>SJYO01000647.1:604336-647308 GCA_006410555.1 Capra ibex
TGTGAACATTTATGTGTGTGTGGATTAGTTCATGTCTTTTTTCGAATTTGTGCATTCCGGTTTCATCTCATATTTATTTTAGTCATCCGTCTACCGTGAGGCCCCGTGTGTGGACGTCACGCAGAAGACTTTCCTTGCCAGACATCCGGTTTCGGGGTCGTGTGTGTCCCCGTGTCCCGAGGCGTTCACGACTTCTACTCCCCTCTGTGTGTTGGGCCGCGCTTCACCGGGTCCTTCACTCCGCCGAGGCTCCGTGTGTGCTCGTCGGGGCGTCACTCCTCCAGCCGGCGTCCCGCTCCTGCCCGTCTCCGGGGCGTGTCGGGAGCGTGCGCCGTTGTAGTGGCGTGCCCGAGCACCACCCCTGAGCTCCCGGACGTCGACTGGTAGACATTGCCCCCCTCTTCGAGCGTGGGAAGTCGGTCCGGTGGGCGGAGGTCCCGAGGCCGGCCGTTCCACTTTCGTGGTCCCCTGGCTTCTGGGGACGTCCAGCCCACGACGGCACAAGTACCTCCCCCCTGTCGACCCCTCTCTCAGTCTGTCGGGGAGTGTCTCGGCACACTCGGCACACTCGGCACACTCGTGCGTGTCGTGTCGTAGGGTCGGAGGGTCTCCTCCCGACGCACCGTCACCCGGGCGTCCTCCTACTGGGTCGACTCCCCGTGTCTCCCGTCAGGACGACCCTGCGCCCGTCCTAGCCGCGAGTCAGGACGGCGACGACACCGGGTCACCTGAGACGAGGTTCCGACGGTGCCCCCTGGCCCAGGTCCGCTCTCCGAGAGTCCTTCGACCTACTTGGGTGTCGCCCGGTCTCCCAACAGACCCCTAACCGGTCTTCCCTAACTCATTATTTTACAGAAGGTCAAAGGTCACCCGTTTCGAGAAAGAGACGACAGAGGATTCAGGACTGGGACGAGTCAGGAGATTGGTCTTCGGTCTATTCCCGAACAGGCCAAAGAAGTTGATCAGAAAAATTTTTTCTTTTGTTAATCCATCTGTCACTTGCGACTTATAGCATTGTACTGAATGTCTTGTCTCAGTAAACATTTCTGTAAGAGTCACGGTTACGACTCTTTAAGACCTTCTCTCTGTCTCTACATCCGTTCAGCCAAGTATCCATTCATCCATCCACCCATCCATCCATCCACCCACCTACCCACCCACCCTCCCTGCTACCTGCCTATTCTGGTCCGGGGTCTTCGATGAGACTGAGTTTTCTGACTGAGTTTCGGATTACGAACAGGAAGGCCAAAGCCACACTAGAACAGGACACCGAGGACCAGTCCAGTAAGTTTATATTCCACAGAAAGACTCGCCCATTATTGCGACAGTCGGTAGTGAATCCTTATCGGATGATTGTGACTCCCCGTGGCGCCTTCGAACATCTTTACCGTTGGGGACAGCACTGGATGTCGTACCGATACACTCTTCTCTCTCTTCGTTTGTGTTCTCTAATAAGGTTCTAAGACTCCGACTAATCTTTATTTCCTGAACTTTTCCCTTTGACCAGCACGACGACACCGAAGTCTACACGACTCACACTCTACCAGGACTGTGCAGGTCCGTTTCCACGAACTTCTGGGAGCCTCTAGCCCCCTCTTCTGTCGTCTCTACTCGCAGAGGCTAGGCTTCAACGTAAACTTCAGTGTTCTGTCTCTGTCGGCGGTCCTTCTTCTTTCTCCCTTGTGACTACCCTCGCACCTGGGACCTCTTGTCGGGGGCCCTCCTCGGTTCCTTTCCCCCAGGTAGTCCTCTGTCTCCTATCCTTTGGACCTCCAGTGTCCCCGAGCCCCTCTTCTCTTAAGCGTCGGACCTCACGTCGAGACCACGGTTCGCGACGTTCCTCTGCCTCTCGTTCCTTCCCCCTCCTCCTAGTCCGCGAGACTCCGTATCGGCCCGGAGATGTTCTCGTCGACTCGTCCACTAGTTCCCCAGCAATTAACGTCTTCCGAAGGGACCACTTCTTAGGCGGACGGTTACGTCCCCTGTGTCCAAGCTGGGGACCCAACGCCTCGAGGGGACCTCCTCCTTTACCGTCGGGTGAGGTCATAAGAACGGACCTCTTAGGGTACCTGCCTCCTCGGACCGCCCGACACCAGGTACCCCAGCGTCTCAGTCTGTACCGACTCACTGACTTGTTGTTGTCAAGAATTCGCCTCTGTAAGATCCCTCTGGCTGACAGACTCCTCGCCTGGCATCGTAAAAGGGTCTATCCCCGACCAACTTGTTTCATTCTCGATAAATTTATACGGGAAATTTCGTACACCCTCCCCTTATCAGCTAATTTTTCACTAGAGTTGACTTACTTAACGAGAAGTTTCTTGTCTTCTCCTTTCGTTCCTTCCTCACACTGATAAACTTTGCACTTTCGTTCGCTAGTTATGTGCAGTAGGTTCTCCCTAGGTCATGAACTTGTATAAAGGAGTAGGCGGATTTTGTTTTGGAAATCCCTGATAAAGGTTAATGTCCTTTTTTTCGACGTTTTTCTTGACCGATCGTTGTCTCTTTTACGAGAGTCACACGCAATGTGATTGGAGACATCTTCGACAAGGATGAAGGGAAAAGTCTAATCTAAAATGTCGAAGGTCCTCTTTGACTACGTTCTACAAACCGTATTTGAACGGTTAGTTACGAATGTAAAGTTTTCGTTCTCATTACTCAATCGAGTCATTTGAACGAAACTACGGTTCCCCCCTTTACCATTGTCACTGGACTCCTCCGAGGTCGCTGCCTATTAGATGTATTTTCTTCGCACTACGTTGCGCCCGACATTACGGACGACCGTTAGTCTTGTCGTCTCGCTGAACAAACGACGAAACCGTTCCGAGCAGGGCTCAAGTCAATGCATTTGTAGGAAACAGTTTGAGTAATGTCTCAGCTCTTCGGGTTTAGGTTGGGGACATTAACGTTTTCATAAAAGGTGTGAGAATGGTCTTGCGTCTTTGACCCAGTCCTATTAGTAGTGAGCCTAGACGAGAGGATGAACCTTATTTTGAAACGTCGGCAGGTGAAAAGAGTTCGCGTGGAATAAGGGTCTTCGTAAATAGCAACTTAAAGAAAAGAAGTATCTATCCCCCGGACAGAATTTTAAGTACCATCTTTTACTGGTCTTGTGCTCACGTGCACCGTGTTTACTTCTGGTGTTCTTCGAGGGTCCGTGTCGGAGGACCCGCTCCCGTGCGCGCCTGTCGTTGGGCGCAGCTTCCCGTCCCCGGCCCCCCTCGACCTCTCGGACGTCGGGTCCCAGGGGCCGTCGAGTGGGCTCGAATCACGCGGGCGGTTGCGGCCCAAGAGTGACGAGACTCTGTGAGGAAGTCGGACTAACATCTCCTCGATCCCGTCTCAGGACTCGTGAACAGAAGTCATCTCAAAACCTTAATAGGGATTCCAACGGTATCTAAGGCAGTTATCATTATCAGTTACTTGTTATTGTCGTTATTAGTATTGTTTGACACCCAAACGGGAACAAACGGAGTTTAACGAAAACCTCTTTCATCTATTAAAAGTTTGGAGAGCTAAAGACCGCACTCGAGTAGGCTCATTCTTACCAGAGTGAAGGGAACTCTGGAACTCTCTCTTTCCTCGGGGGACTGTGGACAGATCCTCTTTCTCCGCAGACGTAAAGTCTCTCCCTCGCTCAGTTGGGGCTCACTCCCCACTCCTTTGGCTTCTGCGTCGGGCACCGGGTCCTGGCGTCCTGGAAGCATCTACAACAGGCTGCTCGTAGGCTGCTCACCGAGGGGGTTGGAACTCCGGTCGAGCGGTGTGAGGACCGAGGGGAGTAGGACTTCTAAAGTCCTTTCTCCTGAAGGACTCATCGGCCGAGGTGTACGAATATGCTGGCGATCCCTTTCTGAGGTCGGTCCGACGGGGGTCCTGGCGCCCTCGGTTTCGGCGACCGACCAGAGAGAGAAACAGGCAGTCTCCCCTCCCCTGGAGTGCCCGTAGGTCCGTCGCGGGTGTGACAAGGGGAGTGACAAGGTCCGTGGGTCCTCCACAACACTGATTATCTCTGCTTTAGGGGCGGGGCGTCCGGACCGTTAGATTGTCCCGTCTGTCTTCTTCGTCCGCGTGTGGGCCCGCGAGCTCCGGTCCGTCTCTCGTTTCGTGGTCTTCCCGTCTCGCCTCCGACCGTAGGACCCCGGACTCCTGCAGTCCGACTTGTTCGGTGCCCAATGTACTCGTCGTCCACCTTTCAGGGCCCCCTCCTCTAGGGTCCGTCCTTGTACCCGCCATTTTCAGGTTCCGGACCGGGGTTGCCCACTCGTCTTCCCGGCCAGGTGTCTCCTCGTCCGGGTCCCGGGGTCCCGACCCCGGTCCCGCCCTTGAACTGACCCAGGACCCCTGTTCCCCCCGGGACCAGTCCTCCCCCGGACTGAACTTACGTGCACCATTTCCCGTGTGACCGACTCCGACTTCTTTAGTCTGACCCCCACCCCGAGTCCCACGGTCCCCAGGAACGTCCCCTGGCCGGGGTCACTGGGACCCACTGGAACCGTCGTACCCGGTGTCGTAGCTCCAACCCCCCAAGGTCCATCCCAGGGGTCCTGGACCCGGTCTCGTCCCCGTCGTCCGGCACGCCCTCCCTTCCTCCGTCCCTGCCCGTGGTGGGACCACCCGAACGCCAGCGGCTCGACTTCCGCCGTCCTCGGACCCCCGCGGACCCCAGACGCCCCGGTCAGAGTCCGCCTTTCACGGTCTCCTTGCACCCGTTCCCGTCACGGACGCCCGCACCCTAAGGCGCCTCGACCCGCGAGAGTCCACCCTCGGTGGTGTTCCGTTCCGCTCGAGACTGACGGGGGCCGGCCCGCACGCCGCCTATGCCCCGTTTGCCGCGACGACGACGGCGACGTGTGGTACCCAATCACGGCGCGGGCCCCTCCGCTCTCGGCCCACCCTCTCCCCGACCCCGAAGCGCCCTGTCGTGGAGTGCGGGTGTCGGGCCCCAGAGTCGACACGGGGTGTGCGGGCCCCGACACTCGGCCGGACTTCCCCGGGACGCGAGTCCCCTGTACACGGGGTCGCCGGACACTTCCCGGTCGTCGTGTCGGCGGGTCCTGAGTGGTAGTCTGTTTTTCCAGAGGTTTGCAGGGACCCCGTCCAGTCGGGTCGGCCCTCGGAGACAGGACGCCCCCCCCCCCCCCCCCCCCCCCCCCCCCCCCCCCCCCCCCCCCCCCCCCCCCCCCCCCCCCCCAGTGATGCGGCCGCAACCGCCCGAACGATTCGAGCACACTCGACAGCCCCGGGGACCCCCGGCACGGGGAGGGGGATAAGCCGTGGGCTTCCTCGGGAATCTCTCTACTCTCGTCTGGGGTGTGTCCCGACCGCAGGGGTCTCGGTCGTTCTGGGGACGGGGTCTTCGGGGGTGTCCCTGAGTACCGACGGGGTCCCGGGTGCCCGAGTGCCGTTTCGAAGGTCCTGTTTCCGTGTTCGGCGCCTTACACTATGGGTCCGGAGGTGGTCAAGTCTACTGGCGGGTGGTGCCCCAAGGGTCTTTCCTGATTACGCAGGGGAAGTACCGGAGCGTCTAAGACGCACCTCGTCCCACGAGTGACGGTGGACCGACACTGCCCCCTACTTGTGTGTGTGTCTGGACCCGTTTGTCGGGTGGACCCAGCGCCCGACCGTCCCTCGGGTGGTGGGGGCGACCGGGCTGGGGGGAGGACGTCCGCGGGACCGGGGCCCGCCTGAGTGACTAGGGGCGTGTTGTTAGGTTAGTGGGACTTTGGACACACAAATCTTTCTTCGGTGTTCGTGTATCTTTGTGTCAGTGTGTGGTGAAGGAGCTTCGCTGGTCTTCCCGACCCAGAACTCGTTTGTTACAGACAACCCTTCGGGTGACCGATTCCAATTGGTCACTACCCGCTCGACCGGAGTAGGTTGGGCCCCGTTGAGAGTTTCGGCTCTCGTTTCCGAGGTGGTTCCGGCGCAGATCCTCCACCGCAGGACCCGGACGAGGCTTTCTCCTCGAAAGGTCCTCCCGAAACAGTCCACTACCCCGGACCCCCGCCCCTTGGCGTCGAGGTCGGAAGAGACTGGTCCCACGTAGGTAGGAGATCAAAACAGACTTTAGTGTGAAGTCTACGTGTCTAGTTGTGGGTGTTTCCGGAAATAGCTCACCTGAACCTGTGTACCCCGTGGGGCGGGCGGCCGGGCAGAGTGGAAATAGCCGACCTGTCGGTAGCCCCGGCCGAGACAGTTTCCAGCCCGCTCTCTTTGTCTCCGACACTCTGGTCTCCAGTTACTTTGTAGGAGGCTTCCCCTCGCTCCGTCCCCTGTAAGCTGACTTCGGTGCGGTGCCACTGGACACCGGGAGGACCTCGACCCGGGGTCGGGGGTCTGGTTGTGGGTGGATTACCCGAGGACTTGCAAAGGTCGGACCTCAGCGGGCCTAGAACCGTCCCCCTCGGTTCGGAGGTCCGTTGTCAACGCCCGTGGTTTGTCCCACAAAACGTAGTAGAGGGAAAGTTCTGCGTATGAAAGGTCTACTCGGGTCTCGGTGCGAAGAGGTTTGTGAAGTAGGGGACCCCGGCTCCCTCCCGGGGACGAGAGAGACGAGTCGCCGAGACGTGGGCCAGGAAAGGACGAAGGAAGGGACGTACACTTGGCACCTCGACCTTTCCTCTTCTACAAAAGACCCGTTTTGTCAAGACCCGTTTTTTTTTCTTACAAAAGTAGACGTCGAACCCGACGGGACTTCCTACGATCCGTCCCCTGGTCTCTTCCAAGTCCCCGGAGACCCCTACGAACCTGGGACCACCCCTCGCTCCCACCCAGAAGGTGGCTGGAGACGTCCATTTGTCAAAGGCGCGGACGGTACTTGGGTCGAGGTCTACACTTGGACCCTCTCCTCTGTCCTAGTTACCATCTACGAGTGAGGAGACTTTTCTAGACGCACGGAGGTCGCGCAGTCCAGGAGGCAGATTGTCCTTTCCGGGGGCACAGGTCCGAAGTCGGAGACGCAGCGACCGGAAACCTCGTCTACTCGGACACAGGTCCCCGACGGGACACAGGACCGACAAGACGTCGCGGGGCTGGAGACGGGGACGTGGGGTTCAGCACTGGTGTTTCTTGCAGAGGTCTATAAGTGGTCCCAAAAGACCTCTTGTTTGAGTACCGGGGGCCGGGGGTGGAGGGTCGGGTCCTGGTTCCTGTATCTGTTTATCAACGTTGCAACATATTTTTT
The DNA here is from genome assembly GCA_006410555.1 of Capra ibex. Classification (NCBI taxonomy): domain Eukaryota; kingdom Metazoa; phylum Chordata; class Mammalia; order Artiodactyla; family Bovidae; genus Capra; species Capra ibex. The sequence continues at coordinate 611,520 of SJYO01000647.1, forward strand.
AAGTCACTATTTCAATGCATTTTTCTGTGTTTTCTTTCAGACGCACTCTTTGACGTGTGTTCGCACGCCGCAGACACCCGTGTCTCCTCTCTGGCGCCCTCGGACTCTCTCTTCGTTCCGGTGCGGGACTCCCCAGTTCTGGGAGCGGCGGAGACCTTTCCTACCTACACGCGCGTGACCACGATGATTCGACGGTCACGTCTCGGAGGACCACAAGCTCCTCCGACAGAGTCCATTACGTGCGCCGTCTGCGGATCGAGATGTCACGTGAGAACCACCCTTCGGACTTTACCCACATCGCTTCCGACACTGGGACTACACTCACTAAGTGAGGAATTGTCCGTCCTTCCGACGAGAAGTCTCCTGTAAATAAGTAACGGGTGACTGAAGTATTTCAAGTGCCGTCACAAGGAACATGAAGATGTTAATCTGAAATCAGTACGGCGAAAGAATGTCTTCTTAGTGAATCTGCCTTGTATTTTGAGCACACACCTCCGAGTCGGAAACTAGACCGACCCCGCGACAGGTGTGTCCTGACTGCTCCATGGCAACACTTTAAGACTCTCCCTACTTTAAGAGACACTACAACCTCTGTCTTTTTAGTAATTCAAAACGACAGACTCGACATCGCGGAAGTCAAATTAACGACTACCATTTAGGGAATCGACTCACTAGGGAAATTCCTGCTGACAATGTAATCCTGTCTACCTCCATAAGGCTCCGGACCGCTCACGCCACGTCCCACAGTTTCCGGACTTGTAAACTAGTCTAGCATCCGAATTAGGGGATTAACGGGTGACTCTTTGCCGAAGCCCTTATCAATGTCTTGGATCAGGATGAGTGGTCGTGTCGATTAGGAAGGGTTTTAGAGCACCTCGGGAAACCGAGTTGGTACAGGACTCCGACTCCGACGGTGTCTTAACTGTCTGTGAACGGAATTTTGTGTCGGGACCTGTGTATGTGTGTTGTTTGTATGAACGAAAGTTTCACGAGTGACGTCAATTTCACTCGTAGCCGAGTCCTTAAAAACGGACTGAGGAGCCCACACATTGGCTCGGGAAAGAAGAGCCCCCACTCCCCACTTGAGTACTTCCAGTCTGTCTGACCACATGGAATCTACAGTCGCGGAGGCTCTTCAGCAACGATTTCTGGATTGACTCCAGTCTGTCGGAACGACGACACGGGACACCCAGGACCCGGGGGAAGGAGGTCCGTCCACGACCTGTGACCACAAAATCTCGTCTCTTGTTCCGAGGTCGTCCCTTTAGGGACCTTTTGTCACGCCAGAGACGACTGGAACTGTGTCCCCACCGGTCTCTTCAGACCCACCCGAAGTACCCTTGCCACTCGATGTCGTCCTTACAGAATCCGGTGAAAAGTCTCTCAGAGGTACCTGACGGAGGACCTGGTCCGTTTGGACCCCGGCGCGTATCGCCCCTGCCACGATTCAGCCGTCTGCCTCGGGATCTTACTCGTTCCGGTCTCCCTTCTAACGTGCCAACGTAGAAGTTGTGTTTTTTTCGTCTGTCCAGTCGAGACCACTTTTGAACGTCGCAAAAGAAACCTTGGGGGCTGGGGACTAAAGAGAAAACCATGAAAGGTAGTTTTCGACGAAGAGGTTTTGGTAGGTCAGTCTACCCACTACTGCCCCGTCAAGTAAGACCCCACTTTGACTCGGTTTCCCCACTTTACCGTAGCCCACACACTCCCAAGGGCCTTCCTCTGAACGCCCCGGCTCTCGCCCGCCCCCGACGTCCGCCCCACGGGTGTCGGAGTAGCAACGAGTGAAATCCAACCAGACGAGCACTACCCCCGCTCCGACGGTGAGCCCCTTCGACTGGGAACGGAGGGCCCGAGGTGTCCGCCCCCTGCCGCCGAGTCCTCGGGCAACACGGCTCGTGTTCCGAGTCCTCGATGGGGACCAGACGTCGCCACCGGTGACCACAGGGGAACCTCCCACCGGAGCCAGTGCAGCACTGGAACGAGGGCCAGGCACTGCAGTGGTGTCCTGAAAGGGCCGAGACGTGTTACCCTTCCACCTCCCAAGTCCGGGGGACCTTCCAGTCGTGTAAAATTATGGAAGAAAAAGAAGGTTTTAGCCGGGCTCAGTCAAAGACGACGTCGACTCTTGCAGCGGACCTCCCCCCTACCGGGTTCTCACCGAGGGGGTCCACTGGAGTCCCCACCCCGGGGTCCCGCACTGTCTCCGATTGCGACACTCCCGACGGTGGAGGGCGGAGCGTCGCGTCAGAAGACGAACTGTCAGCACACAGGGACGTCAGGTCCCTCAACCTCCGTCCCCCACTCCCACTCACCCCTTTCGCCCCGGGCCAGAAGACGCGAGTACACCGTGGAGGACGGAGTCCGAGAGTCGAGTGTACGTGATGCAGGGGACATGTTAGGGTCCCAGGATGCAGGTTCACGGTCGGGTCACGGTCGGGTCCCGTCCTCGGGTTTCCCGTCCTCACAGGCCCCCCTGCTCCCCCGACCTACAGGACTCTGCACCCAGCCTGTACTCCTTGGTTAGGTAGGACGTGTGAGTACTGGAACAGTGCAGTATTCTGGACTGTGGTAGGGTCTCACAGGGGGGGTCTCCTGGCGTCACCAGGACTGTGGTAGGGTCTACGGGGCGTCTCCTACGTCGCCCCTGTCCCAGGACCCGAGACACCCCTGTCGTTACCCCACCTTCCGATTCCAAGGTCGGACTCCAGGACGTGACTTAGAGTCCGGGAACACACTGGAGGTTCCGATGTGGGCCCGGGGACTGAGTCGGAGTGGACGAGTGACGTCTCACCCGCCGGAGAACCGCAGGGAGGGCTCTACCGAGTACTCCCTAGGGTAGAGTCCCGGCACCCCTACCGGCGAAGGAGGGAGGGGGCCTGCACCTACACTGTAGGTCCGGTCAGCGAGCCGGTGATGTCGAAGAGAGCAGAGATTCTGTTCCCGGTCATTGCTGACGGCACAAGACGAACCTCGAGACTTCTGGGTGACCTGTCAGCAAAGACACTAGGTATTTACATATAGAAGAGTCTCACTCCTCAATATATCTTTTCCTTCAAAAAAAGGTTTTTTTAATTATTCCGGAATGACAAGATGGATATTACTAAGTCAAACTACTACACTGTAATGCCTACAGGGTGACCTCTCTTTTAGCTATAACTTTCGCTCACTTCATCTCTTTGCAGACACGCAGTCCCTGGCAGTCGATGCACGGGTCAAGACGCTCTCCCTGAGGGGAACCCGTGGCGGGGGGTCCGTCGTCGTGCACCAGGGACAACGTCAGCTTGTGTCACCGTCACTGCCGACCCAAAAGTGGGTCTTAGTGGTCGAGGTCCCTTCGGCACCGGGTAGGACCCCTAAGAGTCCGTTTCAGTTCTGTTTCGTGACTCTAAGGTCGGTTGTCCATGGTTCCTGTGTCCGGGTGAGTGCTGGTACACTCCGTCTGTACGGGAGGCGACTTGGAGACCTACTGGTGTCGCGACCACTACTACCCCGAACTCGACCTTGGTTGACGACTCACGAGGGTCCGGGTCGGGTGTCTTTGACTATATTACTGACGAACAACAGAATCCCACGACTCAAACCCCACTAAGCAATAAGTCGTCGACCGTCGGTTATGCAGTGGATTGACTAGGTCTGTTAGTGTGTGTGCGCACGTGTGTGTGTCAGGAGCCGGGTACTAAGGTTGGACTGTTAAGGTGACGCGGGCTCTCAGGGCCGGAGTTCAACAAGTGTGTTTCCCGGGCAGGGTGGGACTACGGGAAATCAAGAAGTTGCTTCTGTGAAGTCAGGGGTGACGGGTTCTACGTGAGTGGAGTGCACTTTAAAGTAATATGTGGTTTCTCGCCTAAGATCCGACTTCCTTTCTCTGTAAACACCAGAGGTACAGAGATAGTTCCTTTCTGTTTATGTCTACTTTCATGGACGAGACGATTATTCTTTTCGGAGGGATCCCAGAGGATTCTCTACTTACCTCTAAGGTTTACAAGACTCGACACCTTTCGGACGGTCCGTCCCATTCCTACACACCACAAAACAGACAACCAATTTCTCTAAGAAGACTTCTTAAATATCATAGTCGATAATAGTTTTTGTTTAGTTTCTTGGCTTTACTCACTTGTTACTACGTATAATACTTAAGAATGAGAAACTTTATATACCCTCTAAAATTATTCTCAGGTTTCTACGACTGATAAATCACAAATCCATTTCGTGTCATATATTTGTATAAGTATTTCTAAATTTTCTAATACGGAACCAGACAGTGCTGGATAATTTTAGATGTAGGTAGTAAATCAATTAGGGGTTTAAGAAACGGTAGTAGTACTCTACTTTGTGGGAACGAGTTGTTTCACTAAACGAATGAATGTATTTTACTCAGTACTTTATTTTGAAATAAAGACCAAATCTGATATTTTAGGTTTTCGACTCATTACGACAGTACTTCGTTTCACGAGATGTATTATTGTCATTACTATGGTCGATTTTCATAACTTCTGCTGGACTCTTTCCAGTCGTCCGTCTTTGCTCCGGCACGTCCACACGGCACTGTAAGTCGGACCCCACCCCCAGACACTAGACTCAATGACGTTGCCAAAGGTTTGTTCGAACCGTGCGACGTAAGACCTGGAGTTAGATAATGTATTGTTTTTAGAAGTAGTCTTTTGGTAAGTCTTTGAGCTTCCCATCGGACACCCGGAAACTCCTTCTGTTCGCCTACACCTTTTGCACCGGAAGAAAAGTCTAAGAGATCTTTTTGTCTAGTTTGTTTACTATGTGGCCACCTCCTTTTTATGCGAAACTAGGAATAAAATGTGGTGGGTGGTCTTAATTAAACTCTACTCAGTATTTGATTTTGCATTTCCGGTTTTGGTCCTTCGAAAATTTCCTCTCGTATCCTTATGGAAACACTGAAGTCCATTAAGTCGGTTCTATACCTTTTGTTAGTAGTAATTTATCTTTACTGATCAGAAATAGTTTTGAAATTTGACCACCAGTAATTTTTTATGGAAATTCTATTACTAATCCGTTCTTTGTCTGACCCTGTTTAATAAACGTTTTGTTTATAAGTGTAAAATATTTCTCGGGGATTTTGAGTTATTTTTATTTTCGGTCACTCTCTAAAGTTGTGAAATGTTTTCTTCCCTTTGTGCACTTTCCACAAGTGGTAGTGGTGGCTACCGCCTTAACTTTTACTTTCGATGGAGCTCCACGGTGACACGAGGTTCCTCGCCCAGACTCGGGTTCCGAGAGAGAAAGACCGGCACGACACACCGAATACCCCGGAATGAAGGGGTTGGTCCCTGACTTGGACCTGGAAGTCGTCACCTTCGTGTCTCGGGATTGATGACCCGCTGATCTAGTCTGTTAAGGGGTTCTGTTTCTTTGTAACTGTTCTGAATTATAACCACTCCTGTATTTCGTTAGTCTACCTCCATATTTTGCCGTGTTCATGAAACCCTTTTGTAGAGCGTCAAAGAATTTTTGGTTCGTGTGTCGCCGTACACTGGGTCGGTGGTCCGCAAACGGGCTCTCTTTACTTTCGCGTAAAGACGTTTCCGGAGGTGTTCTTACAGACGATGCCGAAATGAAAGTCGTCGGTTTTCCACTTTTGGCGGGTGCAACAGGTAGTCAGCCTCGCGCACATTCGGCGGACGTCACCTGAGCAGGTTGCCTGATGGTAGATCTGTGTCTTTCGTCCCTCGACGAGTGCACAAGTCGTCGTGTGTCCTCGGGACTCTCCTCAAACGATTTATTTCCCTGTGAAACGTGTCTCATGTGAGCCACACGTAGACAGACAGAGTTTAAGACATCCTGTTCAAGCGGACTCCTACCCACCCACCCCGAACTATTCGTAGTATCTCGAAATCCCCAGTCCCTAGTGCAAGTTGTAGAACTATATACAAACCCAGTGTGATTGTAGGACCAGTTTTGGGTCTCCTATACTGGGAACTCCAAACGTAAAGTGAAACTCATTGAGTCTACCACTTCTTAGACGAACGTCACGCCTTCTGCACCCAAGGTAGGGACCCAGTCCTTCTAGGGGACCTCCTCCCGTACCGTTGGGCGACGTCATAAGAACGGACCTCTTGGGGTACCTGTCTCCACGCACGAGCCGATGTCAGGTGTCCCAGTGTCTCTCAGTCTGTGCTACCTCGTTGACTCGTGTGTGGTAAATGGAGTTTTCTCTTTTTGACATTTGCTCGTAGCTCGAGAGAGTTCTGATTCACAAATGCCTCTTCTCCTACGAGAACATTAATTCTCATTCTACGTGACTATCGGCCGACCCCCTTGCTCGTCTCCCGCCCGTCGACGTGCCGTCCACACCACTCAAGCGGGTCGACCTCTCCGTTGAGAAGACGTGTGTGGTCCGAAGTGACACTTTGCACGACCCTGTCTTAAAGAGGTTCCGGTACACAAGCTTTTTGATGTGTAAAATCGTAGTCTAAGAGTATGTCTCAACCAAAGAAGAAAGAAGTCGGTCGTCACCAGATCTGCCCTACTGTCGGTCCTTCCGGACTGGGGCACACAGGTCGGTTGGTCGTTCGGGTGTGCCGGGTATCCGAGTCCGGAACACTTTGCGGACCTGTGGAGAGATCGTGAGACGAGTGGTTCGAAGGACGTCAAATACCCACCCCCTGTGTCCTGTCGGGTACGTTAAATATCGAATTTCAAGTTTGTATTAATCTTTGGTCACCGCTATTTGCACTTATAAACGTCGTTGGTCGTTTTGGAACAATAGTGTTTATACTCATTCAATTGTTTATATAAATGTTCTGAAGCCTCGCACGATCACTCCTTTCCTCCGTCTCCGGTTTTCAGACTAGACAAAACGTTTCTGACATACTAAACTATTATCTTTATCCCCGGTGTCTTTGCGACTGACACTCTGCCTGAGTCTCGGACGCTCTGTCCCTCGGAGCCACACCGGGCCCGGACTGTCTTGACGTCGAAAGACCCGGGAGTCTATCAGGAGGACCGCCGTGACCCCACCCTGCTTCGCCCGACTGACACCAGAACTAACCACCCCTGCGGACTCTGCCGTCTCGACGTTTCGCCGCCCTACTCCGGCGACCGGGACGTCGGGCCGAAGGTCCTCCCTCCCCTCACAACGCATCCGTCTGGCGCCCCTCGCCCCGACCCGACCACCGAGGTGTCCCGAGTCGGTCCCTCAGTGCGTCCACTCAGTCCTCCTCGACGACCCTCGCTTGAGGCCTTGTCGAGGTACTCCGTCGCGGGTCCGGACCCGCGTCCCGACCCCAGGATGGAGTGGAGGGCTCGACGGGACACTGGACCCCGTCGAGGTCGCGGAGTAGGCCTCTGGGGGTTCTCTACAAGTCGTGCGGTCGGAGTGTGGAAAGTAAGTCCTCCACGGCTCTCAACAGACTCGGAGCTTGGGGACACCAAGCCCCAGGAGGAGAGAAGAGACACTACAATCTAAGGGAACATTATCGTCCTGTCTAGCGTCCCAGAGTAGTGAGACCCACCTAGTGGTCCCTCTGTCCGACCCACCCCCGAAGGAGGTATATCCACTACCCGTCGCCCTGGTCTAAGTTCCGACCTCGGGCCTCGGGGTACCGTCGGACTTTGTCGAGCTTTGTTGTCGGGCTTTGTCGGGCTTTGTTGGGCTTTGTCGGCCTTTGTAGGGCTTTGTGGGTCTTTGTCGGACTTTATAGGACTTTGTCGACCTTTGTGGGTCTTTGTGGGGCTTTGTCGGGCTTTGTCGGCCTTTGTCGGTCTTTGTCGGACTTTGTCGGGTTTTGTGGGTCTTTGTAGGATTTTGTCGGGCTTTGTAGGGCTTTGTTAGACTTTGTCGGTCTTTGTGGGACTTTGTGGGATTTAATCGGGTTTTGTGACACTTTGTAGGACTTCGTACAATTTTGTGGGGCTTTCTAGGACTTTGTGAGGTTTTGTAGGACTTTGTACGTCTTTGTGGGACTTCGTAGGTCTTTTTGGGGTTTTGTCGGACTTTGTGGGACTTTGTAGGGTTTTGTGGTACTTTGTAGGACTTTGTACGACTTTGTGGGCCTTTATAGGGTTTTGTAGGACTTTGTGGGCTTTGTGGGACTTTGTCGGACTTCGTAGGACTTTTTGGTGGACTTTGTCGGACTTTGTAAGACTTTGTCAGGCTTTGTCGGACTTTGTGGGACGGGACACTGCCGGAACGTGGGTCTCACAGTCGTCCACGATTGTCGACACTCTTTAGGGACACCTACGGACGTGTGGGGTGGTCCCAAAGAGTCTTGAGTCGGTGTGTCGGGAGTCTCAGAGAAGTTCCCTCCTTGTAAGACTTCGGTACCCCCGGTCCAAAGGGGACTTGACTTCGTTTTGAACGGTACTCCGACCCTCTCCAACTCTTGGCGCCTGTCCAGTGTGTGACGGACCCACGGTGTCGGTCCTACACTTACTGTTACAGGTCGGACACCAGTAGTGGGCCTCGTGGTGGACGAGACGGCAGATTCACCTTATCCAGACGTCTGGGTCTGTACTGACACTTGCGAGCGGTTTGCGTCCGGGCCTCTGTCTGAAGTACATTTTGTCGTCTACCACCGTCTTGGTCCCACAGGGGTCTCTTCCTTTCGGGGTGGGGTCGAGTGTCGGTGTTCCGCGAAACTCTAGTCGGGGAGACGGGAGGTGGCGACCGGCCCTCTTCGGCCTCGGCCCGTGGTCGTCCAGTACAGCACCCCGTCTGGACGTGGTAGAGGACCGGGTACCACTGGCGTCTCGGGGTCGAGGACTTCCACTTCGACTCGACCCGACCTCTCCCGATAAACACACCTACAGTCAAACCTTGTTGTCAGCGGCACCCACTCCTTCGAGTCTTGGTCTGGTCTGCGGGACGCAGGCTCGAGGTCCGTCTACGAATCCCGGAGGCACCCGAGACCGGGGACGCGGGACCGTGGAGGTCGAGGGCCGAGACCCACCCCGGGTTCCTGACCGGGGGCCGCTACGAGAGACGCACCTGTGACAGGACGTCGGACCTCCTACCCGCTGGACCCCCGTCTCCGGGGTCTTGCCCGCATCCTAGGCGTCCCTGGAACCACACCCCGCTGCCGCGAAGTGAGAACCGGGTATGTACCGTGAAAGAAAATAAAAGAAAGATTTGTCCTTACTAAAGAAGACACAATGAACCAGCGAGTTGGTCCTTTCTCCTTGAGAAAGATGAGAAATAGTAGACGATAAATGAGTCACGTTCTCCGTCACGGGTCGCGGACCTTTCAGGGCACTTGTTTGACCTTTAAGACCGAGGACCCCCTAGACCAGTGTCTTAAAATAAAAATGACCAACAGCTCTCTTACCAATTCTAACGGATCAAACCCCAAAGGTAAAAAAACACAAAACATGTCACAAAACCATAAATTTCCTTGACGTGTAAACACAATCTCGTCATCCTAATTCTATTAGAAAAAGAAAAAAAGAACAAGGGAAATAAAATATTTTGTTTTATACGATTCCCTTTGACTTATGTTCTTATTTTATAGGCATTTTGTTTGTAAACTTTTTTTAATTTGTCCACAGTCACCCCGGCTCACAAAACCCCACTTGAACAGGTCGTACAGTCTCTCTCTTTTTGCTTCGGCTCTCTTTGTCAGGAAGACTGACATGTGGACAGGATCTGAGCAACCACACGTAAGAGACCTTACGGGGGGTGCACGTACTCACTGGGACCGCGATTGGAAACGTTCTGTCGACCAGCCCCGTAAAGGACAGGGTTCGAGTGGTGACCCGAGGGTCGGGGACGGGTGGCCACCCCGCCAGGGAAGCACCACACCACGACCAGTCAGTGAGTGAGGGGGCCCTGTCCTCGAGACACTTCCGCCCTGGGGACCCGTGGACCCAGGTTCAGTTCGGTCTCCGACCACCGTCCTGCCGTCCACTCGGCTCTCACCGGCCTACGTCCCATCTGCCGTCTCTCGGACTCGGCACGCCCATAGTACGCCGACGGGACGGCCTCGGACGTTAGGACCGTCCAGGGGACCTGAGGGACGGAGGTAAAAGAGGCAGTTTGTCCTGCTATTGTCTCTGAGTTTAGTGGAGGCCGGGGACGAGTCAGACTCTTAGGGATGTCACTCGACGGGACGAACGTCTTCCCCGTTGTCTGCCTTCCTGGTCGGGGGAGCCCTCGCCCTCGCCCCACGACAAGGGACGACGGGTCCTGTGTGAGAGTCCTTCGTTGTCTGTCTTCCTGGTCGGAGGAGCCCTCGCCCTCGCCCCACGACAAGGGGCGACGGGTCCTGTGTGAGAGTCCTTCGTTGTCTGCCTTCCTGGTCGGGGGAGCCCTCGCCCTCGCCCCACGACAAGGGGCGACGGGTCCTGTGTGAGAGTCCTTCGTTGGCGGGGCGAAGAGGCGTGTAAGGCAAGACGTGAAAACCTTTTAGGTAGGGACCTAAGTGTTGCCGGGAGCTCGACCAGCACGGTGTGAGTCGAGTGACCCCTACTCCTCGGTCGGCCGGAACCTTAGGGAAGTGACCCACGTCCCTAACAAGAGTCTGCCGTGAATCTCGAAAGGCTCCGTAAAATCCACAACAAGAGGGGTCCTCGGAGCGTGTGGTGGGGTAAATGTCGCCTCAGCCCGTCTCCCTGTCCCGGTCTCGTCTCCGCGGGGCGGTTGTGGGGTAGTTTGGACGTTTGATGTGCCCAGTGAGGACCGGCGGGGGTCTCAGGTCGTCTGAGTCCGGACCGGAGACCTCGGGTCGGTAGGGGGTGAGTGGGAGGACCTACGAGGGATCGGAGACCGGGGTGGAGCGTGTACCGAGGACAAGGAGTGGGACTTGGGTCGGGCGGACCGTCGGGGACTCATCAGAGGCAGGTGAGAACTCGTGTCCCCAGTGACGTTGCGCCCGGACCTCCGTTTTGCTGGAGGGCGTGGGACCGCGGTCCGGGGCATGGACAGAGCGCGATCTGCTTGAGGGGGTCGTCCTTGCCCGCGAGGGCGGAGGCGAGACCGAGACGGGACCCTGGGTCCACTCGGGCTGTCGCACCCCCACTCGTGGACCTCGGGGACGGGTCTTCCGCGACGACACCCGTGAGCCGAGGCTCGCCCGGAGTCCGTCCGGACTGTCCCCGCGCCTGGGGGACGTCCGACGGGTGAATACCAACAGACGCGACTTCGTGGGTGACGACCGGACCAACAAGTCGGTTGCACCTGGAGGTCCGTACTTCGGACCAGTAGTGAGGGCTTAAGAGAGGAGACACAGGGCAAGGAGGAATGAGGGGACCAGTGACGGTGGCAGAGTCGGACGGAGGGTCCGTGGTGGGGGTCGAGGGACGAGAATTAGGTTTCCGAGACGACCGACGGGCAGGACGTCTTTTGTTTCAGGTCCAGGGCCCGGACGACGACTGTGTCCGACTGGAGACAGACGTAGACGCGCCAGGATCTCCGAGGCCTGGTCTGGGAGCCGGCAGGTCTGCGCGCACACGTCCCTGTCCTTTGTCTGTGCGCCGGGAGCGAGGGACGGACCTTCCGTAGACTCCGGGCGCCGATGAGGGGCCCGTCGCGTCAGGGTCCTGTAGGGGAGCTCAGCCCTCCACCGACGGGTAGTGGTCACTCCTCTTCGCCCGGAGTCGGGGCACCCAAGTACGTAAGAAGTCTTGTTCTCAAGGGTTCGTAGGGAGGAGACCCCTGTTTCGATTGGGACGAACTCTTTGGGCCCCTCTTCGAGGCAGTACGTCCCGTGGGTCCTTGGGACCCCTGGTCTAGACGGGACCCCACCGCACCCCGCGGTCCCCGCCCACTCGAGTCGGTACTGGGAGTCGTCGTGACCCCCTCCCTCCGACACTACCCCGCCAAATTGGAGCACCAGGGACTCGGGCCGCTACGTACCTCTAAACCCACCCCCGGCCCGGGACCTCCATCCACCTGGCGGGGTACAGCTATCGACCGTCTCGGGGGGCTCCGAGGGTCCTCACGGGCCCCGACTCTTGCTCTACGACGGGTGGGACCGCGCGAGGGGCTCCGAGTCGTAGATCCGGCGTCTCCGTCTCGCAGTCTACGCGAAGAGGACTACCTGATCGAGTCGACCCGTGCGACTACGTCCTGACCCCGACCGCCAGTATTAGTTTGACGAGAACCTTTGTGGAACATCTACAAAGACGTCGTTGAAAGAGGACTTTCAGGACCACAGGACCCCTTCGGCCTGAGTCGGGGGACGGGGCAGGGCCGGCGGAGGGGCGGCCTGTGAGCACACCGAACCTCACGGCGACACGCGGACGCTACGCACCAGCGGGTCCACTGACCAAGGTAGTGCCTTTTAATGGACGCTCGCAAACAGTCATAAATGAGTACGGACTTCTCGTCCATCTTTCGGTAAACGAAAGAGACAAATACCTTTGACAAAATTTTTATTGACTTAACACAGTCGTAATTTTTTTTTTTGTTTTGTTTTTTGTCAGATTACGTTGTCACGACCCGACTGACCCGGACTTACTCCTCAGTCTTCTCGACCCCCGAACTTCCCTGGAACTTTTGGTACTCGGTTGCCGACGGAAGAAAGGTCCACTCCGGTCCCAGTCTCCCCGGAGGAGATCGTCCCCTGCGACGGTCCTCGGCTCTGTTCAGTCCACAGGTCCCCTGCTCTGGTGCCTTCGAAGGTCTCTGGTTTGCGAAAAGGGTTCCAGTGTGTCGTCGAGACCGTAAACTCAGGTTCAAGTTTTAGTGAGGTCTCGGAAGCGACTAGATGACTTCTGTCGAGGGGTCTGCGACAGACGGACCTCAGGACAAGGAGGGTGGAAAGTCTGACTAAGGTCACGGGTCCCTGAGGTGGGTGGTCGGTCCGTCGAGCCAAAAGACGAGGTGTTTCGTCTCAGGCTCCATGATTTTAGATGGTGGTTCCCCAAGTGCACCCTGGGAGGGTCAGGGGAGACCGATTCTGTGGCTGAGGGACCTCGGGGCATCGTCCTCGACTACGACCGGGGACGTGTCCGCGGGGTAGGGAGTTGCGGGTCGACAGGGCTCACTCCTGATGTGAAGGGTAGAGGACATAGGCCCACGCCGGTGCTGTCACGAAAGGCCAACTCCTCTAAGTTCGTCTCAACGTGTACATGGAGAGCCGACGTATGTCTCTTCTCTCCGGAGGAGGGACGGACGGAGAGGAAGGACGACCGACCTCACGTCTACACTACCGTCCTCGTGGTCGTAGGTGCCGTCTGCTACGTCATATCCCTCGCCGTTTCGTCTGTCGTTTCGTCTGTCGCCCTGCCTCCGACCCGGGGGCTCCGGACGACCCTCTCGGTACGGCCGGGACCTGACTGGGTCGGGTGGGAGGTCGAAAACCCCCGTGAAGTTCGTAAAACGCAAACTCAGTGGTAATTAAACTTAAAAGATAGTGACCATCGAGTAGAGTAAAAGACTACCTGTGTCCGTTGTTGCCTACACTCTCAACCTGGTATTCCTTCTGACTGGTGACTTCTTAACTACGAAAACTCGACACCACGACCTCTTCTGAGAACTCTCAGGAAACCTGATGTTCCTCTAGTTTGGTCAGGGAGGCTTTCCTCTAGTCGGGACTTATAAGTGACCTTTCTGACTACGACTTCGACTTCGAGGTTATGAAACCGGTGCACTACCCTTCTGGGCTGAGTAATCTTTTCTGGGACTACGACCCTTTCTAACTCCCGTCGTCCTCTTCCCCCGTTGTCTCCTACTCTACCAACCTACCGTAGTAGCTGAGTTACCCGTACTCAAAGTCGTTTAAGACCCTCTGTCACTTCCTGTCCCTTCGGACCACGCGATGTCAGGTACCCAGCGTTTCTCAGTCTGTCCTGACCTCTCTGAATCGCATAGGTGTACGCGTTTCTTCTCTTCTCCCGATTGAGAACACTCCAGTCTGTGTCGTCTGAGACACCAAGTGGCCCAGCAAATGTCTTCTCCCCCGGCGTTCCTTCTCGAAGGGGGCTCTTAAGGGAGAAGTCGTGGTAGAAGAAACTGAAGTCGGAAATCCTAGGAGACCCAGGTGTCGGGAAAGGTCCGAAACCTGTCTGCGACTGGAGACACAGACACTTTACACTCCGTTGTTAGAGGCTGGGTGCTTCCACTTCTCGGGCCCACGTCCGACACGGGGATCCTCGGCAGTCCGGCGACGTCCCCTCGTCGAGTGATCCTGGGGTACCACTCCAGACGACTTTGGGGGACGCCGGGGTCCCTCGGGGACGGGTCAGTGGACCCCTGGGAGTCGCCGACCACCGCACCAGTACTGTGGGACTGGTCCCAACTCTCTCCTCTCGACTCACAGGAGGGGTTCTCCGACGGACTGGGGCTTGCCCCTTCCTCTGTCTTGGAGTCCCGGGGGTCCGTTGGCCCGGGTAGTGGGTGGCCTCTTTCTATTCTCCGTCTTCTGCTTCGACGGGAAACCCGGGAACTCGGTGAGGCAGGTGTGGCCGGACAGAGACAGACGTGGGGGGGCGGCCGGGGAGTGAGGAAAGACGTCTCTGTCCGCGAGACGGGGAGGGGAGGTCCTGGGGTGGGCCCTCGGGCGGGAGGTCTCCCCGTGTGCCCCGTGTGTGGAACGGACCGGTCCGTCGGCCTCCTGACAGGGGTCCCCAGTACTTCAGTTCAGTGGTGCAGTCCCCGTTTGCAAGGGAGGGAAAAAGAAAACCTCTTTCTTATCTTACCTCACTTGTTGACCCTGTGGACGCAGTAGTGTGTGTGTCCCGTCCTTCCCGTTCAGAGCGGAGGATTCTGAAGACAGAGTCTGCACGCACACACACGCACGTGTGTGGTCACACACGTGGGCACGTCCGGGTGTCAAATTTGGCTCACAGAGTCGACCTTTTGCCTTCCAGTCGAGAGCCCACCAGGTGTCTCCCGTTGCCGTTACCGAAAGACGTCTCGACCCCTGAGTGTCTCCTCTTTGCTTTGGTCACCCGTGTCTCCTGAGTCGCGGCCCGGACCGGCACGGTGCCCACGGGTCGGTTCGGAGTCTTCAGAAACTCGAGGAAGGAGTAAACGTTTTACTACTACCACTAAGGGCGAGACGGACGAGGGGCCCAAAGACCCGTCGCGCCTACCTCATTCTCAACGGTGTGTGACGTGTACCGCGTCTTGTTCCGACTGACCCCGCAACACTTTCAGACACCTTCGGGCCAACTGCCACCCTTCGAGTTCGGTTCTCCCTTTCTCTGCGGATGGTCCCACCGAACCCTCGGTGGCCCCGCGCAGGGGGGTCAAGGGATCACTTGCCGACCCGCTGTGACAGCCTGCGGAGTCCCTGGGAAACGGCGTCACTCAGAGTCGGTGTGTCCGTCTCCTCCGGATGTGCAGCGCCACGACGGGCTCCGGCGCCGGTCCGCAGGTCGTAACTGGCCGACCGAGGTCGAGCGGGGCGGGGCACCCCGACGCAGGAGGGACCCGCCCGCCCGCCACTCCGGGACACGGGCGGACCGAGACCGCGGTCCCGACCCCACGGGCGGTGACGTGCCTCTGCGAACGTTTTGTGACCGAGAATGCAGAGCGACGACTCAGTGTCTGATTTCTTACTTCTTTACGAGGACCTACTCTTTGTTCCTTTTTTCTTTTCCCTCTTTCGATCCGACTTCACAAGAACCTGGTGTCGAGGTTCAGGCAAATGTGAACCTCGTTTTGGTTGTGTGTCTGGAGACGCATATCACACTCGACAATTTCCTGGTTTTTTACGTAAACAAAAGAAAAAAGACCAATTTTCTATTATCTGTGTGTTTTCAGTTTAGTTTTTGCATCAAGGGTTCTTCTTCCTTTACATCCATAAAGTTTCGGTCACGTAGAAAGGTCTGAAAAGGGAAATAAACTTGACTATCCGCCACGTGTGTCTGCCTCCGCGACCTGTCTGCACGGAGAGCAGTGACAACGGTAGTCCCTCGGAGTGGGCACTGTCGACGAGTCCGACCCCGTGACGCGGCACAACGGTACACGAGTGCTCCCTGTGGGAGCACACCTACTTCACGCTGAGTGACTAGTCAGAGTGAATCCCCACAAATTTTCCGAGGACTCAAAAGAATAACTCTACGTCAAATGTGTCCACATGTGTGGCACCTGTAGACTCCATATCTTGTACGACTAAACTAGGTTGATACTAGGTATCTACTGCGACACTTTCACGACGTGAGTTATACGGTCGTTTAAACCTTTTGAGTCGTCACCGGTGTCCTGACCTTTTCCAGTCAAAAGTGTGGTTAGGGTTTCTTTCCGTTACGGTTTCTTACGAGTCTGATGACGTGTTAACGTGAGTAGAGTGTGCGATCGTTTCATTACGAGTTTTAAGAGGTTCGGTCCGAAGTCGTTATGTACTTGGTACTTGAAGGTCTACAAGTTCGACCAAAATCTTTTCCGTCTCCTTGGTCTCTAGTTTAACGGTTGTAGACGACCTAGTAGCTTTTTCGTTCTCAAGGTCTTTTTGTAGATAAAGACGAAATAACTGATACGGTTTCGGAAACTGACACACCTATTGTTATTTGACACCTGTTAAGACTTTCTCTACCCGTATGATCTGGTGGGCTGGACGGAGAACTCTTTGGACATACGTCCAGTCCTTCGTTGTCAATCTTGACCTGTACCTTGTTGTCTGACCAAGGTTTATCCTTTTCCTCATACAGTTCCGACATACAACAGTGGGACGAATAAATTGAAGATACGTCTCATGTAGTACTCTTTGCGACCCGACCTTCTTCGTGTTCGACCTTAGTTCTAACGGCCCTCTTTATAGTTATTGAAGTCTATACGTCTACTGTGGTGGGAATACCGTCTTTCACTTCTCCTTGATTTCTCGGAGAACTACTTGCACTTTCTTCTCTCACTTTTTCAACCGAATTTCGAGTTGTAAGTCTTTTGATTCTAGTACCGTAGACCAGGGTAGTAAAGTACCGTTTATCTGCCCCTTTGTCACCTTTGTCACAGTCTGAAATAAGAAGGTCCGAGGTTTTAGTGACGTCTACCACTGACGTCGGTATTTAATTCTCTACGAATGAGGAACCTTCCTTTCAACACTGGTTGGATCTATCGTATAACTTTTCGTCTCTGTAATGAAACGGTTGTTTCCAGGCGGATCAGTTCCGATACCAAAAAGGACACCAGTACATACCTACACTCTCAACCTGATATTTCTTTCGACTCACGGTTTCTTAGCTACGAAAACTTGACACCACAACCTTTTCTGAGAACTCTCAGGGAACCTGTCGTTCCTCTAGGTTGGTCAGGTAGGATTTCCTCTAGTCAGGACCCACAAGTAACCTTCCTCACTACAACTTCGACTTTGAGGTCATGAAACCGGTGGACTACGCCTCTCAACTGAGTAACCTTTTCTGGGACTACGACCCTTTCTAACTCCCGTCCTCTTCCCCTGCTGTCTCCTACTATACCAACCTACCGTAGTGGCTAAACTACCTATACCCAAACCCACTTGAGGCCCTCAACCACTACCTGTCCCTCCGGACCGCACGATGTCATTTGCCCCAGCGTTTCCCGTCTGTGCTCGTTGACTTGACTTGACTGCTAGCCAAGTATTAACGAAGACTTAACAACGAGGATGATTGTTACCGCCCTATTCGTAGGACTGTGTAAGAAGTGACACGGGAGCAGGGTCTTGAAGGGGTCCAATTAAAGGCCCTCTTCTGACTCAGTCCAGGACAGACGCAAAGGTCGCACTCCCGTTTGCCGGTTTATCGGGCCACCTCCACCCCACGACCCAGGGTGGCCGGGTCGTGACCGAAGGGTGTGGAGTGGGTGCCCCCAACAATCGTTGCGGAGGTGGAAACGGGGTGAGGTTATCCGTTGTTTATCGTAAAGGGACGACAAGGGTAGTGCGCACACTATAGCCACTCCACACTTGAGCACTCGCACGGGGCAATCGTCGGGACGCGGGGACCGTCTCTATAGTCTCGCGCGTGTGGTCCGCGAGCGAGTCGAGGAGTGTCTCAGCTGAGAAGGTTGGACTCCTGCCGGGACGTCCGCCCATGGAGGACGGGGGCAAGGTGTCTCTTGTCGGTCCCGAGTCGTTCAGAGTGCTCGGCTTCAAGCACCCCGGTTTGTTGTCACTGGGTCCTGAGTCCGGCCACCCGGGCAGGAGGCTGCACAGGAGGTCGGTCCGACGCGGAGGTAAATGGAGGTCCACACTCGCCCGATACCTACAAGATTGGGTCCCACAACACAAATGCGGGAAACGGGTGGAATGTTAACCTCACGAGTAGAAAAAGAGTAATTAATCGGCACTGTGCAATGTACAATTCTTGTCATTTGACAGAAAAGAACGATGACTGACAAGGAGACACCTTTCATAAATGGGGGTGGAACGTCGGAAGTAAAGACGAATATGAGTCACACCCGTGGACCCGCTCCCGACCCCGCGGACCGTGTTCTGGGACTGCACGGGCCCTGCGTCCGTCCGACCGCTCGGCCCGCAGTCTACGGTGACCACCGAGTCAGTGCCTCGGGTCCTCCAGCCGCCACTCTGGGCCCCCACCCTCCCTCCTTTCCCGCCCGACTAGTCCCTGTCTGAGGGGGGAGGCGACCGAGTCGACGGCTCAGAGATAAAGACACTATTCACGGTCGGCGCGGGGTGGGGGTTGTTTTTCACCGAAAATAGCGAACCCTACCAAGGTTGTCCCGATTGGGAGAAGAGGAGAAGCCTTTGAATTTAGAGGGAAATAACTTCGTCTCCGATTCGAAACCACTGTCTGACAGGAGGTCCTTCGCCCCGTGTACACTTCCTCCCCGACACCCCAGTCTCCGCTCCGACGCGGGGGTGGGGCCCGTGCACCGACGCACCTCTGCACAAGGTCGGAGAACCGGAGTCCCAGGGGCAGTCGTATCCCTGCCCTACTGGTTCACTGTTTCACCGAGCCTTTACTCGCATCCCGCAACCCGGAACACCCGGCACTCAGAGCCGTCTGTCGTACCGGAGGGGGCAGGGGGTCCCGGGTCTCTCGGCCCGAGTACCTCCTCCTCCCGGGGCACCCGGACCCTCCCGACGCGTCGACGAGACCGAGCGCCGGGACGAGACTCGACCCTGAAGTCGGACACGCGGAGGTCTTGGTGGGCGTCCTGCCACGGGCTCGAGTGCTTGGGGCCTCCGACGCCCGGGGAGACAGACGACAGGTGCGCCCCCTGGGGTCCCGAGTAGGTCTCGGTAGGACACCGGGGTCCCCGAAGACAACAAGGGAAGCTAATGTGCCCTGACGTCTTAGCTTTAAGTGTTTCTCCTAGGGTTTGTGTAGTCTTGAGGAAGTTCCGTCGACTCTTGTCACTGGGTGAGTCGAGTGACAATCCTGAGTAACCGACTCAGGACCAGTCAGTTGGGTGCTTGTGGTCAGTGAAGGGTCGGTGAGTAGGTCGGGGCCCGAGACGACTCGGATCGCGACGGGGAGGAAGGTTTTTCCTGTGTACGGGTGGAGCAGAGTTCGGGGCGAGGGCCGTTTCCTCCCGAGCGTGTCGGTCCGTTGCTGGCCTCGGTCAGGTCGAACCCACGGAGACGCGGCGGACCGGTGACACCGGCGACGCACGTTACGCGGGCGGCGTGGGTTCGGGGTGTGGACAACTACAGGAGTCACGGGGAGTTTAGGTGGCTCTTGTGTCGGGGCAGGGCCACAGGGGGTTTCCCTCGGGCCGACTCCGACGTCTATGGACGTTGGGGCGTTGGGTCTTCCACCTTGGTCTGCAGTCGAGCGGGGTGTCTGTCAGGGGTGATCACGGGGGTCGAGTCCTGACTCTTCGGGAGTCAGCTACCTCCTGTCGTAGAGTAGAGTCGTCTACCCTCAGTCCCGACTTACGTGTGGTCCGTCGGCCCCCGACGCCGTGACCTGTGGGTGGGAGGGGTCCCTGCCAGTGTCACCGGAGTCGTCACCCGTGACGGGAGGGGGTCCCTGTCAGTATCACCGGAGTCGTCACCCGTGACGGGAGGGGGTCCCGCCAGTACCGTCGGAGTCGTCACCCGTGACGGGAGGGGACCCCACCAGTGTCGCCGGAGTCGTCACCCGTGACGGGAGGGGACCCCACCAGTGTCGCCGGAGTCGTCACCCGTGACGGGAGGGGAGTTCGGACGAGGACCCCGGAAGGAGGACGAGTCGAGCGGGCACGAGGACCACTGCGGCGTCGGGAGCCCGGTGTGCTGTCCTCCATTTTGGGTAGGGTCGAAATCCTCCTTCGGTCCTTTACGTCAGGTTTGGTCACAGTGGGTCTGCATCCTAGTCTTGTTTGGCTGTTCCACCCAACCTCGCGTTTGATGTGCGTGAGTGTAAGTTCCCGTGCCTGTGGTTCCAGTCGAGCGGGCGAGAGGTGGCCCCCAACGTTTCCAAAGTCTCGTAAGTACTGCCTTTGTGCCTACAAAGTCCGACTTTTAAGAGAAATCCTATTACGTCAGGGTAAGGATACGAATTGACAACTGTCTTGATTACAGGTTTATCATCCAATTACTGGACTACCCGACCAGTTACGTTTTTTTTACCGGTCTTTAGCACACGGAGGTTAGTGTGGAGTGTGTGTGTGAAGGTCAAGAAGTACATGTATGTGGGTGGGCGTACGTGTGGACGTGTGTACATGCACATGTATGTGTGCGTACAAGGGTGTACACGTCCCGTGAACGTCCGTGGGCACGAGTCCGTATGTGCATCTGTGCATAAGTACGAGTCTGTGGTGTATGCGTACACGTGTGTGCGTGTGGAGGGGAGAAGTCCGTCCTTTCAGCCCTCGAGGTCTCCACTGGGACACTGGGCCCCCCCGGACCGAGTGAAAGTCGAAACGTGAACGTGGACTTGCAGTCGCCTGCGAGTCTGGTTGTCGTCGCAGCTCGGCACTTCATTGACCCTCATTTTACAAGTCTTTTCCGGCCAGGACCACGGGTCACGTGTCTGGGCCGCGCAGGCCCCTCCAACCCGTCCTCTGTGACCACATCTCACGTCCCCAGACGCCAGTCAGACCCCGGCTCTGGGGGTGGTGGGAACCGAACCCCGTCGCCCGACCGGCAGGAGTGACTCAGGTCCAGGTGTCCCCGCGGCGGGGCTCACTTACTCCACGACTTCGCGACGACAACGGAGACCCGGGTTTTGTCAGTTCACGTCTGCCTGTCTCTCCGTCGTCAGGCAGTGGTGTGGACGCCTCCTTTCGCGGCAGGACGGGCGAGGAAGGGGTGTGCGTCCCAGGCGTCGAAGGGGGTCCACCGCCCTCGGAGTGTCCTGTTTCGACGGTTTCGGAGAGCTTCGAGAGGACTACCCTCGGAACTCTCCTTCTCGGGAGGGAAGGGCCTCCTGAGCGTGGGTCCGAGGACTGTGTAGGAGACGACGTCTCGCCGGAAGGCTCCTCGGCGGTCCGTGTGGGAGAGGGACCCCGAGTCGCGCCTCGATTCACGAACTGGGCCCTCGCGGACCAGGCCTAGTGAAGGGAGGATGGACCATCAAGTACCGCTCCGGGGTGTCGACGACCCCTCGACGTTCCAACGACGAGGACCCCCGAGTTGGATCGGGTGCCCCTCGCCAGTCTTCGGACGGGGGGTGCGGAGACTTGGAGTCGGAGCACCGTAGTGTCCTGTACAGGGTCCTGGGCGAGTCTGTGAGTCTCGATCGCCCCAGTCGGGGGTTTCCGGGGAGCCGAGTGTGTGCAGGACCCGAGAGCTCCTGGTAGCCCGGGGAACCGGGTCCGACTCGTAGTGGTTCGGGGGACATTTGCAAGACCGTCGCTCGACTTGAGAGAGCTCCGACGACGACACCCGTCCAGTTGAAGGAAGTGAGTGTTCGAGGAGTCCCTTCTATGTCCTTCCCCGTCCTTCGTCCGCCGGTGACGATCGTCTCGGGGACTCCAGGACCGGCGAGCGACTCGTGGCAAGATTCGACCGCAGAGGTTCGTGCGAGTCCGAAGTAAATTAGGAGTGAGGCTGAGAAAGAAAAGGGGGGTCACTCCGTTGTCGACGATTTGACCTGTTCTGACACCCTGAACTTTCCTACCCCCGGGGTCGGTCTGGGATCCCAGGGGTCCGAGTACCGCCTCGGGGCTTGCCGGGGGCGCGAGTGAAGAGAGTGGTAGTGGGCAGGGCAGGAGTGCCCTGATCCTACTCCTAGTCCACAGAGTTTCGTCTGTCTCTCGTAGGGTGTGGATGTCCGTACAGATACGTCTACCACCTTCCCGGAAGACCTGCGGGACGGGAGTCTCACCTCCGTCGTAGGTACCTGTGTGTGGGGTTCCTGCGTCGGAGGTACCTGCGTCGGAGTCACCTGTGTTGGGTGCGCTGTGTCAGGACACGGATGGGGATCTGTCCCTGTCGCCGTGGTGTCCTAGTGGGAACAGCTCCTGCCTAGCCTTTTCGACTCGAGCGGAGTGAGACTCCTCCCACCCACGGAAGGGAGGACCGTCGTGCCGGACTCGGGTCGAAGTCGACCTCGTGTCGAAACTTTCCTTGTCCACACCTGCCTGCATTAAGTCGCACCGGAGGAAGGTCACATGGGTCCGCCCCGTTGACACGGAACTCGTTCAAACTTTTGTGAGGTGGAAACTGACCTCGAGGTGCAACAGTAGTATTAACCATAAAAACTTTTGTTCATGCACCGATCTATGTTGTCAGGGTAAACGAGTGAGATCTTTGAGTAGGAACGACTCTGGGTCCGAGACCCTATTGAGTCGTTTAATTTGCTTTCCG
The DNA here is from genome assembly GCA_006410555.1 of Capra ibex. Classification (NCBI taxonomy): domain Eukaryota; kingdom Metazoa; phylum Chordata; class Mammalia; order Artiodactyla; family Bovidae; genus Capra; species Capra ibex. Next base: position 634,109 of record SJYO01000647.1, read on the forward strand.
AAGCCAGATCAACGACTCGTAGTCACTGACGACTGTACTGTCTTTCCGCACACGAACACTGCCCTTCGGTCGGTTGTAGAAATCTCGACAGAACTCTTTTGGATTAGACTTAGACTAGCTCAGAGAGTTAGGTTGTGGTCGATACTTCCTTGTGCATGTCTCCTAGTCCCATCTGCGGGACCCTTGCCTCAGTCACTTCAGGTCTCTCTACACACTTTGAGTCGTATACTCGTGACGGTCACAAGGTCGTTTTCTGTCACCGTCGTCTTCTCCGTCGCTCCTTCCCCTCCGCCCTGAAGTAGTAAAATTTTCCAATCTTCTGTGTGCTCGGCTAGCTTGACACACTCGAAACAAACTTAGGGTTAAGTTCATGTATTTGACACAGAATTTCAGTACCGAATATAAGGGTCGACACTTCCTCTTCAGTCTTATAAAAAGAGGTGACTTGTTTGTCTTTTAACCCGTTTTATGTTTATTTTTGCAAAAATCTGTATTCTGTAGCTTGTTATACTACGACTAGGGTCTCTAATGTTGTAGGAGCTAAAAACGGACTTTCATTTAAATTTTGTTGTCGTTTCCTGTCCTCGTCACCTCTCCTCCGGGTGCAGACTCGGCTCCCTGCGCCCGGACTCGAGCCCTTCGCCTCGGGCGTCCCACACTCCCCGGTTCAGGGGCCCTCCTGGCTTGACGCGTGGCTTCCCAGACCTTCAGACGTCCCCGGGACCTGGACCCGTTTGGGTCTGGTACGCGCCCCGCCCCCCGTAGACGTTCCGACCTGTCTCTTGGCTTCTTCTCGACGTCAACGCTGCCAAGGGTCTGAAGCGTCCCGACCCTCTCGACGCCGAAGGTTGGTCGACGTCACCTGCGCAGCCGAGCTTGTGGGTCCCGGCATCCGCCTCTACGGCCTTCACCGCGTAGAATCATTGCCCTGACTGACGTCGGACCAGATCTCGACGGGATCTTCCCCGAATTCTTGTTTCGGCCANCGACCCGAGCCACGAGACACGACTGGGCCCCGCCCCCCACCCCGCCCCTACGATCTCACCCTCCAAGCTCTCCCTCGCCTACATACACATGTGTGCAGACTAAGTGCGACAACATGTCTTCCTTGCTGGGGGCGCAACACTTCGTTGTGTGAGGTTAAATTTATTCATTTATTTGAACCATTCCCAATTAGTCTTTGTGCATTGAATTAAAAGCTCGTTTTGTTTAAGTTTTTGGGAAAATTTCTTCTTTGTTTTAGGTTTGTGAGTCACTGGATTTCAAGTACAGGACGTAGGTTAATTTTTAATGATCTGTACGTTTTTTTTTTTTAGTCGTTTAAAACTGGCTATTGTTCTTCCTTTTAGTCAGTTTTCCTTGTTTGGATGTTTACTCTCTCCGACCTTTGGCGCCTGTTCCTGTGGATCTTTACACTTTATGCATATAAATTTTAGGTTCTCCTTTTGTACTTGTCCTACTTCTCCATCTGCTTTTATAAAAATTTTTTTCTTAGTTTACCCTGAAGGTCTCTTCTTTTCATATCACAGACACCCCTTTAAAATTGACCTGTTAACATTGTAGCCTAGTCTGTAAGGTTTTCTTTTAGTCACTTATGCTTCTGTGGTGTTACCTGTTACAAGTCTGTCCGTCCTTTTGTCTTGTGTGTGTGCGCGAGTCGTTGGACGTCCAGTCAACGGTTCATCAGTTTGCACGCACTAAGCTCAGGTCCTTCCTCCGTCTCTCGTCCGCCGTCTCCGGTCGGTGTCTCTTCGTAGTCGCTTCAACGACTCTTGGTCGACAACCGTCACTTACGAAATTCACCGGTCTTTTTCCTTTCTTCTTCTATAGGTGTGCCCGGGATATGAGGGCTATGAGTCAGTGATTCAGTCAGGTAGAGAGACGTCGGGGCACTCGGCGTCGTGAGGTCCGGAGGGACAGGTAGACTCGAACGAGTCTGAGAACAGGTAACTCAGTCACTACGGCAGGTTGGTGGAGTAGGAGACGACAGCGGAAGAGGAGGACGGAAGTTCGAACGGGTCTTAGTCCCAGAAAAGATCACTCAGCCGAGAAGCGTAGTCCACCGATTTCACAACCTCGAAGTCGAAGTCGTAGTCAGGAAGGTCATTTATAAGTCCCAAGTAAAAGAAATCCTACCTGAACAATCTTGAGGACTGACAAGTATTTACATTTTTCTTTTTTCTTTTCGGTCCATCGGACCCCGACTCCTACCTTTTCCTCCACTTCAACTGTCGCACGCATCCTTCGTCGAAGGGCACCATCGGTTTTACAAGACGTAGAACTATACTGCCACCAATGTCCTCACAAACTTAAAAAGTCAAATGGACGCGGGAATTATAACCATGTAAAATAATATGTTTTTTTACGTGGAGTCATTTTCACTGAAATTTCATTAGAATGTAAAATTCTATTAACTTTTAAACTTATGACTTATACATTACAATTTTTAATGATAATTAAAAAATCCATACTATTACCTTAAACCAATTAAAAAATTACTTAAGAATAGAAATCTTATTGTCACTTTATATCTATTTTAATATACGACAGTTTTTTTTTAATATACGACAGACTCCAAACAGAAAATTTTTTACATCCATCCACCGTCTCCTTACCCTTCCTTATTCCTATCTTATTATGACCGGCAGCCGACCCTCACCGACCTCACCTTCGAGCCCTTACACCCCCGAGCAATAGGACAAAAGAAAAGGAAAATGTTATTGACACACCTTGAAAGAGACTTCACGAGATTTACGTACCTGCTACAGTTCAATAAGTAAATTTTTCTATTGGATAAATCTCACCGGTTATGAAACCCCGTATTTTAATATCTTGCTACAATAGTATTATATAAAAAAATTAATTTTTTTTTCAACCGGTACCACACCTAGAATCAAGAGGTCGGCCCGTACCCTGGACGTCAGGATGTCTCCTCGGCGCCTCAGACTGGTGACCCGGTGGTCCCTGCGAGGGGAGTATAACGATCGACGAGGTCAGTCACGACAAATTGACTCGGTTCTAATTCCACAAACTGCCCCCGGGACGCCCTAAAACTTCCCTCAAAAACTTGTAAACGTTTCTACAGGCCAGAGGTATCCGGGTTGACGGGTACCATTCGACATGGGGGTCCTAGACCCCGAGGACCAGTTCCGTCCTCTCCCGCCTTACCCGGGACGTGCGTGAGAGTAAGGTTCCTGTGTCGCCCAGGGTAGACGGTAGAGGGGGTCGAGCGGCCTAGGACATTGTCGTCCGGCTTCCCCGTCATGGTCCCCCACTCCCCTCCGAGTCTGCGTGGCGTTTCCAGAGGAAGGACCTGTTTGTGCCCGCACGCAGACTAGCAAGCGGATGGAATTTCCCTTGACGTTCGAAAGAACGAGACGAAAATTTTGAGTGTTCAGTTTCTTGAAGTTCACCTTCCCTCCGACCCGGTCTCGACCCGGTCTGACAAGGGGACTCCTGCCGAGGTCCTGGGGCCCTAGCTCGACGGTGGCGTGGCGCTGTTCAGGGGGTCCGAAGGGGAGGAAGTCGTCGTGGAGGGTGTCCGTCGTACCGACAGCACTCGAAGTCCGCCGAGGGGGCCGGAGGTAGGAGGGGGCCCGAAAGGGGACGGAGGTCGACCCCGACTGGGGGCAGGAGTGGGGGAAGGGGTCCCTCGGGGTGGGGGGAGAGAGGCGGGGTCCAGTGACGCGGGGNCTTCCCTCCGACCCGGTCTCGACCCGGTCTGACAAGGGGACTCCTGCCGAGGTCCTGGGGCCCTAGCTCGACGGTGGCGTGGCGCTGTTCAGGGGGTCCGAAGGGGAGGAAGTCGTCGTGGCGGGTGTCCGTCGTACCGACAGCACTCGAAGTCCGCCGAGGGGGCCGGAGGTAGGAGGGGGGCCGAAAGGGGACGGAGGTCGACCCCGACTGGGGGCAGGAGTGGGGGAAGGGGTCCCTCGGGGTGGGGGGAGAGAGGCGGGGTCCAGTGACGCGGGGAGGGGCGGGAGGGGTGCGGGTCCTCGGCGTGGACGTCGCGTCCGTGCGGGTGGTCCGAAGAACACCAGTCGTGACGACGCCAGAGGTCTCTTTGAAGGTCGTGTCGGGAGCCCAAAGGGGACCACTTGTCACGGTCTGTCACGGCCCGGGAGTGAATTTGGCTCAGGGGCCGGATCATCGTCGTCCTTCTCCTCACTGTACCGTGTCCGGTCACTCCGCCCGAGTCACTGTCCCTACACACGGGTGGGACGTCCAAGGGGCTCCCGGGACGCAGTGGTGCTCGGTCGGTTTGGCTGCTCCTCCGGACCCGTCTCGGTCCGGAGAAAGACGGGAAAGTGGTGCTCGTTCCGCACAGGTCCCTCGACCCGGACTCGGGACTTCTCCTGCAGTTCGGGGTTGAAAGTCGGGGTGGGACAAGGTGTTCACTACCTCGAACCTAGACTCGGTGGGGACACCTGACCCCGGGGTTGTGCCGGCGATAGTGTCTCAATCTCCGGACCCTGGGGTCCCGTCCGTTACATTCAAGTGGAAGAGAAGTCTGGGTCTCCGGTTTCCACCGAGGACGTCTCCCTTGGGTCGTTCTTCGAGTGGCTGCCAAGGTCCACAGGCCCCCGTCCCCTCTCACTCTCTCCGCCAGGGGACCGAGGAAACCCCGGTCCTCCGACACACGTGACCCCGGTCGTGGGTGCAGAGGTCGCCTCAGTCCAGGTGGCTCGGGGAGTGTAAGGTCCTCGGTGTGGGGTTCCAAATCCGTACCGCGTCTCTTTGTAGTTCAGTGTCACTCGAGCTTTGGGTGGCTCCCACAGGTCGACAGTCAGAAACAGACCTCTACCTGCGTACAGGAGGGAAACGGATTTTGGTGAAGTTCCTCGGGTTCTTCTTTCTTTCACTTCTTTCCCAATTAGCGGCTCGGCACAGGCTGAGAGACGCTGGGGTACCTGACGTCGGGTGGTCTGAGGAGACAGGCACCTTGAGACGTCCGTTCTTAGGACCTCACCCACCGGCACGGGAGGAGGTCCGCGTGCCTCGGGGCCCACTGGTGACCCTGAGCTAGATGGAGGAGTAGTGGTGTGTTCAAGTTCCCGTTCCCCTATTTACTTGTTTGTGTACCCAGAAAGTTTGGGCTGCTTCTCAAACCACTCCGAGGTGCCTGCCCGTAAATAGTAATTGGGTAGTTACGACTAGGGGTTTCCTAACTTTCAATCCCGCGTCTGCAGAGGTTCGGAAAGATCCCTTGGACGCGTGTCGTGTACACTTTACAGACGTCCGAGACGTGACCGGACCTCCCGCGGCACGTGTGCTACGTCTCCCCTCCCGTTGGAGGTAGGTGGAGACAGAAGAACATGGACGTCTGCCCCCTTCTGAAGAACCCTCATTTTCTTGCCTTTCCATTGTTCCCAAGTCTTGTCGTCGCCTGTGACGGAGTCCCTTGTCGTGTCGCTCTGTCAGGAACCCCGTTCCTGACCCCTGTGTCGCCCCTCCTCTTTGTCGAGGACCGAAGGACCCCGGACGTAAGGTCGTGGACCCCCAGAAAGGTTAGAAGACTCACCGGGAGACGGATGGTGCCAGTCGCCCCAGAAGGAAATGTTTCGGGAAAGGGGTAGAGGGTTTCGACAGTAGGACTTTTATTTTTTCCAAAAGAACCGCTGTCGGGGGGGTGAGGGTACGGGGAGAGAGGAGTAAGGGGAGGAGGGTTTAGACGTCGGACGGGTCGCCGGGTGGTCGCCGGGTCGGGGCCCCGTCCCTCTCTGGCGGGGTGCCCTCACTGTCGACCAGGAAAGGGGTCGTCTTGCCACCGTCACCTCCCCTTGGACGCCGCCCCCCGTCCCGCCCGCCGACGAAGGGACCGTCCTGGCTACGAGGAAACGGGACTTCGCCCTCGCCCCTCCCCCTCTCGTGGGCGCGAAGTTGTGCGGGGGAGGATGGTCCGGTCCGACCTCACCCCGCTCCCCATCCTAGAGTCCCGAGGCCCTCAAGTGGGCTTCCGGGTTCACGGGTCTCGGCCTTTACGTCACGGCATATAAGTGGGCTCTTTCCTCGTCACGGTTCCGTTATTCGTGTCTTCGGGAAGGCAACCCGTAGTAACGTGTGCGCGTCGCCGCTCCTGTCCCGGGTCCCAACGACGACACTCACAACACTCACCGTTGTCCCGGGTCGCACATTAGAGAAGAGAGGGAAGACTAGTTTGGGTGTAGCTGTACAAGTCGAGTGATCGTGAAGGGTCTGACTAGAAGGTCGACCTCTTGTCCTCCCCGACCCCCCGCCGGTCGCCCCTCGGGTCCTTCCCCTGACGACGCTAAGGTCCGAGACCCACTGAACTCCCGTCCCGACACCACCACCGGTCCGCCTGCCCGGACGTCCTGACGGAGGATCCGTAGAGGTCCCACCTTGACCCAGGGGCGTGTGGACCGGGACCTCACAGAGACCGGAGGGAATCTGAGACGTCGTCGACCTACCGGGTGTGAAGTTCAAGGGCCGAATAGACGGGGTACTTTGTCCGGAGGCAGGGTGGAGGTCTCAAGTGTGGTCCTGCCGTGAGTGACGGTTGCGACAGTGGGGACCGCCGAGTGGACGACGAGAGGAAAAGGTCGGGTGGGGTGGAGGTCCAGGACCCCAGGTGTCTGAGGACCGGGCCTCGGTCCGGGGAGTCCGGAAGTCTTTTTTTCGGTGAGGACGGTCGAGGGTCGAGAGGTGTCCGTGCGTTAGGTCAGATTAGAGGTTTTGTCTAGAAAGGGGGTTTGTGGTCTTTGTTGTCTCGAGAGGTAAAAAGCCTGGGGTACGACTTACGGAAATTTTGACGGACTTTATTCTATTCTCTCCGAACACATGTAAAAGACGTGTTTACCACCTTTCATTATTTTATTTGTAGCTGCCCCCAGGGTGGATGAGCGTCGAGGCAGCGAATAAACGTTGTTTCCGGCCTTTTCCTGCTTCGGAGTCGAACCTTCCCGTCGCCCAATCTTCACGCGGGAGCCCCTGGTAGGTGCGGCGGCCCGCAGGGCGGCTCCACTCTCCCGGCCGAAAGGGTTGGCGGCCTGCGGCGGCCACGGTGCCTTTGGCGTCGCTTGCAGGATCTCGTCCTCCCGACGGCCGGCGGGCCCCCGCCCTCGGCGCGTCTCGGCCGTCCCCGGGGCGGCGAGGAGCGCCCTCGGGGGCGGGTCCACTCCCTTCTCCGGTGCCTTCTGTTTCTTTCAGCCCGGTCATACTCTCGCTCAGTTCCAGTAGAGTCCACATCGGTTAGAGCTCAGGTCTGAAAATAAGGAATCTCTTCCTTCTCTCTCTGCCAAGAGTTTTGCTCCAGGGCTCTTCCTGTGCGGCGCGCCGGGGCGACCCTCCAGTGGCGTCACACAGGACGCGCACGAGGCGACGAGCGGGGAGCCGGCCCTGCTGCCCCCAGACGCACCCCCTCGCCTCGTGGGCGTGTGGTTCACGCCGAATCCCTCCGGCGCCCGGGGTCGGCGCGGTCCGCAGGGCCGTCCACGGGGCCGGCGCGCGAGCGTGCCGAAGGCTCTCGAGGGCCCGCGTCCCCGGGGAGGCTCGCGGCGCGCGCCGGGGGCTCCGCTCCGCGTGTGCGCGCGCGCGTGTGCGCTCCGGGAGTCGGCGCGCGTGCGGAGGGTAACCGCCCTCCTCCTCCCGCCCCGGCCCGCCTGGGTTTTGTTTGTTGGACGCCGGCGCGGCGGCGCACCGGAGGCGGATCGCGCGCGGGCGGCGCCTCGGCGCCGGTGGACCCGGTGGCGCGAGGGGCGGGCGGCAGCCGCGGGTCCGGGGCGGGAGCGCCGCACGGCGCCCCAATATAGCCCGGCCCGGCTTCCACCTCTGCTCTGCCCCGCCGCCGCCGTCCGCACCTCTACGACGAGGCCTCCGGCCCCGGCCCTCCCGCCAACGCCCGCGGTGCCGGAGCCTCCGAGCCGAGGCACCCGCGAGCTCCGACTTCCGGCCTGGGAGCGGGGCCCCACCGTCCGTGCCGTCGCCGTGACTGAGCTGGGCGCTCCTGCGGACCGGCCCTGGACGCCGACGCCCTCTTCTTTGGGGCAGAGACCTTGCCCTGCGTCTACGCGTGCGAAGGAGGAGGAGGCCGTCCTTGAGGTTCGGGGCGCGCGGGGCCGTGGGCTCCGACCTTGGCGCCGAGACGTGCGGAAGGGGGCAGAGGCGAGGAGTGGGACTTCGGTCACGCGGGAGTCGAGGAGGGAGAAGCGGGGACAGCAAAGTGGGTTATTCGTGTTGGTGAGGTTTCTTGAGGACGCCTTCCCCTGAGGTTAGGCCTCTCGCTGACAGAGTGGGTCTCCTTCCGCTCGAGGCCCTCTCTCTCCGGTCCCGGCGCCGGGGCTAGCGGTGGTGCGGGGCCTGTGGGCGACAGGTCCTGGCGCGCCTCCGTTTCCCACGCGCGGCCCGCTCCTGCCCGCGCCCGTACTTCGACCTCCACAAGCCCGGGGCGCGCCCAGAGCCCCTGTTCGGCCCCTCACTGGACCTCCCACGCCCGCCGTCGCTGCGCGGCAGAGGCGATAGCCGGCGCCCGCTGCTGAGGGACCCGAGCCTGCCCCTGACGCGCCGGTTGTCGGGCCGCCGTCCGTCGCCGCTCGCCTCGCGCCCGCCGCCCGGCCCGCGGCTCCTCCGCCCGCGCCGCCCCCGCCGCCGCCCCGGGTCTCGGCCCCCGCGTCCGAGCCCCCCACGCCCGCCGCCGCTCCCGCGCGCGCCGTTCGGCATGTGGGCCGCCGGGTTCGGGGGCATAAGCATGTAGCGCGAGTAGCGTTACCGGTAGGCGCTGAGCCGCCCGCCCGCGGACTGCGACCGGCTCTAGTTGCTCATGGAGTACCCGTTCAAGGGCAAGAAGGCGCCGTCGATGTGGCCGACCGCGTTGAGGCACGCGGTGTTGGAGAGCGAGTTGCTGACGAAGCAGTTCCACGAAGCGCTGGGGAGCGCCGGGACCCCGTTCCTGTTGATGACCTACGACTTGGGGTTGTCGCTCATGTGGAAGCGGCTGCCGCAGAAGGCGGCGGCGGCGTTCGCGGAGTCGGTGGCCCGTCGCCGGGGGCCGGGGCGCGAGGCCGGGCGCCTGCCGCGCGGAGGCGGCGGGCGCGGGCGGCGGGGCCGGGGCCGAAGCGGGGCGCGCGCGAGCGGGCGGGCGGGTCTCCCCGCGCGGTCGGGCCGGCCGTCTAAGAGGCCGGGGAAGCGGTAGCTGTCATAGGAGTCGTTCGGGAAGGCGTCGGCGACGTGGCCCCTGTACCCGGGGCCCCGCGCGGGAGGCACCCCGCGCCGCGGAACGGGCGGCGGCGGGCGGATGGGCCGCGACGAGGTCCGGCGCGGGCGACCCCGGGACGACGGCGAGACGCGCAAACCTCGCCGGCTCGGCGGCCCCGACGATCGCGCGCCCCGGCTCCGCGGCGGGGAGGAGGATCGCGGGGACCGGCGGGGCCGCGGCCGGTTCGGCGAGGCTCCGGGCCGGCGGCCACGCGTGGACATGACGGGGCACGCCGACGGGCTGCGGGACGAGCGCCGGAGCCGGGCGCGCGGGCCGGGCGTGGACGGATCAGCCGGACTCTGCGAGGACCGTACTCGCGCGGCCCCCGCCGCCGCCTGCGCCCGAGCCCGACCCGCGAAAGGCGGGCTCCTGTCTCTGGCAGGGTCTTGGTAGTGGGCTGCACGGAATCTCGCTTGTGGCCTGCCTTCCCAGCGTGGACGTAGGGCTTGCAAGGGAAGCAGGAGACATTGAGTGCAAGTTTCCTCGTTTCGTCCCGGAGCCTATCAAAGGAAAGGACTTGGTTCGGACACGGAGTGTCTTGGAAGAGGAGGACCGGGTCCGAGACGGAACAAGGACGACAACGTGGAAGGCCACGAAACAGGGAATGTTTCGCTTTGTTTTGATTCGTCGTGTAGTCCCTTGGCAAGGCCCACTGGCACGTGCCGATGACGCGCCCGGGGCCCGGGGAGGAACGCACGGACACCGGAAATGTCCGCGTCGACTCACGGTCCCCGGTCTCCTCGAAGTCAGTAGAGACGATGACTGGTGGCAAAGTGACACGGTTTCTGCTTTTTATATATATAACAACCCAAAATACTAATTTAATAAATATATAAAAACTTTGGGCTTACCTTTTACAACGTCCGCTGCCAACACCGAAATGACAGACAACCCAGTAAAGAATTCACACAAGAGCAATCCGGCCCACCGAAGAAGGTTCGTTCTCGATTGGCAATACAAACACCCCACGGTCCTAGTGACGGTGGACTTTCGTTCACACTAAAAATGAAAATTATAATAAAATAAACACAGACATGTATGAGTGCATATTCAAAATACTTTGGGGCCGTATCACGAGTAAAAAATTATTTTGACTGTTGACTGAAGTCGTGAAACACCACTACCCAACCTCTGCCTCCAAACATGGGGGGAGGGTTTATTAGAGTCCAAACTGAGAATTTGAGGAACACCTCAAGTTTGACAAAAGGACTTATTAAGGCATTTCCGTCTACGACACCCAAAGTAATGGGCCGTGTAGTGACATCCTTAGACGTCCTAGGTTCAAGGTAGTCACCCCAAAGAATTTGCAGTTTCGTTACTGGAGGTTTTTAAGTGAATTCAATGGTCTTGTTTGCTATTGCACACCCGGGCGGAAGGGGTTCTTGGAGACCCCTGTTCAAGTCGACAATTGGTAGAATCGGAGTTCGTCTATAATAACCCATTTGACCAAGACTAGTGTGAGTTTTGACACTAGAACCGTTCCATGAACAGAACTGTGACTTCTAAAGGAGTCCCTTTAAAAAAAAATTAATAAACAAATAAACTGACACAGAATCAACACCGTATATCTTAGATCAGGGGATTGGTCCTCAGTTTGGACCCGGGTGGCGTAACCCTCGAACCCAGGATCGGTGACCTGGGGGTCCCTTCATGAAGTTCCTTCGAAATTCTTGTGAAACTTTCGGTCACAAAAAACACAGATTTGTTTTGGAGGGTGGATAAATCCTTACGTCTCCTCCAAGATCGAGGAAGACTAGACGTCCCTTCTCGGTGACCAAACCGCCCCTGTATCCTCCCTCCCAGGTAGTCTCCTTCATGGTCTTTAGTCGGACGGACAGACGGAGAGGTATTTGAGTCTCCGTCGGCTCGACACTGTCAGAGACCTGACGTCGGAACCCTTTCCTTACGTCTCTCTTCTGCGTCTCCGACGTCTAAGTCCGGGGCGAGGACAAGGCCCCCGGTCCGTCCACAGTAGCGTTGGTCCTGCTCCCGCTGCACCTCCGACCCGTACCACTCACCGCACATGAAGTCCTACGACACAAAACCGTCTTTATCCTCCCTTTCGGGTAGGGATTCAGATCAATTGCCCTTCGTTCAGGACTGACTAAGAGTGAACTAGATGAATCACCAGTACTCCTTCCTATTATTGTCCCGACTTAATGCTGTTTTCCGTGGGTAAATGCGCCTCTAACGTGGGTGTACCCGTTATTAATCTACTCTTTTATTTTGACTTTACCCCCCTCGGGTCCAAGTGCCCCATCTTCACCCCTGGGCAACGAGTCGAGGAACGCTGGGACTTCGGGGGCCCTGTGGACCCCTCGCGGGTGGGTAGGGGTAGCGACCGAGGGCGGGTGGTTCGGGAGGAGAGGCTGAGACGACGGAAGTCTCCAGGCCGGGACGGCTGACGGGGAAACCCATCCACTTCGGTCAGAAACGTACAGGTCAGTTATGTGCTCCTGCTGAGACGCTTACCTGTCTTTGTCGCTCCCCTTTCCCCTACAGAAGAGTCAGTGTCGCGAAGGGCGAAGGGAGGTTCCAGTCAGGAGGGTCTCTGTGTGAGGCACTCACTCCCCGGGGAAGGGCGCGGTGGTCGCTGGTAGTCCAAGAGATGTTTTTCCGGTCTCAGTCCCCTGGACCCACGGGGACCCTGGTCCCCAGTACTGGTGACGGTCCATGGCCGAGGGCGCTTGGGACACGTAGCGGGGCGACCCGGGCCGGTCTCCGTCGTCTCCCGCCTCCAGGGTGGAGCCGACCTTGTGTAAGTCGGGACCCTCGAACCATAGGAACCCCGTCAAAGGGACCCTCTGAGGTGGCTCCAGGTTGGAATGGCTCAGGCGGGTCTTTTGGGGCAACGAGGACGTGACGCCTCCCGTTTCCCGTCCCGGGCTCCCTCGGGGTGGGGTGGGACGGACAAGGGGCTGGGAGGGGCGGGAACTGGGAGGGGTCGGGTGGGGCACCCAGGTGGGGTCGGGATTGGACGGAGTCGGGAGGGGGTTGGAGGTCCGGTGCCCCGGTTCCGGGTGGACACGTTTGTTGCCCGACTCCCGTCGACTGGGAGCTGGCTACGCCCTCGAGTCCTGCCGCCCCACCCCACCCCCAGACAAACCAATCCCTTTACGGGAAACTATGGACTCGCGGTCTCTGACCGCGGGGCGGGTCTCACGAAACACCAGGGGAGTGGACTGGTGGGGGTGGGTCTTCTTGGGAGGTCCGGGTCCCGCGACCTAGGCGCCTCTCTTTGGGTGCGGGGTGCGGGACACGGGCCGGAGTGGGACATCCCGGTCGTGACGGGGTCACGGGGTCCGGTTCGGGGGATGTTGGGCCCTAGTTAGACGACTAAAACCACAACCTTTTGGGCTTGTCGGGTCGGCGAAGGATTCTATCTTCTCCTAAGAGGGTTTGTGGTCTCCGACTTCGTCCCGCGACCCGGGACGGGGTTGGGGTGCTGGGGACCGTCTGGAGGGGTGTGGGACCCGAGGGAGGTCTTGACTCGGTTGAAGAATCAGGGAACCCGAGAGTTCTTTTCTTCTTTGTTTACCTCTTTCAACGGAGGTGGGGCGTCCCCTTCTCCCCGAGTACCCCCCGGGGGTCCGGTTGAGACAGGGTGACGGTGACACAGTGTTTCGTTGTAGCGGGAAAGGGTCCTTTTTAGTGTGTGTTTGTCTTCTATCGAGGATCTGAGATAACCGGTCTGGGATTAGAATACAGTCGGACGAATAAATTGAATATACGTCTCAGTAAAGTCAAGTCAGTGAGTCAGCACAGGCTGAGAAACGCTGGGGTACTTAGCGTCGTGCGGTCCGGAGGGACAGGTAGTGGTAGAGGGCCTCAAGTGAGTCTGAGTGCAGTTAGCTCAGGCACTACGGTAGGTCGGTAGAGTAGGAGACAGTAGGGGAAGAGGAGTACGGGGGTTAGGGACGGTCGTAGTCTCAGAAAAGGTTACTCAGTTGAGAAGCGTACTCCACCGGTTTCATGACCTCAAAGTCGAA
>SJYO01000647.1:647471-781088 GCA_006410555.1 Capra ibex
ATCGGAACTGATCTGCCTGGAATCAGCCGTTTCATTACAGAGACGAAAACTTATACGATAGATCCAACCAGTATTGAAAGGAAGGTTCCTCATTCGTAGAAAATTAAAGTACCGACGTCAGCGGTAGAAGTCACTAAAACCTCGGGTCTTTTTATTTCAGACTGTGACNCTTTTTGGTATCGGAACTGATCTGCCTGGAATCAGCCGTTTCATTACAGAGACGAAAACTTATACGATAGATCCAACCAGTATTGAAAGGAAGGTTCCTCATTCGTAGAAAATTAAAGGACCGACGTCAGCGGTAGAAGTCACTAAAACCTCGGGTCTTTTTATTTCAGACTGTGACAAAGGTGACAAAGGGGTAGGTAAAGGGTACTTCACTACCCTGGTCTACGGTACTAGAAGCAAAAGACTTACAACTCGAAATTCGGTTGAAAAAGTGAGAGGAGAAAGTGAAAGTAGTTCTCCGAAAAATCAAGGAGAAGTGAAAGACGGTATTCCCACCACAGTAGACGTATAGACTCCACTAACTATAAAGAGGGCCGTTAGAACTAAGGTCGAACACAAAGAAAGTCGGGTCGCAAAGAGTACTACATGAGACGTATCTTCACTTTACTCGTCCCACTGTTACATGTCGGAACTGCATGAGGAAAAGGATAAGCCTTGGTCAGACACGTCTCATGAAGTACGTTTTGCGACCCGACCTACTTCATGTTCGACCTTAGTTCTAACGGCCCTCTTTATAGTTATTGGAGTCTATGCGTCTACTGTGGTGGGAGTACCGTCTTTCACCTCTTGACTCCTCGGAGAACTACTTTCACTCTCTCCTCTCACCTTCTCGACCTAATTTTGGGTTGTAAGTTGTTTCTAGCACCGGAGGTCAGGATAGTGAAGTACTGTTTATCTACCCCTTTGTTGCCTTTGTGAAATAAAACCCCCCGAGGTTTTAGTGACGTCTACCACTAACGTCGGTACTTTAATTTTCTGTCCACCCGAGGGAGGGTGTTCGGAGAGGAACGAGCAACCTTCTTTTCGATACTGGTTTGATCTGTCGTATAACTTTTTGTCTCTGTAATGAAACGGTTTTTTCCAGGCAGATCAGTTTCGATACCAAAAAGGTCACCAGTACACACCGACACTCTCAACCTGATATTTCTTTCGACTCGCGTCTTCCTAACTACGAAACACCACAACCTCTTCTGAGAACTCTCAGGGAACCTGACGTTCCTCTAGGTTGGTCAGGTAGGATTTCCTTTAGTCAGGACCCACAAGTAACCTTCCCGACTACGACTTCGACTTTGAGGTCATGAAACCGATGGACTACACTTCTCGACTGGGTGACCTTTTCTGGGACTACGACCCGTCCTAACTTCCGTCTCCTCTTCCCCTGCTGTCTCCTACTCTACCAACTTACCGTAGTGGTTGAGCTGCCTATACTCAAACTCGTTTGAGACCCTCTACTACTTCCTGTCCCTCCGGACCGCACGACGTCAATTACCCCAGCGTTTCTCAGTCTGAGTTGACTCGCTGACTTGACTTGACCTAGAGTATCTACTCTTTTGTCCGGTGTCCCATCGACTTTGTGAGGAAGGACTGGGTTCTCCTTTGGTTCTGGGTCAAGTCTTAAGAAAGGTAGCATTGTGTTAATACTACCTTTCTTAAGACTTGACCTAGAACCAAAGGAGAACCCAACCGAATTTGAATCAACTTGAGAAGTCTGTTGACAGAGTCAAATGAGTAATTGACCATCCGTCCGGAGGGTTTGACGTTGTACCAAACAAAGGAATCACTCTCGACCACAGGGGGCTCCCCTCCGGACCCGCACCCCCCGGAACCGTAGTGACAACTCCAGTCCGTCGCGGGGACCACGGGAAAGACACTGACGTCTCGCTGGGGGGCTCCCGTGTCGTCCTGAGACACGGGTCTCGCGGGGTCTTTGGGAGGGGTCGGGACGAGAGACCACTTCCCTGTCCGCCCGCGGGAGGGTGTCCGGAGAGGGTGAGAGGGTTTTGTTGTCTTTGCCGGGGAGGGTACGACCTTTCTTTCTTGACGGTCATTGGGTGGAAGGTAGAAGTGTAGACTTTTTACGGTTGTGTTACACGACTGTCCTGGGTGTTGAAAGAATCCACAGTTCTCGACACGACCGTAGTGCACAGGTTTCCGTAATCGGGAGACAATATGGCAAGAAATAGAGAAATGAGACCCGAAGGGTCCTCCGAGTCGTCATTTTCTAGACGGACGTCACACTCTCTACACCCAAGTCAGAGACCCAGCCTTTCTAGGGGACCTCCTCCCGTGTCGTTGAGTGAGGTCTTAAGAGCGGACATCTTAGGGTGCCTGTCTCCTCGGACCGCCCGATGTCAGGTGCCCCAGCGTTTCTCGGTCTGTGTTGAGTCGTCGATTTGCTGTTACTTAATAAATATAGCATCATCGACTCGAAACGGGCCCAAGATCTTTGATCTGGCGTCTCGGGCCATTTACACGGGACGAAGGATTACGATGTTATCAAGATTCATTGGCTGAAACGTCAAGGGATTACTTTGGTAGTTTGAGAAAATACGAAGGTGCTGTATCGAACAATTAGGAATTACAACAGTCGTTTGCCGGGATTCTGACACTAGTTTTTATGCTTTTACGTAGAAGGGGCCTAAGGTCCAGGAAAAGTTTGACCGTCTCCGAGGTTGTAATGTGTCGCGATAACACGCCTGGAGAATACAAACCGAAAGTCTACCTGCCAACCGATCTTCACTCGCCACAGGACGGGAGGAGGTCGAATGTGTGCCCGGAATGTGCGAGGAAGGGTCCCGTGATGTCCGTCTGTGTTTGTGCCTGGGGCGCTGTGACAGGAGACGTGCGGGTCGCGGAGAAACGGTGAGGAGAGTCCCTTTCAAGTCGGGTCCCCCGGACGGTCTAGAGTCGGAAGAGTAGTGTGGACCTCAGACTCTGTCGTTTGTGTGAGTTGTCGGAACTGCGCCTAAACGCCAAAGACTAGGGGTTCCAGATTCCCGATTCCCTTTTCCGTCTTCCCAATCGTTGGAGACCGACCGAAACGAGTAACGGCAGTCTTCAGACACTCCGAGTCTTGGTGCCTCGACCAGGTGGGTGCCCTCGCGAGTCCTACCCCGAGGTCCTTCTATTCGGCCTCGCTGGGTCCGAGGTCCCGGGGCGCCTCCGGACGGGAGAATCGGACCCGTGGGGGCTGCAGGACCCCGAGACGAGGGTGCCACCCACGTGTCCCCCGGGCCGGTAGAGGGGTCCCAAGGCCTCGACCCCGATCCCCCCTGAGGTAGGGTCTGATTCCCTCGACTGGAAAGGGACCCGGACCCTCCGCCGGGTAGTCAGGACCGACGTCCTCCGGACCGACGGAGGAGCCCCCTCCGGAGGGTTCGTCGGGACAGAACCAGGGTAAACAAGCGGGTGTACAGGCAACGGCCGTGGGGGTCACGGTCCGACACCCGGTCGGGCCCACGTCTCGGTCCGGAAAGGGCCGATGTGACGTCGGAGCGCGACCGGCCGACCCCTGGGGTACTCCGGACCGCCCTCCTACACCCCTGTGCCCGACGCGGAGCACACCACCCGCAGTCCGGCCGTCACGCCCGTCGAGACAGAAGGGGACGGGGTCGGGACCCTCTGCTCCCGCCCGTGGGCCCCGGACCGGGTTGGCTGCCGGCGGGTCGTTCTCCCGACTGGAGGTTGGTTCAGGTTCGTGTCGTGCCCGTCTGACAAGGGAGGTAGATCGGTGGACCGGCTCCTACCTGTTCCCTGGTTCACGGGTTCGCCTTCTCTTTGTCGGAACGACGTCAGGGTGGACTGCGGGCCACTCGGGGGTCTCGTCGAGGTCCCCGACGGCAGACAGGTCCCGGGTGTCGTCCTGGGTCGTGGGGACGTTTCTTTCCTGTGGGGTTCCCGGGCCGCTGTCTCGGTGTCGGACAGGTGGTGCGAGTCTGGGTCGCCCTTCCTGTAGGACAAGGGACTGGGGACTGGAGTCGGACGTGGGGCCGAGGCATTGGCGTCCACAGCTCCACGGCCCCTCCAACTCGTTTGCCCTGTAAGAACTGGGGCTGCCGTCAATGTGTGCAGTCGTGAGACTTGACTCCATTAATAATCAAGACATAAATAATCGACTTGGGGAAAACTCATTAGCGGAGACCCCTGTAAATATTTGCGTTATTTTCCACGTAGTAACAAATGACGTTTTACTGCTCCGAGAAAGACCCAAGACCGACTTCGTTCGGGAGTCCGCCCGTCGGACAGACAGGTCTAGGCCCTTTCCAACTCCCGTCGGAGGTGGAGACGAAGGATCCTGCAGTCGTCCTCGACAGACGACTGGACCTGGGTCGGTTCTATTGGACTCTGGCCTAGAGGTCAACCCTTGGGGTCCTACTGAACACTGCCTTCTCCCCACAGACGTCGAGTCTGTGTGAAGCCCGGGACGGGAAACCGACCGTCTCCCGGAACCTGTGTCGTGCGGGTCACCCCAAAGAATTGGTCAGTGTCCCCTATCCTTGGGTGGGGAGAAAGTCCGTGTCACCTAAGCTGTCGTAGTCCCAGGTGGGGGCGAGACCTGACCGACGCCCGACAAACACCTCCCGAGAGTCTAGGTGTAGGGGGCGACAGAGTCAACGGTGGTGACTCAGTGAGGTTCAGTGCGTCGTCTGTGTCCTGTCTACAAGAAGTCCCCACTTTATCTCTTTTGTCCGTCTCCTTCTGGTCCGACGGAGTGTTTGCGGGAGGAGCGAGACACTGGCGTCCCGGTACCTACCCGAGCGGCCGGAGTTCGCGAGTGGCAGGTGTGGGTCTCCGCGGGCAGGTGTCTGGGTGTGCTTGCCGTCTCAGAAGCCCTTGTAAGGACGCCGGCTCGAGTTCGAAAATAGACGGTGTGCCGTGATCACCTCTACGAGTCATAATCTCTTTGTCGAGACCTTTAGCCGGTGACCAGGTCCATTCGGGGTCGGTCCGGGTCGCTGGCCGTCGCTCAGGTCGGGTGTGTCACTTCTTCAGGGCGACGGGCGTCCTGTGTCCGCCGAAAGGGGCGTCCGCGCGGAGGCGGAGACACGTCCCTGCTCTCATTTGACTAGTCGACGTAACAAGTTCGCGTGACCTCATTCAGACGAGAACTTAAGGAAGCTGATGTTTGACGGGTTCAGTCTTTCGTTTGCGTCCTGGATGTCGGGTCCGGGTGTCAGTCGTCGGTCCGAGGTCCCCTCACTGACCCGTGGTCCTGGGTAATCCCCCGGTGACGGGCCGATCGGGAGGTCGGACCGGGAGTCAGGTCTACGACGGGCCTCCGGCACCGGGGGTTGTCGAGGGACTCGACGCGACGAAACGGGAAAACCTCCTCCTCCGACACAACTTCCGGGACTCGTGTCGGTCCCGTCTCCGTCGGAGACCAGGACCCCTCTGTAACGGACCTCCTACGCGCCCAGTGCACTGGTGTGTACCGGCGGGGTGGTCTGTCCCCCGTGTGCTCAAGGCTCTCTAAGGTCTCCAAGGCTCTCCGGTGGACGGGTGTGTAGGACGGGCACCACAGAAGCCGCCAGCGGGGTCCGTCGGCCACTACCACCTAGGGAGGACCTGTCTCTCGGTCCGTCGTCGGTGAGACCCGGACCGTCCGTGTGGAGGGACGAGTGGGCTCTGCTGTCGTTCGGTGCAGTGAGGAAGGGAGCTCCCCTGCAGTCGACCTGTGGTGTGCAGGAGGGCCGTCTCCGTCTGTGAAGGGCCCGTCACCCGTCCGTCCGCTGGCACGTGGGAGTCGGGGTCCCGGTGCCGGTCTCCCGCCGGTGCCCTTGGGGAGTTGGCCGTCGTTGTCTCAGAGACTTTGTGTTCTATTCCCCGGCACACTACCCCACCAGGGGAGGGATTATGTCCACTTCCCCCGGTAAGAGTCGTCAGAACCATTAACGTTGTTGAAAACGGGTTACCTTCATTCACCAAACTCCTTTCTTGTGAAGCTTACACGAGTTTCCGTGGCAGACTCAGAGGAGTTCACGTGTCCCCGTCCCCGTCTGAGACCTCCGGCACCTCAGACTAAGGGACTGCCTGTGGGGAACAGACTTCGGGTCCTGTCTGGCCCGACCCCGCACGAACCGTTGCCGGGCGTGTCAAGGATAGTGGCCTCCACACTGCCGGAGTAGGTCCCGTTCACGTTTCTGAACCCCCCTTTAGTCAACTTTCTTTCTGTGTTTCAGTCGTTTAATCCGAGTTCAATTTCTACTCCACTCACAGGACTCGACTCTCTCCCGGTCCCGTCG
The DNA here is from genome assembly GCA_006410555.1 of Capra ibex. Taxonomy (NCBI): domain Eukaryota; kingdom Metazoa; phylum Chordata; class Mammalia; order Artiodactyla; family Bovidae; genus Capra; species Capra ibex. The sequence continues at coordinate 653,723 of SJYO01000647.1, forward strand.
AACCCATGCTCCTCGTCTTCCTCTCCGACTACGTCCTCGGACTCTTCCTCCCTTTCCCCTACCTACCTAAGTGTTTTTGGTCTTTTCGACGTAAAATCCTCGCCCGCCCCGTCTGCGTCGTCTCCGAAGAGCCACCTAGCCCTGGTTGTCGTCACTATAAGGAATCGGGCCTTGCTACTCTCTGGTTTAGGAGTAGTTAGTGGAATCTGGTAGTATGTTTAATGTGTCAAATGGCACTCCACCCATGAACCCCGCCCCCCATCTTCCCCACGAAGTCACGGAAAATTGATTTAGTGGACCTCAGACTCGATGTCCTAATATACTTAACACGACGTTTAGTCTCACACATCCAGAAACGGTTGTACGTACAGTGTAGTGAGTACGGTTCTTCAGCTTTGACGACTACGATGACCAACACGTTAATTGAATAAACCAGAAATTTCTCTTTTATGGGGTGGATGAATCCTTGATATCCCCCTTAGGACTTTTGGGCCCGATGTTTACACTGGAGAACTTGAAGGGTGTTCTCAAAACTAGACAATTTGATTCTTTTGAGGGACGTCTCTATGACTATTTTACTCTCATTGTTGATTCGACATGTAGGGAAGAGAGAATTCGTCTCAACCCGTTCGCTCGTCGTTCGTCTCAAGCAGACGAGCCGACGAAGGGCCCGGCCGCTAAGACAGACAGCCACAACAGGTCAGGGATTCAGCACAGGCCGCAAGGAGCCGGGGTACCGGACGTCGCACGGTCTGAGGAGGTGGGAGACGGTAGAGGGCCTCGAACGAGTTTGCGTGCAGGTAACTCAGCCCCTACGGTAGGTTGGCAGAGTAGGAGACAGTAGGGGAAGAGGAGGACGGGAGTTAGAAAGGGTCGTAGTCTCAGAAAAGGTTGCTCGACTGAAAAGTGTAGTCCACCGGTTTCATGACCACGAAGTCGAAGTCGTAATCGAGACGGTTACTTATAAGGCCCAACTAAAGGAAATCCTGCTTGACCAAACTAGAGGAACTACAGGTTCCCTGAGACACGTGAGCCAGATTCATCTTAGAATTCACCGAGTACGTGTATTCACTAAATTGGAAAATTCAACCACAAAAAGAAAAGGATGGTCTTCGGAGGTAAAAGGCAAAAAGAGAGTTAGTGAGAAAAAAACGTAAATGATGAACTTCGAAGGAAGTTTTTTCCGGTCCCAAGACTCCCTTCCCGGTCTAGATAGATTCTTCTTCCCTTCCTCCGTGCAAGGACAGACCTAGGAGGTTTTCGGACAGACTTAGGTGAATGAAGTGTCCCTCGTCTTTCGGGGGAGTTCGTCGCCCAGGGAGCTCGGTCGTCCGACTACTCGTTTGAGGTTTCGTAGTCGACTTAGGGATGGAGCGGGGCGTGTGGTCTTGTGCCCGACCTCACCGTTTCTGCGCGCACACCTTCCGTTCGGGTCCCGTCTCACTGTCCCCTCGCCCCCTCCAATTCAAAAGAGACGTCCGTCCCGAGGGAACTCGGACCGCCTTTGAGAGTCACGTCTAGCTAAGAGAGACATTTATAACATTTGAGGAGACACGGATTTATCATCCGCTTTCCCCTTCTATAAACACTGGATCGACCGATTACTATTTACTTTCGACAATCTTTCGGTAAAAATTTTGTTGATTTTTATCTTTACTTGGCACCAGCTCCGATCGTATAAAAATGGGGTTCGCCGTTTATCAGGTATTTGTGGAAAGTATTACGTTTGTGCTTAAATTCTTTTCTTTCTGGACGACAAAAGGCAGATAACGTCTCTGGACGCTCCGACTATCAGACACCAAACCACTCCAACACTCCTCTAGTCGACAAGTATGTCACAATTACCCCGACATTTAGCCACGCGGAAAAGACGTCCCGTCAACTCGTTACGGATAATTTTACGTTTTACGTGTATTGGAAACTGGGTCGTTTTGGTGACGATCCTTAAATAGGGTTCCCACGTGATAAGGTCGCCTCGTGTTCCCGTCCACAACCCCACACATCCCGTCGGGACGGACACCAGGGGGTTTGACCTCTCCTACATATATGTGGTCGCGTCCCCAGGTCAAGTTCGGCCGACCCCGTGTCGGATCGTCGCCTGGCGTCCGTCAGTCCTGCCCTCACGACACCTTTCGGCGCACAAGACGTGTGGCTGATGCCCGGGCACGAGGCGTGTCCCGAAGTACACGCAGAGGTAGGTGCCTTCACGAGTGTCTCCTTTACCAGTCTCCCTAAAACGGATTGTGAGTGTAACATCTCAATGGACGTCCATCGACTGTCCCGACGTCTCTACACCCGCACCTCTTTTGGTAAATGAAAAGTAGAATACGTAAAAATAAGACCAACCTTCTTGAAAAAAGAAAAATGGTAATATCAGGTAACGAAATGTTAAATTTATTCGGGTCAGGTGACTCTCCCTTCCTTTTGTTTCCTCCCTCCCTCCCTTCCGCCATCCACTCGGCTCCGTCTTTGGAGTAAGAAGACTCTACTCGGGACCCGGACACTCCTACCTCTGTCTCCGGTCGTGTAGGGTTTGGACTCGTTACAGGGGTTTGACACGTCTGCCTGTTGAAGCCCAAGAAGATACTCACTTCGTCCCTCACGGTCGACGACCAGACACGGGACAGGGACCAGGACCGTTTCGGGGACCCCCACTTCAGGAACCCCTGACTCCGACCGTCTTGGAGGACCCTACGCGTTTGCCCTCCCACAGGACCGAAGACAACTCCTCCGGAGCCTCGTGTCTCGGCCCTCGAGTGTCCGAAGACGTCTCTCCTCGGGTGCCTGTCCTTCCAGAGGTCCGGCCGAACGAAAGATTCCGCCCCGGGAGGACCTCCGTCCCCCCGACGAAGGACCGTCACCGCCGGAGATGGCGCACGCGGGAGTTCGAAAGTGGTCTAGTATATTGAAAGACAGGAGGGGGAACTCTGAGACCATCACCTGTCCTTCGATCTGATCCAAAATAAAAAGTGCATAAAGAGTTCCAATTTCAATATGAACTCCAGATAAAAATCTTCTATTACCCAACCGCCTCTTTTAATAAAAAAATTTATTGAAAAAAAATTTAAAGTCTCTAAAAATCTCTCGAAATTTTTACTGAAAAGATACCTTTTCCCCCTCCCCCGTCCTTCTTGTCGTACGGTCGAGGGGGGTGACGGGGTGGGGTCGGGGCGCGACTTGGGAGGCGCCACTGTTTTGTGGGAGGGTGTGGTCCTCCAAATTTGTAATTGCTCGGACAGCCCCACGACCCGGGCCCTCGGGCCGGACTGCTCCTCGGTCGTTCGGGGCCGACCTGGAGATTAATGAAGAACGCGTTGAAGCCCGGCCCGCGGCCCTAGTGTTCGAGGCCCAGCCCCGCTCCCGGGCCGGGACGGTCCAACGTATTCGGAAGTGTATCGTCGTAGTAATCAGTGTCTCAGAGTCTTGTTTCCCGGTAAGACTGGTCCCGCCCCAGACGAGAGGACGAGAGGCCTTGACTCTGGGTGGAAGAGTATCAGTCCCCCAGGGGACGGAGGCCTCGTCCCCCCGACCTCCTGACGTACCCCTCCCAGACCAAGAACGACGACAACGGCGACAAAACAGAGGGTGGTCTAGTTCTGCGAAACCAGGGCCCGGGGGCCGGTACGAGTGGTCGACACCGGCGTGGGGGGTCCCCGAGGCTCGGAGGGGGCCAGGGTCGGGGAGGTCCGACAGGAGCCCGGGGTCCCGGAAGCAGACAGTCCTCGTCAAAGACGCTTTGGTCCAAGATTTCGCATCGACGGGACCACCGACGAGTGTGTCGTGTGTGTGTCTTGGACTTCAAGTCCCCGTCTCGGGACCGAAGTCGTTGCTGGACCAGATCAGTGACTGTAGTGTCTGCCTCCCTGGCTCCGGTCCCGTCGGCCGTCTACCAGCCGAGCCGTGTGCCGGTCGGACTACTCCGGGGCGACGATGGACCTAAGAACCCGATGTGCCCTTGGACACGAGGGACGGAGGGACACCGAAGTCACTGACGGGCGCGGAGGGGGCGGGCAGACGAGTGGGCCTCTCGGGCGGGACTCTCGACCCTTCCATCCGTCGTGACGTCGGACGTCCACTCAGACTTCTTCCGTCGAGAAGGGGGCCTGCCTCGCGGCCCGAAGCCGCGCCCCGACCGGCAGCCGGCGGAGGTGGACGTCCCTGGGACCGGCGCGCGGCGAACCCCAAACCGGCCTCGACCACCCCACGGTCCTCACGGACGATGAGTCTTTGTGTAAGCGGTTTCAAAGGACCCCTTTTTGGAACTCAAAGGATACTAAAACGGTTCTCTTAGACCAGAAAGGTGGGCACTAAATGGCGACTCCGGAGCTCCTACCGGTCGCGGTTCGACGGGGAAGGGCGGGAGGTGAGTGTCAAGTGACGATGTAGCGTCGTCACCCCTCTCCCTAGGTCCTTTTTTCTTTTATTTACAGTCAAAACGGATCTAAAGTCATCTCGGAACGAAAGACCCAGAAACTGGTAAGTGAACCCGAAGTAGGTAATCTTTGCGTCTCGTCGGCCGGACCGGGGTCTGGGGGACTGTGTGTCGGACGCAACAGTGGCTACGGGTCTGCTACGGGTGTGAGTCGACCATTGCGCAGACGGACGTCACGTCCTCTGGACCCAAGTCAGGGGCCCAGTCCTTCTAGGGGACCTCTTCCTGTACCGTTTGGTGAGACCATAAGAACGGACTTCTTAAGGTACCTGTCTCCTTGGACCACCCGATCTCAGGTGCCTTAACGTTTCTCAGCCTGTGCTGAGTCACCGACTGTGTGCGATTGGAGACTCTTCGAGGCAAGTCTCTTCTCAAAGTGGTCAGAAGGGTCCTCCCACCGGAGGCAAAGTCGGTTGGAGGGAAGAGGTCGAGAACAGGACCCCCGGTCCCTCGGTACGTAGGGCCACCGGAGCCCAGGGGTGTACTTCCGAAGGCCCTGTGTGACCCCTTAAGGCACACCCCTTACGGCACAAACGTCCTGAGGGAGGGTAGTCGAGGCTCGACGTCCGCCGACTCGACTGTGTTCTCCGACCACGGAGACGGAGGGGGCCCGCGACGACCCGCCTACCCTGACCGAGACCAACCCGCGCGACGAGTCCAGTCCCGAGGCCGACCACCGGTACCAGACAACAGCGGAGGGTCCAAGTCGGTCGACGACGTCAGGGTCTGAGTCGACGCACAAGAGGAGGTTCCTACGTGTCGTCCGTTCCGATTGGATTTCAGTGAGTCCCCAAGGAAGGTTTAAGTTCCGGTACCTCGAGTCGTCCTGACGGGGAAGTGGTGGTCGTGCTCCCTGCGTAGCCCCGAGGCTCACCCTGACTGCAGTGCCCTCGGTAGGTAGGGACACCAGGGCGAGGAGAAGGGTCTCGGGTGCCGTAGTAACCCACTGAAGGAGGAGGAGGTCGACCCACCGGTCCGATTGGGCAAGAGAAAAAGTCGTCACTACCCGACGGGCACCGGGAGCGGGACAATCCTAGAGTCTCGGTCTTCACTTCGTGTCCGACCGTAGCACGTCGCACCTTGTTCCGCCGACCCAGGGGCGTAGCGGCAGTGCAACTCTTCGTTCCCGGGGTTTTACCCCGTCGTGGGATGTCTTACACATGGGGCGACTGGTGTCGGACGGGTGAGATCTTCAGTCTGGTCAGGTCCTTTTGCGCATTTCCGGAAAGACTACGTAAAGTCTTTCTCAGACTCAGACACTGTGACTCGTTGTCCTTCTCGCGACTGGAGCCCCACCACAGTCCAGTGACCGAGCGTGTTGAGCCCCTCGGTGCCCGTCTGTGGGGTAGTCCTTCCACCCGCCGTAGTGGCAGGTCGGGTCTCCCCCGAAGAGTTCGAGCAGAAGGGGGGGACGACGTGCCTCCTCGGAGTCGACGGTGGCGTTCCTCCTTTGGACTTCTGTGCCACAAGCACTTCAGTCAGTCGGTGTGTCTCGTCCTACGACACATTAGGGTGGTATGCTTCCGGGATCTCAGTAGTTCAAGAATCCTTGTCTAATCCTCCCGCCCACAGTCCCCGACTCCCCCTCTCGCCTCGCCCGAATCAACAAATTACCCCTGTCTCAAGGTCAAAAGGTTCTACTTTCTCAAGACCTCTAGCCCACATACTGATCGGACACCTGCGTTGTTACTAATTTCACCATTTAAAACAGGACACACATAGAATGGTGTTAAATTATATTAGCTGTCTATCCATTTATAAACCGGATTTAAACGAGCTTGTGTCTAATAAGGACCCTCTTTCGTGTTTTCGACTGTTACGTCAGGGAAGTCCCGTCGGCCTGGGTCCCTGACTTGGTCCCTCTAAAAAGTCTGTAAAACTTGAAAATCGTTAAAAAAAAAAAAAAAAAAAAAATGGTATATGTAAAGAGTTGAACAGTCAAATTCTCTTTTTCTAGACCGGTTGTTGGGGTTCGGGGAAAGACACCTTGGACCACCGAGTCCAAACCCAAAATAGGGGTGTACGTTAACAGTCCAACATTTGCCTCCGAGACGCAAACGTCGAAGTAAGAGAGCCATGAGTATAGAGACATTCGCTTCCAAAGAGTTTTAGACCCTTCGAAAATAAGTGTCCTGGGGCCTAAACTCAGAAACCGCGGATTTTCTTGTCTTGTGCGTCTACCCGGTGCAACGAGGACGACGCAAGGGTCGTCCCGACCCAGACCCTGAGGTGGGGGTCGGACAGGGCGTGGGGTGCAATCACCCGTACGACCCGCAGTCGTGTCCCGGTCAAGAGTGGGTACAGGAGTGAGTGTTCGGACGCTGACCGGAGCCGTGACGGGTGGAGGGGGACCACGTGCGTTGCCCGGACGTGTGGCACGCCGGCAGGTGGGCAGGTGCCGGAACGAGCGACGAGCTCCCTAGCTAACGTGGGACACCCAGGTTTCGGACCCACAATGGTACTGGTCCGACGGGCGGGGTCCGGGGTCGGGGAAGGGAACTCACCGAAGAACTTGGATGTGCAATGGCCCACTCTCCCCGGGGACGCAACCCCTCGCCCGTCTCTCCTGAACCCCGCAGAGTTCTCACTTCTCGCCCCCGGAGGGACCACCAGGTCACCGATTCTGACACGGGGGTCACGTCTCCCGGACCCGAACCAGGGAGCACGTCGTCGTCGTCGTCGTCGTCGTCGTCGTCGTCGTCGTCGTCGTCCCTCGGTCTGGGGTGTCCGGTGTCCGTTCTGGATCACGCCGGTTTATTTAGTCTCACTTCTCTCCGACGGGCTCCGGACCCACTGATGTCTAAGACCTCACCTGTGAACCCCCGACCCCTGTCCTGTCGTCTGCAGGACGTTCCGAGGCGCTCTACCCGACGCGGACGACCTGTGCGGGGAGTGGAAAGTGCCCCAGGGCTTCCAAGGTTCACCGACCGGCCGCCGTCGCCGAGACCCTTGGGACCGTCGGCAGAGCCCCAATTGGGGCGCAGCGTCCTTCGTCTCGACCCTTAACCGGTCCTCGTAGTTCACTTACCGAGGAGTGAGCTCAGATCTTTCGTTCGTACCTCTCAGTCACGTTTTCATTTCTCGTAAATGTAAAGACTTGCTCTGTCAGAAAATACATGTACTTGTCTTGTTCTCTTCAAATAGATGCGATGCTGGGGCCTTTACATGACGACACCTATATCCTTCGCCTCCCTTTCCCTCTCTTGAAATGTACATTTTGGGAAGTCCTGACATCTTATTGCGTACCAAAACAGGAGTGTTTATGAAGAACTCTATTGTAGAAGTCTTTACCGTTTAGACTCTGTACGGGGGGTGTTAGAGACTTCTTGCGTTCTGCCTGACGACTCGTTGGCGGTGTGCGGGGTCCGAGTGACGTCGGTCACGACTGGGGGCACAGTAGGACTGTGTGGACACGGGGCGTGTTTCCTTCTGTGTCTGTGTGTGTGCCCCTGAGCCCACCAGCACGAAAGTCTTTTCACTTGCATGAGGGAGGGTTGCAAAGGTTAAAGTGCGTACTACTCCGGGGAGGTGGAGTCCTCTGTGCCAAGTAGGAGGACTCACCAAAGTGTTGTCGTGTGCTGTGTCGGCAAGGTGCCGTGTCTCTTGAGGCCGACTGCTCGACCGTCCGGCCAAAGTCCCCAAACAACACCTCTGTCGCATCCGCAGCGACACTACCGTTCCCGTCTGGAGGTCTTTAGGAGAGGAGGTATTTTCGTCTCAGGTGTGACCGTCCTTGCCAGCGGTAGTTGCGAGGAACTGCCGACCGTCAAGTGGTTCCGGCGCCATTGGGCGCTCGGACGGAAGCCCTTTTTGCCGGAGGAGAGTCGCTCTTGGAACTGCGGACGCAGGGGAGACGAGACGGGAAAGACGAGCCTTGGAACCTTTGGTCCTCGGACCCCCGGAGTCTTCCTCTCTCGCCTGACCTTGGAGGGGTCTCGCAAGGGGAGACACCGAAGATCTACCAAGATACTCTCTAGGGTGACATAGACTGGGTTAAGTGTACTTTCCTCTTGTTGGAAAGGGGGTCCTGCGAACACTTTTGCCTAGTCACCGACAACACATTGGAGTGCTAACGGACTCTGGCACCACTTTCCCCGTTTCGGCCCCGACGCGCTACTCTACGGGCGTCTCCCGCGACTCTGCGAGACTGCACGGACGTCCCGAGGTCCCCCGACGTGTCCACACGTTCCGACAGTGCGGGGCCCCTTCTGGAGTCTCACGGGGAGGGACCGACTGGGCCTCTCAGAGTGGAGACCGACTGGACCTCCGAGACTCGGTCCTTCACTACGATTCCGTCGCCCGGTAGGACGGGGGGGGTCCTCGGCGTCCGAAGAGGGGCGTACGTGCTCCTGGAGCCGTTGCACCTTCTGGAGTCGAGGTCTGTGACTCCTTTACTGTCCCCTCTGAAGTCACTGGTGCGCACTGTTTCTTGGGCCTGAAATGTCTTAGTCGAGGTGAATTCTTTTCGGCCACTTGTTAGTCGTCTTCGTCGTTGCTCGTCACGTTGCTGTCGGGGCGCCACCCTCCCTCTCGAACTGCCGCGACGGTCCAAGTCGCAAATTTTGAACGTCAAAAGCCTTGTCACGACGTTCCGGACGTTTCTTCGTTCTTTAACACCGGGGTGAGTCCGCACAACGACAAATCCGCGAGCCAGCACAGGCTGAGAAACACTGGGGCACCTGACATCGGGTAGTCCGAGGAGGTAGGAACCCTAAAGGGTCCGTTCTTATGACCTCACCCAACGACAAAGGAAGGGGTCCCCTAGAAGGGCTGGGTCCCTAGCTGGGGCAGAGGACGTGACGTCCGTCTAAGAAATCCCGAGTTCGGGCGCAGAGGACATACAGAAGAAATGGTTGGCACGGTGGACCTTTTGGGGGGCGTGTCCGACCTGATGCCGAAATTTGACCGCTAGATTGATTTCCGTTGGCATAGATTTAGTGATTTCCTTCACACCCCTGACAAAGCGGTGTGTCTGATAGGTATGTTCCTACAAAGAGGTTTCTGGTTTACCGTTTAGATCTTTCGTCGTAACGGTGTAAGGGACCGCCAAGTCGTCGATTCTGGGGTTCGAAGGTCGCCTCCCCGGGTCCGAGGTCGGAGACGGTGTCCCGCGTCGTCTGGCTTTGGATGTCTGCGACTTTGCCTTGAAGCGATTTCGAGGTGCAGTCTAGTCTCGTCCCTCTCCTGCCTGAGACTTCAGACATTCTGTCCACTCCGCCGGTCACACTCCCCGTCTTTCTTTGTTCTTCCTTCTTGTCCCGGAGTCTCTGGGACCTCAGACGAGTTCGCCGATGAGAAGGAGACCTGCAAATTCCTCACCGCCCGAGGAGGGGCACCCACGCCGTCACGTCTGCGGCACTGGGAACCCGTCTAGTCGGGGGTGGGCAGGAGCAAACACCACTCTGTGGTCGTCACGTCTGCGGTCGTGCCGACAAGGTCCTGTCTGGTGCTCCGAGTCCTTTCCCCAAGTAGTGGGCCTGATGCAGGGGGTTGGACACGAACAATGGGTCCTAGTGACTAGCTGGGCCTACCTATGTCCTTTCCGTTCAGCTCGTAGGAGGTATTCGATGTCCATGTTCAGACGTCTGTTCTAGAAGGACAACCGTCGGTGTCGAGATTGTGACGCCCCCTGACACCACGACCCCTCGCCGGCTCGGTGGTGAGGACGGGACCGGTCGGTCGGTCGTCTGCAGGTCGTTCCGGTCACACACCGAGGTACGCAGGGACACACGCCACGGGGGAAGAGGTCGTTCGGGTAGGGAGTGAGGCATTCTACGAGGACACCACAAAAAAAAAATTAAAGAGTAAACTTTTCATCATTGTTCGTTAAAAAAGAAAAATTTTCTTTTAAATTACAGATTTTACAGATTGTTCTTGAGCAACAAAGGTTATAATATAAGGAAAAGGAAATTTAAGACTTACCCCCAGACTTCAACTACCAGCGTTAAATTGACCGTGGAATCACAGTAGACTAAAAAAAAGGGTAACATAATTTTTGGTCTACCATTTAATAACTAGATATCGTGACTCCCCTTTATCGAAAGTAGTATAAAGATAAAAAATGAATGTCCAGTAGGTCAAAGGAACCTAATCTACCGAGGAAAGTTCTCGTTCTCTTATGGGACTACGTGGGTAAATAGGAAGTGTCGTAGAAAGATGGGTTTACCATGTCAACACCTACCTCTTTCGTTCGGAAGATAAGAGGGTAAACTTTCGATTACTGAATAGGAATTTATCCTGTTTTATGTGGTGTTTATTCAAAGTAAGATAAAATCTCCTTCATGACTTTCTCTACCCTTATGGTCTGATGGACTGGACGGAGAATCTCTTTTGACATTCGTCCAGTCCTTCGTTGTCAATCTTGACCTGTACCTTGTTGTCTGACCAAGGTTTATCCTTTTCCTCACGCAGTTCCGACATATAACAGTGGGACGAATAAATTGAATATACGTCTCCTGTAGTACTCTTTGCGACCCGACCTACTTCGTGTTCGACCTTAGTTCTGACGACCCTCTTTATCGTTATTGGAGTCTATACGTCTACTGTCGTGGTAATACCGTCTTTCACTTCTCCTTGATTTTTCGGAGAACTACTTTCACTTTCTCCTCTCACTTTTTCAACCGAATTTTGAGTTGTAAGTCTTTTACTTTTAGTATCGTAGGCCAGGGTAGTGAAGTACCCTTTATCTACCCCTTTGTCACCTTTGTTACCGACTGAAATAAAAAGACCCGAGGTTTTAGTGACGTCTACCACTAACATCGGTACTTTAATTTTCTATGAAGGAGGAACCTTCCTTTCAATACTGGTTGGATCTATCGTATAAGTTTTCGTCTCTGTAATGAAACAGTTGTTTCCAGGTAGATCAGTTCCGATACCAAAAAGGTCACCAGTACATACCTACACTCTCAACCTGATATTTCTTTCGACTCACGGCTTCTTAACTACGAAAACTTGACACCACAACCTTTTCTGAGAACTCTCAGGGAACGTGACGTTCCTCTAGGTTGGTCAGGTAGGATATCCTCTAGTCAGGACCCGCAAGTAACCTTCCTCACTACAACTTCGACTTTGAGGTTATGAAACCGGTAGACTACGTTTTTCGGCTGAGTAACCTTTTCCGGGACTACGACCCTTTCTAACTCCCGTCCTCCTCTTCCCCTGTTGTCTCCTACTCTACCGACCTACCGTAGTGGTTGAGTTACCTGCACCCAAACCCATTTGAGGTCCTCAACCACTACCTGTCCCTCCGGACCACACGACGCTAAGTACCCCAACGTTTCTCAGCCTGTGCTGACTCACTGACTTGACTTGACTTGAGTTAAGATTTTCTCATTGTCAAAATCTGTCTCAATATTTTAAATATTTTAAATTTAATATGTTACAAAAAGGTATTTCAACTTTATAAGTGACTTTAATCAGTTTTTTGATACGAATGAAACACAACACAAAGACGTATTCTGTGAACTCTAATGAAAAGAAAAAAAAAAAAAACGGTTTACAATACAACAGGCAATCACTGTAATTTGAGAAAATACATATCAAAAAGTATAAAAGAGAAGTCACTAGACGAACGAGTGCATTAAACAAGGGACTACGAACTCCGTCCCGCGAGTCCCGGCCACGGGACCCTATAGGGACTCCCTGCCCCACCCCTTCCTCCACCCTCCCCTCGAGTCCTGCTCCCTGCGTCATGTGGGTACCGACTAAGTGCACTTACATGCCGCTTTTGAAATGTTATGACATTTCATTAATCGGAGGTTAATTTAATTAAATGTTTTTTTTTCTCTTTTTTATCTAAAAGAAAGAGAATTATTGTATATCTTAAAATGGAATAATTTTAATTATGGCCCGAGGGGTCTACCGAGTCACCATTTCTTAGACGGACGCCACGTCCTCTTTCCCCAAATCAGGGACCCAGTCCTTCTAGGCAACCTCTTCCTTTGCCGATGGGTGAGGTCACAAGAACGACCCTTTAGAGTACCTGTCTCCTCGGAGTACCCGACGTCAGGCTCCCCAGTGTCTCTCATTCTGTACTGGATCGCCGATTTGTTGTTCTATTAATTATAATAAAAAATTAAAACAAACCCAAAAAAGGGAAGTTTCTACTTCGAACAATTGAACATATATTAGCTTAACTACGTAAACAGGTACAATACCAGTAAGATGTGACATCGAAGTGTCATTCAAGATTCTTATGCATGTGTATCTCAGGACCAGTGATTAAAAGTAATAGTGTTCATAGAACAGTCTGGAGTGAGGAAGTGAAAAGGTATGTTGACCATCTGTGCAAAACAGATCAATTTTTCTCAATTACTCTAAAACGAATTTTGACTTAATTTTCACACATGACTACACCCTCCTTAATGGTGAGGTAAATAATAACGGAATAACTAGTAAAAATGTAAAACCAAAATGTAAGACAAGAAACTATCTGATAATGAAAAATTTATATCAAATGGAGCTAAACTAATAGGAATCCATATAATACAAACAACGATATTTATTTTTAAAGGGGAAAAAAAATATGATTTTAAAAATATGATTTTCAGGACGATTGACACTAAGTACCCCAGCGTTTCTCAGCTTGTGCTGACTCGCTGACTCGCTGACTTGACTTGACAAAGTACAACTTAGAAACCCCAAAAGATACATTCTTCGTGAAGTAAACATTTATTTATTAAGATGAAAGAAAAAGGAATCCTGTACAACATTTTACGACTTATGGTCTTTAATGTTTTCCATCAGTGAGTCAACACAGGTCGAGACACGTTGGGGCACCTGTGATCGGGTGGTCCGAGGAGACAGGGACCCTGAAAGGGCCGGTCTTGTGACCTCACCCAACGGTACGGGAGGAGGTCCCTTAGAAAGGTTGGGTCCCTAACTTGGGTACAGAGGAGGTAGCGTTCACTTAAGGAATGGAGACTCGGTGGACCCCTTTGGGTAAAGTATTGTATTTCTTCAGATTCCTATCGATTCTCTTGAATTCTAAACTCTTTTGTCAGAATATCGTCCGTATTACCTTCTATTGATCGTCCCTGTGTCTCCACAAATTTCGACAATTAGAGCCTTTTGTGTGTGTACACGCTGAGCTGGGAGGAATAATTCTCGCGACATCCCTTGTGTCTCTACCTCGAGTGTAGGTCGCCGTCACAGGAGAGGTGCACGGAGTCTCGGAGACCTTTCGGGGTGACGGGCCCACGCCCTCTCCCTTTGCTTCTTCTCCTAATAATAATCCTTATTACTAATGACCTTATCTTAATAATATCCTTATACAGTAGTAATAATCCTGGAGTTTCTGGGGACCTCCTCACGGTCTCTGGGGTCCCGGGTGTCTGGTGTCACACTCCTGAGACGATATCCACTGAGGGAAGTCTTCGAAGTCTCTACGACCAGGACCCCCGTCTCAGGCCCCGTTTTTGGGGTTTCCGGTGACCCCGAAAGGGTGTCGGAAACCCCGAAGGTCGGGACCGAAGCCTCCGACGCACGAAACTTCTCCTTTTCGAAGTATTCGACGCCCGGAAGAGGCGTCGACGTCCGAGGCTTTGTCTCTTCTGCGGGCGCCCGTCGGGGTCGGTCGGGACGAAGACCCTCGAGAAGGAACCAAGGGTCCCTACACGACTCGACATGGTAGTCAAAGTGCGTGCACGTCCGGTAAGACCTGTGCCAGCATTTGTACACCTGGTATGACTGAGTCATTACCCCTGTAAAACCGAGGTCTGACACGACTTGAACCGGGTAAGGTCTTTATAGGACATTCTGTAAGGGTTCCAAGACTCACTACGTCTGGTGTAAATAGATGAATTGTCTCTGTTTTTACTCCGGTTTCGTCCGGGAGTCGAAGAAGGACTCTTCTTTCTACGCACTTGTCGGTGGGAGGACTCTTCGGGGGACGGGGGTCGTGAGCCGTGAGGGAGACCCGGAGCGTGCGAGACGTCGTTGTTGCGACTCTCTCACGACCCCTCTGCCGTCACCCCGCGGGGGAGCAACAGGGCCCGGACGCCCGTCCGGCTCGGGAAGGAGTCGAGAACGACCCCCTGTTGTGACACAAGTCGGGTCTCCTCTCCTCGACGGCACTCTGGTAACAGGACTTCGTGGCAGACGGGAAGACAGAGTGTTCCCTCGAAGGACCGACACGCAAGTCGAGCGGGTCGGGACCGTCTCTTGTCTGTCCCGTCGAATTCGGTGTGTGCAAGTAGGGAGTGCCAGGCCTCCGGCCTGTAGGTTCTAGTTCCGCAATGGTCCCGGACCCAGGAGGGCTCCGAAGAGAGGACCCGAACCTCTACGGTGGAAGAGGGACACTGGGACACACCAGGAGGTGACACACACAGACACTGGAGTGAGGAGTATCCCTACGACCAGGACACCCTAGTCACACTGGGATCACTGGAGGAAAATTGAATTGGTGGAGACATTTCCGGGGTAGAGGTTTGTGTCAGTGTCCTAGGACCCACGACTCTGGGTCCACACTAAGCCCGGTCTCGTGACAGAGACGGCACTGGGGGATGTGAAGGGCTTCACAAAAGGTACACTCAGTCCGTCGGTTGTGCAGGCCGGGCGAGTGGAGGCTAAGCTGTCGTGAATCTTTCAAAGGACCGGGCACTACTCCCAAGTTATACGTAAACAACTTTTATACTTTCAAGACGTTTATAAGTGTACATCTAGGTAGTCGTAGTGTTTCTACTTTTTATCATTTTGTCTTAGGACGAAGGTTCGCCGAGTCATTATATCAAAGTACATTGTCTTAGGACGAAGGTTCGTCGAGTCACTATATCAAAGTACATTGTTTACTAGTACGTAAGAGTATGTTTAATGGCGCTTTATAATCTTTGCTAGCAATGTAACGACACTTAACGACGGAACTTAATGAGAGCACCACCATTGTCTTATTAAGACACCTGAATGAATCACAGAAAAGGGATAAAATTTCTGTTTCTTTGATTTGTTCGAAAGTATGATAGGAAAAGTCTTGGGCTAAATCCTGGGCAAACGTTTCGACGAGTGACTCAACTCACCTAAAATTTGACTCGGGAGGGACCTCCTGCACAGGGGAGTCGTCACTGTCGTGAATGGCCTAGGTGTCGTGCACGTCTAGTTTCCCTTTTCCCAAAGCCGGTTTTAAAGGGGTGTGTGCGCCAGTGTACTAAGTTAAAGTATACATTTACTTGAAGTTTCACGCTCACAAGTGTCGTCCTTTAATCCGTTGAGACCACCTGAGAAGGAGAGAGAGTTGTCGTTTCGTTGTCCCGCGGCGGGCACTCGGCGTCTCAGACCTCGACACGGACCTCCACGGTCGGACGTAGAGACCGACGTTCAGTCGCATGTGACCCGGACCTTTTACTAAGGAGGACCTTTCGGTCCCCCTTTTACTAGAGCTTTTTGTTCCGTCAAGACTTGAGGTGTTTTGACCGACCCTCGAAGTCTTCAGGTCCTCGAGAGCGACGCCTGAGCTCCCGAGACCTGTGTGCCTGGGCACTCCGGGACCCTCGACGTCTTCGTCTTCCCACCGACGCGTCGACGGGGCCCGGCTGGGCAAAGTTACGACGCGCCTGTTAGAGAGACGGTGTAAGTCCCGTTTCGTGTTAAAATCCTTTACGTTTGTTGGGCCCCAGGGTGACGGGACGTCTATTGGACCGGATGTTGTTACGCCGGACCTCTTTCTGCAGTGAGGTTCTTTCCCGTGCCCTTTTCCTAGAACACTTTTATTTTACGAAGGTAAAGTCCTTGGGTCAGCTACGCTGGACCTACTAGGGACGAGTCCACCGGGGGGTGGTGGGCGTGGGGGGGGAGGCGGGGCCCTCGAAGTCGAGCCTCCGGGGAGTAGTAGTAGTAGACGATTCACCGGGAGCACCCTTTGCTGCGGTCCTTTGGACTCGGTGTAGGAGTCTCTTTCTCCTGTCGTGGGGGCAGGGGACAGGCCGGTGCGGTCCGAGCCTACGTCCGTCCCCGTCCGCTCAAGAGGGCCTCGGGGTAGGGGCCGTGGTCCCCGTCCGGGAGCCGGTCTCCTGGTAAGCAGCCTTAAAGTAAGTTTTGCCTTTCATAAACTTTTAGAATAAAAGTCCAAGTTTACCACTATTGGGTCTTTTCGTCCTTTGGAAACTAAGAAAAAACAAACAAACCTAAAAGAAAAGAAACAGGGGTCTGTTTCCCTTAAGAAAATTCGTATTCCTCAAAGCGTTTGAAAGTAGTTCGACGATTTGTGTTTCGTGACTCCCATCAAGACCCGGAACTCCTCGACCGCAAGCGAGTTTTAGTTTGCCTTTGTTGTTCTTACGACTTCGTCTCGCGACGACGGACCGTCTTAGACTTCATTTTTGCTCCGGTCCCCTCGCACGACCTGCTTGCAGTGCCAGCACAGTAGTCGCCGGTTTGTGCCACCTGTCTCGACCTCGCGAGGTCGACCCCACGGGTAGGGTAGATTGGGAGTGGGGGTGGCCCCCAGGCGGCGACCTCCTCGTCGGCGGTGTGACTCGGGTCGCGACCCCCCTGGGGAGGTGGGGGTCTGAGACTTGGTCGGAGACGGTCGGTGCGGAGGAACTCGTATGTAAAAGGATAGAGTTTCACTTCTGTTTTCCGGTAAAATATTGAATCCGTAACGTTTCGTCTGAAACCCATTGTAAACTTTGCTCTTCAGGGTCCATCCTACCCCTCCTTTCTTAAGTACAGCTGAGGCGTCGTTTGGGTGAGATGAATGTAGGATGGACCAAAGATCCATGGTCGACCTGCACAACACTAGTCGTGAGGTAGTCTGAGTGAGAATACTTGACGTTCGTAGCAAGGTCGAGACGTGGCACTCGGACCCAGGTCCCTACCCCTTCGGTCCGACTACGTCCTTTGCCTGGTGAAAGCGCGCGCGAGAGGGTAGTCGAGACTTCCTCCGAAGAGGTGAGTGTCCTCTTAAGAATGAGAGGTCAGGAGTAGAGAAACTTTTACAAAACTAAAGTGGTTTTTTTTTTCTCGGTTCTTCTGATTTTTAATTATGAAGTAGGGATGTATGGTCGGGAAGGAGGAAGTGGATCGAAAGTTGAATGAGTGAGTCTATGTTTAGATGTTCCAAAGTGTCCAGGGTCCAACCCTGTTTCTCGTTCTCCCTTTCATCTTCGGTAGGTCGAAACAGTGTCTGGGCTCCTCGACAGAGGGGGGAATCTAGTCCTGGTGTACCCCAAAGACCTTTTGACTTATAAGTAACCTTCCTGACTACGACTTCGACTTTGAGGTTATGAAACCGGTGGACTACGTTTCTCGACTGAGTAACCCTTTTTTTTTTGGACTACGACCTTTTCTAACTCCCGTCCTCCTCTTTTCCTACCGTCTCTTACTCTACCAACCTAGCGTAGTGGCTGAGTTACCTCTACTTAAACTCGTTCGAGACCCTCAACCACTACCTGTCCCTCCGGACCGCACGACGTCAGGTACCCCAGCGTTTCTCAGCCTGTGTTGACTCGACTTGACAGGATTAGTGTCGGTTCCACCTTCTGCGTACGGGTGTTGCGGCGTAGTCCCGACACACTGTCCGTACGTAGAGTGGGGTGCCAGGTCCCCCTCCCCCCGCGCCCACTGCCGCACCCAGGACTGCTTCGCCGGGGCGTTCTGTGACGCCCAGGTCTGTCTTTCAACTCGACCTTCCCGACTGACACACCGGAGCCCCTCTCAGCGATTATTTTCACGACCACTCGACTACGAAAGGTACGGGTCTGGGTACTGCAGTCGTAAGTGACACGTGAGACCCCGACGAAGGGTGGGGTACTCGACCTTCTACCCCTCTAATCCCCACTTTTCCGCCAAAGGTCTCGACTTTACGTCAATGAGTGAACGGTCGTGGGACTCCTGAGGCAGAGGCTCAGGAAAGGTCGGTTTTCGTCGGAGCACAGGATTTACCGGTCTTGGCGGGACTAAGGTAGGAGCTAAGAGAACGGGTGGACTCGGTCCTAACCCGCGGGACCCCCAGAGATCCCTTGTCGACGAGCCGACACAGGGTCACGGACGTCGGCTCCACTCCTTTCTCGGCTCCCACACTCCCCTCCTCTCCCTCTGGGGGTGTCGAAGTCCGGGGAGCCGTCCCCGCACGTCTCTCGGGTGCAGTTTCGGTCGAGAAGTGTGGGGCGGAGACGGGGGAGGGATGGCAAACGGGGTGGGGTCGGGACCCGACGTACGACGCAAATCTCTACCCCTCGGGTCGAGACGGACTGGGAATCCCCCCGTGTGAACCTTTTGTACACGACTGACTCGCTCCGTCCGCGAGGGGTGGGGCGCGGGGACGAAGACGTCGGGTGCCCTTTCCACTATTTGGGTGCACGACGGAGACCGTCTTTTACGGGCCCGTCCTCGACAGAACAATGAGGTCCTTGGGGCCCTTCCCTCGGGACAGGTAGTCTGTGCAACAGGGGGACTACTTGTCTGTGACCTTTTGGGGGAAAAATACTAGGGGAGTGTGAGTTGTAGGCGGAGACTCAGAAATGTAACCTTTTTTCCATTACTTCTACCATAGACGGAATTTGAGTAACCGTTGTGTTATGAATCACTACTTTAAGACCTTTGTAAGAGTAATTTAGTTCCCCTCCCCGGTCCCTTATTTTGTGGGTGAGAGTCGTTATAGTAAATGGTAACAGATCTGCAGCGTCCGTTGCGCCACTTCGCGCTGCGTCTTTATGCTCCATGTTGCAAACCGACGTAAAGGGTTTGTACAAGGAACCTTGAGATGAGGAGACTTTACAATGTGTTTCAATTTGTCAAAGAAACGAAGTTCTGAAGACTTTCGGAATTTTTAGGACTGTAAGTGATACTCAGAGGTTCTCCCTTGGGTAATAGGTCGTAAAGGGTTTCAAAATTTGTGACTCAACAAAAAGGGAGACTCTTGAACTCTTCAGAACACAAGAAGCCCTGTAAGAAACCCTTCGAGACTGATATAAACAAAGATCAGACGTCTATAAAATTAAATACATAAATCAGTTTATATACGTAAAGATACTTGATTTTGTCATCAAATTTTATTCTCGAAATCTCATTTATCACTATTATTATTCATTTTTGGAAAAATCCAAACTCGGTATGTAAGATCTGACTGACTCCCTTGTTGGGAAGTGGAAGGGCCTCGAAGTCAAAAGAGTAGACACTTCGTTTCTGGTACTGTAGAGGGAATATTTTGTGACATGGATCATCTATTAAGTACATTTCAACGAATGGGAGTCTATATAAAATTTTAAGGTCATTTTTGTTGGTACTCAATAGTGGGAACAATTTTATTAGTTTTGATCCTTTGTACATTACTCCATCCAGGAGAAGTAGTATCGTCCACTCCGATATTTAACAACATTGACAATCTCTTTCTTTAAACAAATTAGTTCTCGGTATTTTAACAAGTATAGAAAATTAAATCAGTAAAGTAAAGATCCTATTTTTAATGTTGTTGCTACAAACAACTTCGAAAAAATACCATTGCTGTAAAACACTTCTTACAACTGCAGGTAGTCGTCACACGCACGATTCAGTCCAGGTCGAGGAACGCTAGGGCACCTACCATCGGGTGGTCCGAGAAGACAGGCATCGTAAAAGGTCCGTTCCTCGCCCCACCCGACGGTAAAGGAGAGCGGCAGCTGTGCCTTGATCGCCTCATTGAGGGTAGTGTCCGCGGTGCGCAGGAGCAACGACCGACGGGAGTCGCTGCGAAGAGTGAGACGCGTCATGACAACCCTCCTTTCTGAGCGGAGTGCCTTTAGGTCCCCGGCCTCGGGGGAAAGAAGGGTGTGTCTCGGTCGTGGACTCAGTCTGAGTGTGTCTCTAGTGGAGAGGGTCCTGCGACTTAGGGCTCGGCTACTTCTTAGTAAGTAAATACTCACTATACTTTAGGAGACGGAAGTGATAAAGGACTATATAAAAACACATACACCTTGTAATCACAAAAAGATTCAGAGTAGTCTCTAAACGGGTGGAAGAATAAGAAAAGGTTCGTCGTAGAAACCCAGACATTTAGTGGAGTCATGACGTCTTCGTCCGACAGGTGAAATAGCTATAGACGGTACTGGAAATGTTAAAGGGAGGAGGAACTTAAGTCTCCCATAGCGGAACGTGAGTGGCTGGGGTACAGAAAACTTAAAGAAGGTATTACTCAAGACCGAGGGTTCCACCTTCGGTCTTTCTTTGAGCAGAAGGGTCGGGGGACGTGACCCAAGGGGACTCTAAATGAGACGGTCGGTTTGGGGAGACTCTGTCTCGTCCACCCCCTTGCCTGTGGTCCGGACGCTACCTCCGTGAGGAGGGACCGGACCAGGGAGTCTCCGGACTCAATCAGGCCCTCTGGGACTACAGGTGCCAGTCACAAACTCCGCGACTCGTACCGTCGGCGACTTCCCGGAGGAAGGAGTCGACAGACACGACCCTAAGTTACGGGAAGACCGCTACGTCGAAGACTTGCCTGAGACGTCGGGAGGGTTTGGTCTCGGAAGTTCCTGGGAAGTGATTTACGTAAGAGGTGACTTGCGTCGGACTCACCCGTGACAGCAAAGAGTCCTTTTTAAGTCTGGTCGCACGACGAAGAAACCTACCAAGAGGGTCGGAAGGTGCAAGGGACCTAAACCAGCAATCGAAGAAACGAGAAGCAGAAAGAATGCGCGTATACGTTCGAGTCAGTGTAAGTCGAGAAGAGCTGGGGTCCCTGACATCGGGCTCCCGAGGAGACAGGCACCCTAAGAGATCCGTTCCTACTACCTAACCCAACAGTAAAGGAGGAGGTCCCCTAGAAGAGTTGGGTTCCTAGCTTGTGCACAGAGAACACTGAGGACACAACCGTCCACCTAAGGAATGTCGATGGCGGTGGACCCTTGGGAGGAGGAATCAAAGACTATTGACCAAGGTTTCGACAGCCGAAGGGAGGCTCATGGTGAAACAGACGGGAAAGTGTGCCTGATAGAAGAGACAACGGTCGAGAGTCGTAGAGTGTCAAAGAGAATACTGTTCGAGACGTCGAGTTGCTAGTAAAGTATTAAACCCCCCTACGAGGGTATGTAAAATTCGGGAGAAAGAACACAAGAACAATCCATGTAGACTCAGACAACGTGACACCACTCACTTGCACTAACTATACTACATTTAAGAAACTTTAAATAACTCTGAAGGAAACACCGGGTCCTGTGTCAGTCGAAAACACTTACAAGGTGTACACGAGTTTTTTTGCACATAAGGCATAGGTAATGGTCACCAAAGGTTTGCCTCAAGTCGACTGTTCGACGTAGTCGACGTATACTTAGTGACAAAATTTTGTCTCATGGCGTCTGGAGTGGGAATTTATGATGTAGACTTAGAGAGCTCAGACACACAGGTGGTGTGGAATCGATTACGACCACTATCAAAATCCACCACGAGAGAAAAAGAGGATGGGGTGAGACGGGGGTGTAAGTCTGTCCTTGTCTCTAAGTTAAAGTGTGTTTATCTTAGAATGCTAAAGCTTTTTTGACTGGGGTATGGGAGGGTGTGATGCAAAAGAAACTGTAAGTTTAATAGATGAAGTCTAAGAAGAAGGGTCCACCGGGTCTACCCTTTCTTAGACGGACGTTACGTCCTCTGTACCAAGCTAGGGACCCCGTCCTTCTAGGGGACCTCTTCCCTTACCGTCCGTCGGGTGAGGTCGTAAGAACGGACCTCTTAGGGTACCTGTCTCCTCGGAACGCCCGACGCCAGGTACCCCAGCGTTCCTCAGTCTGCACTGTCCCTCTTGCTGTGGGAGTGAAAAGTGGGATTTTCGGAGGGTGTATGAAAGACAGGGTGCACGTAAAGGGGATGAAGGAAGAATGTCTTGGATATAAAGTAAAAAATTAGGTTACTTTGGTACACTAAATCCCTTCTGACTGGGGTAAAGTCTGAGGTCTCTTCCTCAGAATCATCTGGTCGGGTGACGTAAACGGGTACTGCCCGACTCAGTAGGTACCTTCTAGGAGGCACCTCTGACGACGGTCGAGTCTCTCCTCATACCCTGGGTCTGATCGAGGTCTTCCCTCCTCTCCGATTGAAGGGAGGGTGACGACGTCTGAGAGGGGCATGTACAGAAAGACTTGCACTTCGTACCTCTAGGTCTGTGTCGAGAGAATGTCGGTGTACTTACTCGGGATCCTGCGTCACCTAAGACACCGGTCGTCTCGTCTTTCTGTCTTAGACCCCAGAACGACTGTAGAGACTCGGCAATTGTCTCGGTCAAGGTTTCGGACAGGATGAGTTCCAAGGACTCAATCACACAATCCCTCCCAAAGACGGCGTCGGACCCAGTAGGAATACCCAAAGACCAAGGGAAAGTGTTTGGTGAAAACTAAAGGTTCGGACTGAGCGAGTGGATGAATTGTTGTTCTTCCGAGGGAGTAGTTGAAGGAACTCTGGGACACGGACCGCTGAGAGTCGAAGTGTGGTGTCGCCCGTGGAGGTAGGGAAAGTCGTCTCACCGGGGAAGACGCGGAGGGGTCCACGGGCTCAAGGTCTGGACGTGTGCGTGTGTGGCGTCAGCTCACTCGGGAGTCGATTTACCCCAGAGGAGGTTGGGGAGTGACTGGGTGGCGTCGGTGTCTCGGCCCGAACTCACGACGTCTCTAGTCCCTGTTACACGGAGACGCTGGCTTTACTCTTGTTTTAGTCGGATAGGCGTTTGCAGGCGGTCACTTTATACTCACGGAGCACCTTTTACCCCCGCGTACTGTCAGCTTTCGAGACGTTCGGCACGAGGGCCACGACCCCCGACCCAGGACTGAAACCAGTCCTTTGATCCCGGGCACACGACGTTGCTTCCTTCTCAAGTGTGCGGTAGTGATTCTTAGAGTGTCGAGGGCTCTTTTTCTAGGGTGTACAGTGTCGCTTCTGGGTCGTGTCGGTTTATGTATGCAATTAATTTGTAAATTCTATTTCGAAACACTGGGTAATTCGATATGGTACGGCAGATACCCCACCGTGTCTCAGCCTGTGCTGACTTCGCTGAATCGTTGTTGTTATTTTTCAGACCCCTTAAGGGTCACCAATCCTTAGGTACGAAGGTGGTGACTCCCGGTCCAAATTAGCGACGAGTCCCTCGAGTCTAGGACGTTCTGCACATCGGTTTTTCCCTTCAAACCGCTGCAGTACACTGGATCCTCTCGTCACTCACAACCACCCCCGTCCCGACTGCCGGACTTGTTTCTTCTCGGGTCCTCCGTCCGCGCTACTGGTGGGTAGTGACTACGGAGTGAGTGGGGCCTGCGAACAGGGCCCGCCCCCGAGCAGTCGGGTCCACGGGACTAGGACCCATGGAATTGTGGGGCTCTACCGAGGAGTCCCGGAACAGAGACGACGAGTGGACGGGATAGAGGGGTACCGACGCAGAGACCTGGTAGTCCACGTCCAGTTACTGTGGGGGTCCAGGAGGTGCCGACTGGGATGGCTCGCGGGTAAAGAGGCGACGTAGTGGGACGAGACAATGGTGGAGGTCATGTCTTGTCCGATGCGGGGTCCTACTGAAACTGATAGACTCCTTTCCGTCTGTGTCCTCTTCGAGACTGTGGGATCTTCGGGAGGCCTTCCTCCGAGTCTAAATACTCCCTCGGAGGCAAACAGTACGGGGAGAGACGCGGCCCGTCGGCTCCCGAGTGTCAGTGTCCTCTGCGAGTAGTGGACTCTGCCACCCCGGGCCGAGACGTCACCCCCGGTGAAGGAACAGGGGCTCGAGAAGGACCCCTGGGGGTGGAGTTGGAGGAGTAAAAATCGACTTCTGCCACAGGTTCGCCTTCCGCACCGGCAAAGTCCCTCACTGAGAAAAACGACCCAGAGAGGGCACATAAGTCCTGTATCTGTTCAACAACTTAAATACAAACGAGAAGAGAAAGAGAAGAAAAAGAGAACAAATTAGTAAGTCAGGACAGACTGAGAAACACTGGGGTACTTGACGTCGTGCGGTCCGAACGGACGGGTAGTGGTTGAGGACCTCGAACGAGTTTGAGTACAGGTAACTCAGTCACTGCGGTAGGTTGGTAGAGTAGGAGACAGCAGGGGAAGAGGAGGGTGGAAGTTAGAAAGGGTCGTAGTGTCAGAAAAGGTTACTCAGTCGAGAAGGGTGGTCCACCGGTTTCCCAACCGCGGAGTCGAAAGATAACAATTAAATGGAAAATAATGTCCCCCAAGTCGGTGTCCTGAACCCTTCCCCTTCGGCAAAGGGGACAGGGTGCAATGGTAGTCTCTCCCAAGTGGTAGACGGGAGTGAAACGAGAATAGACTTTCCAAGAGAACATGTATTGACAAACAGCAGACAAAGGAACTTGAATTTAAAATTTTCACCTGTGGAACTGACAGGGGTGGGACTTACAAGGGGTCGTGTCGTGGATCTTGACACGGAGTGTGTCTCACCATGAATTTCTACCAGACTCTTGGTTCCTTACTTTACTCTCGAGGTCCCAGACCGGTCGGGGGTCGTCACTCCAGTCGTGTGTCGACTGGCCGACGAGACGAAGGAGGACCTCCGGAGTGGATGACACTCACCGGAAGATAGCTCGTCGACCCCTCCACTGGTCTACCAGTGTCCGCAAGGTTCGTCGTAGGCACAAATACTGGAAATGACTCGTGGGGACCTTCCCGAGGCCCACGACCTCCAGCTGGGTGCGGACGAGCCCCGGTTGAGTCTCCTGGTCGCTGACGGGGTCCGGTCGGGGTTCTCTCTCCCTGTACTCTACGACGGTGATCATCCCTCCTCCCCTCTGTTCAGGGACCCGTTTATCCTTTTGCATAGATCTTTAGAGAGATCTATTGTGTTTCCAAAATTTCGTGTAAAAGGGTGGCAAGAGGTTACAGGACGAGAGAACTTTGAGGGCCAATAATTACTTCCGTAGCTGGACGAACTGGAGTCCGGAGTGAGAAGAACGTTACTGAGGAGAAAGGAACAAAGTTCGCCACTTCTGCGCAAACGGGGAGAGGGAGAGATTTCCTAATTACCCTCCAATTATCTGTACAGGATTCAACTACTTTCACTTTCTCCTCTCACTTTTTCAACCGAATTTCGAGTTGCAAGTTTTTTGCTTCTAGTACCGTAGACCAGGGTAGTGAAGTACCTTTTATCTACCCCTTTGTCACCTTTGTCACCGTCTGAAATAAAAAACCCCGAGGTTTTAGTGGAGTCTACCACTAACGTCGGTTCTTTAATTTTCTACGAATGAGGAACCTTCCTTTCAATACTGGTTGGATCTGTCGTGTAAGTTTTCGTCTCTGTAATGAAACGGCTGATTCCAGGTAGATCAGTTCCGATGCCAAAAAGGTCACCAGTACATACCTACACTCTCAACCTGACACTTCTTTGGACGCACGACTTCTTAACTACGAAAACTTGACGCCACAACCTCTTCTGAGAACTCTCAGGGAACCTGACGTTCCTCTAGGTTGGTCAGGTAAGATTTCTAGTCAGGACCCACAAGAAACCTTCCTTACTACGATTTCGACTTTGAGGTCATGAAACCGGTGGAGTACGCTTCTCAACTGAGTAACCTTTTCTGAGACTACGACCCTCCCTGACCCCTGTCCTCCTCTTCCCCTGCTGTCCCTACTCTACCGACCTACCGTAGTGCCTGAGTTACCTGCACTTAGACTCACTTGAGACCCACAACCACTACCTGTCCCTCCGGACCGCACGACGCTAAGTACCCTAGTGTCTCAGCCTGTGCTGACTCGCTGACTTGACTTGACTTGACTTCAACAAGTGAAAAAGATCTTTTCTATTTGACTCAGTGTTCCTTTGTGTTACGTTCAATAGTGTGTTTTCCCCTTAAGTCCTACATTGTCAGTACATTTAAAAGTTTTAAATTTGGAAAAGAATTTCCAAAATTGAAAAAGTACTTCCACTGAAACTACGACACTGACTCGAAGAGTTTTAGTCTTCAGTCTCTTGACTGGGGAGTCGACTCTTACTCTTGATCTTTTGGTGTTTATGGTGTCCGGTCCTTAGAAGACTTCCTACGGTAGATGTAGCGGGTCGAGACTAGGAGTGGAGTCTCACTGTCGGTTCGAGGTCTGTAGTTGACTTAACACCGGAGGTTTTGTTAAAGGACCAATCTTTCCCTAACCCCAAGCAGTGTCGCTTTAGTTCTTTGGAGTTTAATGGATTATAAAAGTGTAATGATGTCTGTGTGTAAACGATTATAACTTTTTAATTTCGTTTTTTTTTGGTTTGGGAATAAAAGGTCGGTATGAATGGACGATCCACGTAGATGTAAGAAAAGGAAAAAGACTTTAGGGATGCAGGCATTTTATGTGTCGTTTCGAAAAGACCATTGACTGACTGTTTGCGTTTCGAGAGGTCCGAGTCGGGAAAGGCCGTCGGGGGTGGGGCGTGGCACAAGTGTCCATCTTCGGTGCCTCCCTCTCCAGGGTAGGGGTGGCGCCCGCGGTGGTCCGGGCAGGGAGACGGGCGGCGGTCCCGTATGGAAGGTGGGATGGCCGTCGGCGCGGCGTCCCCCCTGGAGCCCGACTCGGTGAAGGGGACCTTTCCCGAGGGGTGCCTCCGGCGGTCGGGACGGGGGAGGGCCTGTGGTCGGTCTGGGGGTCGCGTAAGTCCGTCTCTGAGTCTCCCCGAGCGACAGGTGGTCTTGGCGCCTCCGGGGTGGGGGTCGGAGGTGGGGTTTGGCACGGACGGGTCACGGGGAGCTGGGGGCTCTGGGGCCACGACCCCCTAAACGACACGAAAAAGTCTAGGGTTTGTCAAAGGAACGTCACTCCCACCCCGGTCGTGAGTCTCGAGGAAAACGACTTACCTTTCAACTACCTTCCTTTGGTGGTCCAAAAATCTAAGAGGCGTATAAAATTGAGGTCTCTGAACTTCTACCTTACTCGTTGTCACTGAGCAGGTCACGGAGAGAGAAACTTTCGGTTCGTGACGGGTGCAGACCCAGAGGAGACGGGGCCCGGAGGTCGGGGGTTGGGTGAGAGAGAGTGATCGATTTGTGGTTTGTTCTTGCCGTAAACGAAACAGGTTTTTGTGTGATAAGAGGGTTTCCTTTTTATTTTAAGACTTACATAGGGCCCATACGTAATTATCCCTTTCAAACCTGAAGGGACCACCAAGTCTACCATTTCGCAGACGGACGTTACGGTGTCTGGCCCCAAGCTAGGGACCCAGTCCTTCCAGAGGACCTCTTCCTTTACCGTTGGGTGAGGTCATGAGAACGGACCTCTTAGGGTACTTACATCCTTAGACCACCCGATGTCAGGTACCCCAGCGTTTCTCTCCTGACTCGCTGAAGAAAGTACTCAGTCAGTGTGCACCGACTCACCACACTTTTGCGAAACGTTTCGGTGGTTGGACCTCTCCTTTGACGTCGACGCTTTCGCTCGTTGCGCTCCTTCCTTGCTTTGCGGCGGTCACTTGTTTGCGCCAAGACACGGCCTGACAGAGTCCTCAAGTGGACGCGCTACCTAAAGTCGCCGGGAATCCGACGCTTCCGCAAAGATGTCCACTTTGCGCGAGAGCCTGCTCCGCGGAAGCCAGCGGGCGTCTCTTCGGTCTGCGGGGCCTCCGGTCTCAGACTTTTCCGGCAACGACGGAGTCCACTTGGGCGCAGAGAGGTAAAGGGGTAGGAAGGCGAAGAAAAAGGAATCCTGTGAATTTCTTAGACGTAAACTACTCCGAGTTCTCCCCTGAAGGAGAAGAGGGAAGACGCGGCGGCCCCGCCTCCAAAGCGCGCCGTAGCGGCAGGACGTGCGCCCCGCCTATCCGGTGCGGCCGGGGCTCGCGTCGGCTGTCGGCTTCTCCCCGGCGCAGGCCAGCCGGAAAGGCCCGTCATAGACCTCTACCGCGTCGCCTAGTGGGCTGCGCCTGTGAGCCTTCCGCGCGTTTGCTTTTGCGAGGTAGCGGCCGACGGTGTGAGCGGCGGGAGAAACGGGACGCCCGCCCACCGCGAGGGTGGGGCCCCCCGTGGAGCGGAGCCCTGGCGGCTCCCGAGACCGGCGGGCCTCGCCGCCCACAGCTCCGGCTCCGACCCTTCCCGACACGGGGCGCTCGGGCTGCGCGGCCGCTGGGGCCTAGCCGGCACCTCGACCCGGGCGGCGTGGACGAGGCGCGAGGCCCGAGGCCGGGCCGCGGGCGTCCAGGGGGTGGTCGGAGAGGCCAGAGGCCCGACGCAGAGATTGAGAAGTAAGACTGGGATTTACGCTTTTGATTGTGCTTCGCGGCCTGAACTCCACCGCGACCCTGTCCGGGCCGGGGGGTTGGCGAGGCCCAGAGGTGCCTTTCGGCGCTCCGGGCGCGGGTGGGGCCGGGGCTCCCGTCGCCCAGGCGCGGCGGGTTAGGTAGGGGCTCCAAACGACGCGCGGGAGGCGCGCCGCGCGACTACCAAGCTCCTCGATGTGACAGACTTGAGCAACGACAATAATGCTGGGGCCACTCTCTTCTCTGTTTTGCCTTCAGGCATTTGTACTCATTGAACGGGCACCAGCGTTTCGATCAGTACCGCTCCGCATGCCCGCCCCCTGTGCGTCTGTATTTACTCGACGTATCGGACACGCTGGGATCATATATAATCGAAAAGTTTGACGTGCAATGTAAAAGGCTAGTCTCGAAGCTCTCGGATCGCCCCACCGGACCGCAGTCGGCGGCGGGCCCGCGACTCGATCTGGCCGGCCCTCCCGAGAGGCGGACGGAGTGGCGGGGGCGTCGTGGCGGGTCTCGGGCGCGGAGAGCGTTTCCTCTCTACTCTGCCCTACCTCCGCTCAGGCGACACTCTGGCGCTTGCACCCGGCGACGAACCCCCCTCTGGCGGCGGCCGCTCCTGGGCAACGGGTCCGTGTCGCGCGTCGAAGCGAAAGACAGGCGTGAACTCCCGAACGAAGGGCGACACGAGCGCCACGTCTCGCCGACAGCCTCCAAGGTGAGCGGGGACCCCGCGGTCGGGTGCGCGGTGTGGGCCCGAAGGCCGCGCGGCCCGTAGCATGCGCCCGCGAAGCTAAAAGACGCCCGTGTGATAGGAGTCCTGCTAACCGAGAGATGGGAGGAGCGAGCTCACCCGAGGAGACGGTCTCGAGCGCGTGTGTGCGTGTGCGCGTGTGTGTGCGTGTGGCGCGGGGCCACAGGCGGACGCAGTCCGGGGCCCTTGGGTTGGTGGCTCCACGTTCCCACGCGAGGCAGGGCCCACGACGCTTTCTCAGGCGAGTGAGGTCCTCGGCGCTCTAGAGCAGGTCCCTTCGGAGGGCGGTGGCTCCTCTTAAGCGAGATCGGCCACTTCGGTGCCTCGGGCTTGTGTGGGCCTCTCGGCCTTTGGGACCGGGCGTCTCCGCCCGAATTTGAACGTCTGTTTCCTGGGTAGAAAAGGAATAATTCTTGGGTTGGTTTGCACGTGCGTTCTCTAACTGCTCTCTTCCCCTCGAGGGTCCCTGGGCTCCGAAGTCTCTTGGAATATTTATTTCACTAAAAGACGCACCCCTGTTTTTATTGATATGTACCTAAGTAAAGTTTTACGATTAATAAAGTAGAAACATCAGTGACACCCTCCTCTGTGAAATTTTAAAAATTAATAAGGGTAAAATGTGTGTATCTTTTCTTTAACTTCGAGTGTCAGAATTTTCTCGAGTGGCAGTGGTCCTCGTCCACGTTAGCAGTTTCCGGTGGATGGGATGCTGTAGTGTAGAGAGGGGTGGAGGGGACCGACGTAATTCCCCCTCCGACTCTTGTTTCTATGGTCCGTTCCAATCCTCCTGACCCTCTTTTAGTCTGTTTAGCGGCTTGTAGTCTCAGGGCTATGTGCGACCCGAAACCCCTATACCCGGTTGGTCCCGGAAGACCAGATGGGGGACGGGCAGGACCGGGGGAGTGGGGTCGGAGGTGTCCGTGAAGACTTGTTATACTTTTTTTAAAAAAAAAGGGTCGACCGGTGATAGACCCGTTTGCTAACCTTTCGTGACATACCAGGTGGCCCTATTTGTGTGTGTGTGTATATAACGTGTGTGTGTTTCACTTTCCTGTGAGATATGTATTCACTAGAATGTCCTTTTACTTAAGGCATACATCCTAGACCACGTGCAAACACCTCCGTCACACCCCCATTGGCACCCCTGACGTGTTTACTCACAGGGACTCTGAGGGACGATTTCCTGTGTGGTCACTACCCTTTCCGACAGTGGGGAGTGTCGAGTCATCCGTCCCTTCAGGTCTTTGAACCCCGACGTTCAGTGACCCCCGCTTCCGTCGTCTTCTCGCGTAAGACGAAAATTTTGTGTGTCGAGTCGTCCAGAGGTTCATGGGTTTCCTCCACGGACAGACGTAGTTTTACGTTAAAATCCATGTTCTCTCAGTCTCGACCTCCCACACCTCTCCTGATTATTCCCCCTAAAAATTTTGTGCCACAGACATAAACGGGGCTTTATAGAATCGTTCTTTGCTTTTAGCTCTACTACCCACAACTCCCTACCGAATACTATGTGGGAGGTGAAGACTTTGAAAATCATTCTTTTTTTTACTCTTATTTTTGCGTTGGAGAAGTAAATTTACACACACAAAATAAAACACACACTTTCAGTGAGTCAGCACAGAGAAACACTGGGGTACCTGTATCTCAGGTGCCCTAAGAGATCTGGTCTTATGCCCGTACGCATGGGAAAGGGAAGAGGTCCCCTAGAAGGGTTGGGTCCAGAGGGCGCAACGACCTCCTAAGAAATGGTCGACTCGGTGTTCCCTTCGGGAATAAAACGCATTCCATATGGGCTTATTTCAATTAAAACTCCTTAATATTTTACTTTTCTGATGTATCTTTTCCGGAAGAATAGAGGATTTTACACTTCGAGGGGGCGGGTGGGGGAGGTGCGCCATAGTGTCTCCTTCTGGCCACCACTGTCGAACCTCGGTCGTCACGGCCGGAAAACTGAGGGTTCGGGTGGTGACGGGACGGACAATGGGGGGTGGGGTGCATACGTCGGACGGGGTTTCCTGGGGGTTTTGAGGGAAGACGCAAAACGGTCCTGTTTACATCCCACGAAAGGAAGCACTTTTCTTACTTTCGTTTGAAGAGAAGGACAGTCGCCCTGGGTCTGTT
Organism: Capra ibex; assembly: GCA_006410555.1. Classification (NCBI taxonomy): domain Eukaryota; kingdom Metazoa; phylum Chordata; class Mammalia; order Artiodactyla; family Bovidae; genus Capra; species Capra ibex. The sequence continues at coordinate 685,160 of SJYO01000647.1, forward strand.
GTTCTCCACCAGACGTCAGGGGCCCGCGCCCCTGGTTCGCCGACCGAACAGGTCACAGACAGCGAACAAAGGACGATCTGGAGCCACCGGTCTCGAGGTCCGCCCGGCGGGGCCGGGGAAGGACCGCCGGCCTTTGGTCTCCCCGGTTAGGCTTCGGACTGAAAGAGACGTCTGGTTCGACCCAGCGTCCCGTCTCGCGCAAAGGTGCCTTCCAGGGCTCGTAGACTCCCGGCAGAAGACGGAAGTGCGCACTCCCCAGACCTCTCGTCCCCACGGGATTCCACCGGTGGCTCAGGCTTAGGCTCCCCCGCTCGCGGCCTGAGTCAGCGGACCCGGGCCGCCCAGCTCCCACCGCCCGCCTCGCCCTTCCACCCNCGGCCCGCCCGCCGCCCGGCCCGCCCGCCCCAGCCCGGCGTCGCCCGGGGCGCTAAGGGCTCCCGGACCGCGGTGGGCCGCCTTCGACCCCCTTGAACGCGCGCGGACCCCCTCCCCGCCGTCGGGCGCTGGGGCTCCGGGGGCCTTGCGAAGAGAGCCTCCCACCGTGGATCACGGCCGAGGTCTTTTGGCATGGACGGGAGACGGCGGGTGGGGAGAGTGGTCGTTCCTGTCGCACCGGCGGTCCGGCCCGAGAGGAAAACGGGACTTGGGCCTCTACTTTCCGCGAAGGGGATTTTAAGCTTGGCGGGGCGCCTCTGCGCGCGCGCACCTGCGTGGCGCGCGACCGGAGCTCGACGGGCGTGTTCTTCCCAGGTGCCAGCCCCCGACCCTGGTGGCCCGTCGCATTTAGTAGGCCTCCCTACAAACCGGGCTCAGGGACAAAGGCTTTTCGACACCCTCCCAAACCTGCAACTAAAAGGACCGACCGGAAAAAGTTCACGCGCGGGGCGGGGTAGCGTCGGGCAGACCACACGCTCCTAACAAACTTTCCCTCCTTCGCAAGAACTTCACCGCCCACTACCTAGTAGATTTGGGAAGACCCCGCAAAGCCCGCCCTCAAAGCTCCGTCGAGTAGTTATTTCTGGGGGGACCTCTTCCCCCCGACCTCTTGTCGGGGGTAGTGCGTCGGCCCTCCGGAGGCCCGGTTCCGCCTCCGCCCCTCCCGGGTCCGTCCACCTCTGCGGAACGGACCTGGTCGCGGAAGTCCGACGTGGAGCACCCGCGACGTCCCACTAAATGCCCCGCCCCGCCACCTCCAGCCCCCCGTCGTCTTTCCAACCACCCAAGGGTCGTGACCCCACAGTCCCTGCGCCCGACGGGATGACAATGAGAGGGTCGTGGATGGGTCGCGGGACGACGGGCTACGCAAGGAACCGTACTCAAAGTAAACCTTCGGGGTCGGTTTTTGGACTGTGGAGAGGGTTTAGCCCTTCCCCCGTCCATTCCAACTTTGCCCAGGTTGGTAACCTCCAACCTGCACGGCCCTTGGGGACCCTGGTTCGGAGCCTCTCCGCTCCGGCGTCAGGAGTCTCTACAGACTGAGGTGCGGGAGACCCGGACGGACCTTCTCCGCCGTCGGGAGACCCACCCTTGGCGCGACCCCTCGGTCGCCGGCGAGGGAAGATCCCTTCTGAGCTTGGAGCTTCCGGTCCACCCGGACCCCTCCGCCGGAGCCCACGTAAGGGCCCGGGGACAGGGTCGAGGTCGCTCGTAAGGGAGGGGGAGGTCGTCCGAAGGGCACAGTGGCTCCAGTCCGACGGAGGTCTTCCCCTGGGAGACGGTCCCACCCCGCTCCCTCCCGTCCTTACCCCTCTGGCAACCTCCCTTCCGAGGACTTTCCGTCGAGGATCCTGGATCTGCCGCAGACCCGCGGGTCTCCAGGGCTCAGCCGAGACCCGCGGCTCGTGCGAAATAAATAGGCACGTCTCCTACGACTTCCTGTTTTCTTTATAAACCTGCAGTCTCGACTAAATATAAAAACCTTCTCGATGCAAAGGAAAAAACTTCTCTTCACTCTCGCGGGGTATAGGACTCGCGTCGCCCCTCTGTCTTCCCGCCAAAACTACGAGGTCCTTCAACTAGGTAGCGCTTGGTCGTTCGCCCCAAGCGACGGGCCCTTCTATAAATGACCCCCCTTCCCTTTCGTCCTCCCCTCCCGACCTCCCCTCCCGTACTCGGTCTGCGCTCTTCTTTGGCACTAAACCCACCCCGACCCTGGAGGTGCCGCGGGGGCCGAGCGGTGGAGCGGTGGAGCGGCGCCTGGCCGAGCCGGAGAGGACTCCCAGAACCCTGGAGGGTCGCGCTTGCGGAAACGAGTGACGGAGACGTCGGGACCCGCGCGTGGGAGGAAGGAAGACCCGGACCGGGCGGGCGGGTCGTGCGGACGACGGAGGGGGGGGGGGGGGGGGGGGGNGGGGCCTCGGACCCCTGCGTCTTCGTCCTACTCTCCCCGGGTCGTCCCACCCGAGCCCTTCCCTACCTCCCGCAAGTCCCGCGGGAGCCGGACGAGAGGCCTGTGTCGGCCGAGGTCCAGAAGTAGAGTAGCCGCCCCGAGGGCGGGTCGGCGGGTTCGGTTGGGAGTCGCTAGAGCTCCTTCCCGCGGTCGTGGGTGTGAACAAGGGGAACAAGAGAGGGTTCTGACCCTCACGGACCCTGTCCGAAGCGGTGACCTGCGCCGGACCACGGCGGGGGAATCCTCTGTCTGTGGATCACAGGCAAGGTCGTGACGGGAAGGAGAGGAAACCCCCGCAGTCTCGAGGGTGGCGACCCTCCCTACTGGTGGGGACGCTACCCTCGTGACGTTTCGGGACGGGCGGGGGGTCCCTCGTATCGTCCGGCGGCCCCTCTCTCGGTTCCGACCAGATGGCCCCTCCCCGTCGTGCGACCCCGGCCAGCCGCCTTCGTGGGGTCTCTACGCAAAGCGTCGCATCCCCCCGGATCTTCGAGCCCGTAACGCTCCTACCTTCTACGTCCTGGGACGGGAGGAGGGTCCGTGGCGGGTAACCGGTTCTCCCGCTGGTTCAGACGGGGGGTGGGTGTCGGTCCCGACCCCCAGACCCCGGGTGGGTACCTGAGTCCTTCCACCGGCATTTTCGCAGGACGGGTGGCCCTGTACTCGAAACCTCTCGCCTTCTTAGATAGATTTATTTGTAACCCTTAACCCACTGACCGAAAGTTTGGACCTCCAGACCGCGAGACCCGGCTCCTTCCGGTCGTCTGTCTCCACATTTTAAGGGCGACAACGGCGAGTCTGGGTCCACGGGAGAGGTTCGGGTCGGCCGCGGAGGAGGACCGGAGCCCCGGTTTGAAAGATAACATTTAGTCTCAAAAATCTACCCGGAGACCCTGTGAAGGAGTGTCCCAGTAAGGGACCCGCTGGGACGGGAGACCTCGCCGGTGGAATCGACACGTGGTTTCGTGTCCGACTCCCCCACCAGCGAAAGGCAGTCTTAGCCCGTCGCCACTGAGGGATCCGCCCCTTCCCTCCCGTCCGGGTCCCGGTCCCACGACCACTACCTCCAGAGTCTCCCGGCGTTCGTCCCGCCATGCCCACGCAGAGGCCACCCATCGACCAAATCAGATTCGTCAGAGTACATTTTGGGTGTGCCGACTCTTCGTACGATTCTTGTACTTTGAATCTGGTGTTATTACTTCTCTAAAGGAAGTAAAGGAAGTCTTATTTTACGGCTAATATCTTGTTTTGGTCTCTTTGTGTCCGAAGGGTTCAAATGCAAGGGGACGCGACGCCGTCCCCGCCCTGGAGCCCCAAACGTCGTTTTTCCTTCGGTGTCGGGTCTACCTCTGTCGGCTGGGCTCTCCCCAGTCGACGCCCCACGCTCGCCGGGCTCCGTGGGGCGATAAAGACCCACTGACTCCTCACGGACCAACCTAGACATGAGTACAATTCCCGGGTATGGAAAGGAAGGGGATTCTATCTTCAGTTCTGAAGAGAACAAATATTCTGCCACTTTCAGATAGTCCTTCTCGAACCTTTGTGTCTTCGGAGGACTCTTTCCGATAAAGTCTTTGTTTGTGTCGAAAGGAAAAGTTGGCAGACGGTATGTCTTTAAGTCCACAAGGATGGCCCCTACCTCTCAAACTATTTTAACCACAACGTACGTCCGCGTGGATCCTCTCCACACACTTTGTCATTACTCTGTTTCGAGGGTCTCCGAAACGACGGGTCGTCACCGTCGTCGCGACCCGACTCCGGGGCCTGGACTCGAGGCCGGCTCGGACAGTGAACAGGTGCACACTGACTGATAGACTGGAAACCCGGGTGTCCAAGGCATAGGGATTTCCCCTTCCACCTCCCGGTGGACTCTGCTTGCGTCACCTTGGGTGTCCCTTGTGCGCCCGGTCGAAGGTCTCCGTCTCCCCTCTCGAGATCCTTTCTCCAACCTGCTCCTCGGGGAACGATGAGTCTATTGACGCTCCCCGGGGTGGGAGGTCTTCCAGGACCTCGTGTCCCGCCGTGACTCCAGGACCCCTCCCCGGGTCCAGACGCCGGGACGCCGGGTTTCGGAAGGCGGAGGGGTCGCGGACGGACCGGGGGATCCTGAGAGGGGTCTGACGTCCACCCACGCAGACCGTTCAAGTCTCCCAAATCCATTTTACCCTTCGTCATGGTGAATCTACCGTTTCCTCCAAAATTTCTAACAACTACTGAATTCGTCCATGCAACCATCTTCGGTTTTTTACATGCCATAAAAAAAAATACTCATAGGTACCTGGAAGATTTTAGGACCCGCTTAACTCTTATAAAAAAGACTTTCTCCCGAGGTAACGAAGGTAGTACAAGAGTTTTTCTGAGTTCGACCCTTGACGACCATACGTCGCAATAGTGATTGAGACAGGACCAAAATCCCAACCACGAATGAAGTGAAAGACCTAGGATTTTCGAAAATCCTGGACTGTAGGTTCCCTGGGTCTTAAGGTTTTAAGGTCCACGTCTTTAGTCTCTCCCAACTCTCGGTCACTGCGTAGTCGAACGACTTAAAAGGGGCTTAGGCGACGAATGGTGAGGGTCGAGGTGTCCTCTACTGACGGAAGGAACAGGGACGCGGAGAGTCGACACGGTCAACGGTGTGTGTGTGTGTGTGTGTGTGTGTGTGTGTGCCCTCGAGGAAAGTCTATAAAAAAAGAGTGAGATCAAAGATGACATAGAGTAATTAAAAGTCTGTAAATTTCGTAACTAAATCATTTATGTGATAAATAACTTATGAAGGTGAAAACGAATGTTAATTCAAAAAGGGACATTTTACTGTTTTCCCCATTCTCTTTTTTATGGCACTTTAATTACCCGGGGTAGTTTCCCCCTTTTTTTTTTTTTTCTGCGAGTGGTCAGTGAGTCTTTCCTTAAGAATCTTCACCTTTGTTGACGTTTCGGGGAAGGGGTAGAGTTGGTTTTGTAGGGTAGGCCTTTTCTCGCCGAACAAAGAAAAAAGACAACCTTTACTCGCCATTTGACGCAAGTAAACCCGGCACAAAAGAATCGACTGAGAGCCGATGTTAGTTCGGGAAAAGCCTGTGTAAGGGTACATCCATGGTCCCCACGAGACCTCCTTCGACAGCTGCGGACAAGTCGATTAAATCCAAAAGAAACAGATTAATGTCACCTCGAATCCCTTTTCCTCGGCCCGAGTCCCGTCATTCGACTGTGAGCCGGAGACACACACCATAGGTCCGTCCCAAACTACCTTTTTCGGACGAAGGTGAGTTGAAGTCCAGTGACAGACCCCGGTCGGGTCGGGTCGGGGGTCGGAGGGGAGGGCGGGAAGCAGAGGGGGAGGTCGGGGTGGCCGCGCGAGTCGGCCCTCGTCGGGCCCCGAGTCCCGGCGAGTGTCCGGACCCCGTCGGGGTCCCGGGCGGAGCCCGGACAAGGTCGGCCCGTCGAGACCGGCGGTGCAAGAGCCCTGGGACGTGGCGAAGAGAGAGAGAGGCGGGGCGACTCGGCAGGGAAGACTCGTCGGGACGGAGGGGACGCCAGGCGTCGTGGGCGAGGCCCGTGGGGGTAGTAGGGAGGCACCGGGGTCGCCGAGGGTCCGGAGGCAGGGGCCGGGGGGGAAGGTCGGGTCAGGGACGTGCACATTAGGTCTTTGATTGCCAGGTCAGAGTAACCCTCACGCAGGGCCGGACGGAGAACGAATCGACCTCTCCTGACCGGTGCGACCCACCTCGAGACAGGGACCCCCCGTCGAAGCTCCCCCGAGCGCCCGGCCCCCCACCCCAGCCGCGCCCCCGGGCCCCACAGTTCGGCCACTGTCGCCGGAAGGGCGAAGCTGTGTCTCTCGTTTGGGCCGGTGGAGTGAGGACAGTGACGCGCCCCGGAAGAGGGACGTAAAACAAGATTGAGAGGTCACCCCTGCTTTCCTTCACCTCCGTCTGCGTTCGCCCGCAGGAGAGGCCGGACTTTCCTCTCAGAGGTGCCCCGGGCCGGAGCCGGCGGCGACGCCCCCGACGTCCCGCCCGGGCTCGCCCCTGCCGCGCAATGGAGACCCGCAGCCCGCGGGCCGCGCGCCGCCCCCGAGCCGTCGGAGACTAGCGCCGCCCGCCTGCCGCAGCCGCGCCCGCNACAGCCCCCGTCTCTCTTTCCTCCAAGGGATTTCAGATCCACCAGCCCAAGGCGCCCCGCCCCCGCCGCCACAGAAGGCTCCGTTTACACTCGGCCCGACGCTAGGGATCCGAACGTTCCCCCACCCACCCCCTGTCCCGCTCGCGGGCCCTCTCCGTAATTCTCCGGTTCCCCCTGGGGCCTCTCGGTCCTCGCTCTATTCGCTTCCTCGCCGCCGCCGCCCCCCTCCTCACTCGCGGCCGGGGCGCGCGGGAGGCCCCCCCGCCCCTCCTCCCCCGCCCGCCACCCCCCTGCCCCCTCCGCGCCCTCCTCCTTCAGGCTCTCTGTCTCGCTCGGCGCGAGGACTCCCCTCTGCAGCCCGAGCAGGGGCCCCAGGGCCGGCGCCAAGGGCGAGCGCGCGCGTCGGCGGGCCGGCGAGGCCGAGGCGCCGGGCCTCCGGCGGCGCGTCCGGCCCGGGCTCCGGGCCCCTCCCTACGCGGCCCGCGGCGGCCGCTGGGCGCCGAAGCCGGTCTTCGCGGCCGTCCCGACTCCCTCCGCTGCCGCTCCGCGACCGAGCGTCGCCGGCGCCGACGTCGGGCCCGCCTCCCGATCCCGCGAGCGGGCCGGAGACCCGGCGGGCGCGAGGGCGCGGGGGCGCGGGCCGGGGCCCGGGCGGGGGCGGCGGGCCGGGGCGAGGGCCCGCGGGCTACTGGAGGCTCCCGCCCGGCGGCGGTGGGGGCGGCGCGGGCGGCGGCCGGGGCGAGGCGGCGCGGGCGTCGGGCCCGGGGCCGCGCGACGTCCGGCGGGACTACTCGGGCGGCGGGCGGCGGCGGCGACGGGACCTCCGGCGGAGCAGCAGGAGCAGGAGCAGGAGCCGGCGGAGGAGCCGGCCGCGCCGGGGCTTGCGGACGTTCTCGCGCCCGCCGCCGCGCCCGCGCCCGCCGCCCCCGCGGTTCTTCCGCTCGCGCCCCGACGCCGCCGGGCTCTTCGGCGGGAAGAGCATGTAGCGCGAGTAGCAGTACCGGTAGGTCTCGAGCGGGCGGTTCGCGGACTGCGAGTCGCTCTAGATGGTCAAGGACGTCCGCGCGAAGGGGAAGAAGGCGCCGCGGATGGTCCCGACCTTCTTGAGGCACGCGGTGTTGGAGAGCGAGTTGCTCACGAAGTAGTTCGACGGGTTCCCGGAGCCCGCCGGCCCGTTCCCGGTGATGACCTGGTAGCTGGGCCGGTCGCTCAAGTACAAGCTCCTCCCGAGCAAGGCGGCGGCCGGCGCGCCGAAGTCCGCCTTCACGGTCCGCGAGTTCGGGTACATGGTGGCGCACCACTCGCCGGACCCGAAGCCCCGGAGCGACGACGGCGTCCCGAAGCTGAAGGTCCGCGGGGGCAGCCGCGGCGAGCCGACGGTACCCGTCCCGCCGATGCCGCCGGAGCTGTACTACGGCCGCCCGATGCTGCGCCCGCGGCCGCGGGGCCCGGTGCGCGTAGGCGTGGTGGCGGTGGTGGTGCAAGGGGTGTACAGCGGGTTGGGCCCGAGGTGGATGTACCGGTCGACGGGCCACGGGCGGCCCGGGCCCCGGCAGCCGCGCCGGCCCCCGCCGCCGCCGCCCCTGATACCGGGCCTGTCGTCGTCGTCGGGGCACGGGAGCAGGGGCCGGCACCGCTCGCGGTAGCTCACGGTGAGCGGGATGTGGTCGGGGCGCCGCGTGACCTCGAGCGGGCCGCGGAGCGGAATGGAGTTCGTCGGCGGGGGGAACTGCGGCCCGTCGTGGGGACGCCGGGGGCGGCCGGACGTGTCGTGGTACAGAAGGATGAGCGACCTCGTCTCGATGGACGTAGTCTTGCGGGCGCTCCTGGAGGGTCCATTGCACGACGGGCCGGCGCCCGGCAGCGGAGACCGGAGGACCGAGACCCCCGGCTCCGGATCCGTTGCGACCGCGGGAAAACCCCTCCCACCCCACTGTCCCGGAAGGGGTGTGGAAACCGGGGGCGGTGCGGAGGCCTCAAAGGTGGGGAGGTCCTCCCTTCCTTCGCGGGCACAGGTCGCAGAGACGCCCGACGTCCCGAGTCTCGAGTCCGGACCGAATCGTCTCCCTCTTCCGAGCGCGGAATCCCCTGGAACCGGTCCCACGGAACCGACGAAAGAAAACAGAAAATTTCAGCCAAAACGACACAAAAGTGGACTCATTTGCGACACCGGGGTCCTCATGTGCCCCATCCGACGTGACCCGGAAACGACTCTCCGTAGGCCTCGTCCCTCTGTCCCGGAGGTCCTTGACTCCCCAGGCCCCTGGCAGTGTCCTCCCTGTACACCGGTCCCTCCTCCCCGAGGGGCCGGAGGGGAGTCACCCGGCTTCAGCTACCGTGCGCCCACGCCGGCTCCGGGTGTCCGGGGTCCGGGTCCCCCGAGGGGACTCTTTCCGGACGGGAACCCGGGGTGAACGTCGCAACGACCACACTTGACACAACCAACGTCTAATACTTTTAAATAACTGGACGGATTCCGCCACTCTCCACCCTCCCCTGTCTGCCCCACCTCCTCCCTTAAACTTATAAATCGGTCCAAATACCCCTGGCACCTCTATTTGGAGTATAATTGGGGAGGAGCCGCGCGACCACACGGCCCGTTCGCCCCGACCTCACCTGGGAATGGGTGAGGTTAACCTTCTCCCAAAGGTCCGTCTGTGCGGACGTAACATGAAAGCACGTAGCCGCACCCTCGTCTCGCAGTCCCTCTCTCCTTCGGGTCTTTACCCGTTTTCTACAACCAAGGGACCTGCCACTTCAAAGGGCTTATCCGGAAAATTGACGCCCAGAGTCTCCAATTGATTTGTTTCTGGCAGACCCGCCTGGTGTGGCCTCTCCTAAGGTCGGACTGAGTTGGGTGACTCTCGCCTCAGAACAAGTCAAAATACCCTTAAAGTTGTTCATTGGTTGTGTCGGCTGGGAGGCGAGAATAAAAGAAATTGGGGGAACCTGACCGACAGTTAGTCGCGGCCCGCGCGCCGCGCGAGACGCGAGAGGACGGGTCGCCAAGCGGACGCCCGCGACGCCGGAGAGGAGGGCCGAGGGGCGAGGCCGGCGGGCGAGCCGGTGGTGGACGTGGGGCTCCGGAGCGACAACGGGACTTTGTGAAGGAATTTGAAACGTTTAGCGCGTCTGTCTCGAAAGACCGGTAAGACTCTCCGGTGGGAGCGGGGCGGGGCGTGTGGTCCGCGCGGGTCCAGGGTCTTCGCGCCTCTGGCCGCCGGTGCCGAGCAGGTCCCCTCTTCCCTGTGGCGGAGGGTTTGGGGTCCCGAGCGCGTGGGAGGCCCGGCTCAGAGGCCGGGCTCCTCGGGGACCGGGCGGACCTGCGAGACGAAGCGGGAGGAGTGGGGGTGGCGGGGAGGCCACAGGACCGGGGGCGGAGGCGAGAAGGGGCGCCGGACCGTCCGCAGAGGGCCCGGTCCGGGGAGTCCTTGGGCCCCGACGCTCACCTTGTCCCTCCGGCTCTTTCCCGGACCTCGCGCGTGGGTCGAGTGGGGCCCTCTCGGCCCGGGCGCGCGAGCGCGTCCGGGGAGCCGGAGCCGGAGTAGTTTCGCGGGGTGCCCCGGCGCCTAATCTCGGCGCCGGTCGCCGCGGCGGTCCACGACACCGGGCCCCCGCCCGCGTGGACGCGCCGGCGTCTCTGAGCGCAGCTCCGCGTGACACCCGGCGTCAGCGTCGGGCTACGGCTTGCACCCGGCTCGAGGACCGGTGCCCCGACGGCCCGTCGAGGCGTTCGCGTCTCGCTGGCCCACTCCGCGGCCCGGCGCCCCATCCCACACGCTCGCCTCTTGGCGGGCGGCCCGTGACCGCTGCCGACGCCTTAGGGGTCGCGCCCTCCGACCTCTCCGGAGCCTCTCGTCCGGATCGGGTCGCCCCGGACTCTCCGGACGGCGACCTGGGGATCGGTTGACGCGGTGGGGGTGGGGGTGGGGCCCTGCCTCCGCGGCTCTTTCGTTTTCGTTTTCAACCGCTGTCCTCCGGCCGGAGCCCGGGCCCCTCTCCGACGCCCGGCCGCCCGCGAGGTCCCCGAGGGACGCGCGGCCTCGGGAGCGGGTGCCCGTCCGCCCGGGTCAAGAACCTGAGAGGGGAGAGATCTCCGTGCTGGGGCCTCTGGCCGCGCAGGGGGGCCGGGGACAGGGGCAGGCGAGGAGGACGGTGACGGACCGCTAGTCATCCAACCCTTTATTACACCCCGCCCATCCAACCCTTTATTACGCCCCGCCCCCGACCTTTGGTCTTCGCTCCCTTGGGTACCACAAAGACCCGGCCCTCGGGATCCTGGTCACGAGTCCCGGACTCGACCCCCGACAGTCTCGGGGAGGCCGGAGGTCCTCGTTGTCCTTGAGTCCTTGCCTCTCGGACCGAAGACCCACTCGCCGGACACGAGGCACGAACACCCGGGGACTTTTGGTTTACCGTTTGGTCTTGAGGTCTCAGTAGGGCACCGGTTTCGAACTTTGCGACTCTGTGAGACCCCGACCGAAAGGAGAGGGTCCAAAAGCCGTTATCTTTCTGTCCGGGTGGGCGAACCTCAGTTTTACTCTACGGACAACTTCCTGCTAAAATTCTCAGTGTCCGACCCGGACTCACCCTGTTTGCAAAGACTTCTCGCAAAGGGAAGAGAGGGGAAAGTCACCGCGAGGGATCTATGGTCGTGGTGAGGTGCGGGCACACGCTGGCCTTCCTGAAGCAGGAGTTGAAGTTGCCGTAGAGGAGGAAGGTGGGGAGACGGTCGCCGGGGATGATGGTGGTGGTGGTGGTGGTCTCGCAGACGGTCCTGTAGTTCGGGACACAATACACTTGCGTCCCGCCCCCGGCCGGATCCGGGGTGACGGGGGCCGCTGCTGGCTCCACCCAGGGTCACACCGGTGCAGTCAACGAACCTCTGGGGCCCACCCGCAGTGGGCGACCACAAACAGGTGACAACCATCCTCCGTGGGGGGCCGCTCCACTACGGGGTTTGTGTACTCCCGAGGGTCGCCGCCCTCTGCCACTTATGAATGGTGCGTCTTTTGTGTCTGCACCTTGAGACCCTAGAAGTGACGGAAGTCATTAGTCCCAGACTTTGTACGTCTGCCCGACACACACACACACAAAGAAACAGATACCTTTTACACACACGAGAAAAAACTTTTTCCGTCACGGGTCGTGTTCTAAGGTTCTCTCGGAGTAGAACAACGGACCGAGTCACCCTCTCGACATAAAACGGTTTGTGATGGAAACCTAGGTCCACGGTTTCTTGTAATAGTTCTTTCATAAATCGTTGCTACACAGATCAGATTCTTTACACCAGAGGTCATAACACTGTTGTGTTGCAAAAATGTTCCGACAAAAGATGGTGGTATCAAATTTCTATAAAAATACTAGAAGCACATATGAGTGTGAAACGAACATAAAATTTTCCTCCTATATAAACGTGAATACATATGAAAATGTCAAACGGTTTGATAAAACTACATGTTAAAAAAGTTATTTTACATATATTGTTTATCAACGGCCCCCCTGGAGAGAGGAGGTGCCCGTAGACTAGCGGTCCTGCTACGTTGGGATGTGACCCGTCCTAAAAAAAGATTCGACACATTAACCGCACCACACCCCAGACACGGAACTCATTGCGTCCGGTCCAAGACTAACACCCAGAAGAGCCCTCTCTTTCCCTTCTTCTTTGCAAAAGACAATAAAGAAACGAAGTGGGAGCGAGAAAGACCGATTTGGCTTTGGTCTTCCACTTTCCTCAAATTTTCTTTTGGTCCGTTCTATGCCCGACTCCTCGGAGACGGGAAGCGACAGGAAGGGCTCACGTGACCCGGAGACGTGATACGAAAGGGAAGGGGTGGTCGACCCGACCCAACGGGAGGAGGCCGACGCTCGTCTCCCGTCCACGGGTCCTGTATCCGGGACGAAGGAACCCACCGGCAGTCTAGGGGCACAGGCCTTCCCTTCCACTCCTCCCACACCCGTCAGGGCCGTAGTCCCTGTCTTCGTCCTACTCTGTACACAGGTGGGGGTCAAGTCCCGTGTCTCCAGCCGGGGGTGCACGGTGGGTCCAGACGGAGAGACGAGGGTAGGCAGGAAGAGGTCCCTCGGCACCAAAGGGAACCCTAAGGGAGAACCGGTAAAGGAAAGAACGAACCAAAGGTCCGGAAGGGTCAGTGTCTACGACTTCCGACCCGACTCTTGGAGACCTGGATCTCTCCTCTGGTCGGACCCGTCTCCCGGCCCATGGCCGGTCGGGACTCCAGGCCCGTCGGGCGTCTGAGGACTCGCTCGGTCTCCAAGAGGTCCACGACTCAGGCGAAACTCCCGAGTGGAACCTAAGGGTGAAGGACGTTCGACAGGGGACCAGACAGTGGTTCGGGGGCTATGGGGCCCCACCTGTAGAGGGTGGGACCCAGAAAACGTACGGCTCACTCAAAAGTCAGGTTTCTGCCAGAGTCAATTTGTAGAGCAAAATGTTTCAGGATTGACATACGGATTAGGACTCCGAAGGAAAGATATAAAAGGTTTTAAAGTGACACTAAATTTGTAAAAAAACACAGACGAAATAGTATAAACGTCAATTTATCCCTAAAAAAAAAGGAGGAAAATAAGACTCGATGAGCCCCCGGACGATATTTAATACTTCAGTCAAAGTCTCAGACGAGGCTGGTGTCACGACACAAATGTAAGGAAGGTTCCGTCGGCCGTACCAGCATTAAATATAGGATTTGTGAACGTGCATTGAACAAATATGTCCCCTACTGTCCTGGACGCTCCTCCCGACGCCGGCCGGGCCGCTCGGGGCGCGCGGGGGATCACCCCTCTCGGCCGGCCGCGGGCCCTACGCCCCAGGCGCCACGGGGGTCGCCGGCCGAGCCACGGGAGGGCGGAGGCTGAGGAGACTGCAGTCCTGCGGCCAGGACAGCGTCTAGGCGCGTCCGTCTGGAGCCTCTATGTCACCCGAGCCGAATTTGATTTAGGACGTTATGTCACTCAGTGCATTTGAAAATCAAAGGGTCCCGTCCATTTTCAATACACATGTGCGACGACCCCGGACAGTTCTCCCGTCATCACAACACAGGTTTTTCGTCACCCGTCTGGAGTTAAAATTTTCCAAAATAGTGATTTTCACGAGCTGGGGCCGAGAAGGGACCACCAGGTCACCGACTCTTAGGCGGACGGTTACGTCCCCTGCCCCCGAACTAGGGACCAGGCCCTCCTAGGGTGCGCGGCACCCCGTCATGTCAGGACACGCCGTGGTGACTTCGGCGTTCGGCGTCCCTCTGCGTCGTGCCGGTGTTGATTCGCGTTCACTCGCTGGGAATCTCTACGACTCGGAGCGGCCTCGGGAGTCCCTCGGCACCACAATGTCACTGGAGCTCTGGCGAGTCGTGTCTGGTGGCATTGTGCGCACTCCTACTACCTATGACTGCAACTTCGAAGTGTATCGCATGCTTAATGGTGTCATACTGTTTCTGTGACTCACTCGTTTACAGTAACCCTTTATTGTGGAAGGCGCCGACACACGTCCCCACGCTCGACGTCTTTTTCCGACTGAGACCCTTCGGGCGGGGTCCCTTCGGGTCACTGTTCCAGTGACTGCTCTGAGGAGACAGACCGCAACGGCTGCGCCCACTCTACCGGCGTAGCCAGTGCCCCGACTACCTCGCGTCCGACGACCCGGGTGGGGCTGAGACTATTCAGGCTCCTCGGGCGTAGGGGTCAGTCGAGGGCCCGCTACAGCCGTCACACCCGGGTCCTCGTGTGACACTCTGGGTGTCCGGGCCCTCCCGTCGGACTCAATGGGTCTAAAATGTCCAAGTCTGTCCACCCACAATTCCGAACATACAATTAATCAATCCGTTTCTAGACTCTTCCCAAAAACTTTCGTCCAACTACCTAATAACCGGGGACCCTTTACATTCCGGATTGAATCTCGACTCGGGACGTGTTCCTTCATCTTTTGAGGGGAAAAATAGGTTTCGGTACTATATGGAACAAGGTAAGATGACTGGAAACGTCTCTCTTCGGGCCACCTTCGTAACTCCAAAGAGATGGAGCCCTGGCTCTCAGACCCAATCAGGTGTCATTGCGGTGTCGAGAGGTCTGCCTGTCGCCACCACTAATTTCGGCCGTCCTTTTCCTTACGGAAACAACCACTATTTTTAGAAATCTCCCACCTTGTCTCTCTTCCATCTCAAGGGGAGTCACTGGGGGTCTGTCTCTACCCAGTCCACCATGGTCGCCGTCCCCACCCTCTCTGCCTCTCTGCTCGTCAGACGTCTCCCCCGAGACAGAGAGCCCTCGAGGGCCGGGCTGCCCTCGCCGCGTCGGAACTCCGTCCCGACGCCAGGGGGCTCGGGTGCCGGCAGGACGCCGGCGGTGTCCGCAGTGACACTTGGGGTCCAGGAAGACAAAAGGACCTGAAGACGGTCCTAAGACCCGTGCACTCACCTACGAGGGCAACGAGTACGACTTTCGAAGAGTTCACGACGTCGTTGCCAGGATCACGAACCCCTCTCAGTGGAGCTGAATGTGAAATCCTTCACCTTCAGACCAAAGGTCCCTTTAGAAGTCCACAATCTACCTTAATCGCGGAGGAAGGGCTTTCTTTTGGAGGGAACATCTAAGGATAGGTGGATCAGTGGATCACTGACTCGTATTACCACTAATTAAGCCTTGTCCGTCACCGGAGAACTCGTACCTTTACATAAAATTATATAAAATAGTCTCGCCTTTATGAAAAATGGTTTTGACGGAGGTGCTTTAGGATAGACTCGTTCTTTTTGTGGGGTCTACGTCGGTGACCCGGTCCGACCCAGTGTCGAGTACCTACAGTTCGAGTCAACTCTTTGTCACTTTCACGATCTTCCAGAAAGCCTCAAGTCGCGCGGGACTCACACGTCGATGACTGACCACGCACAAGCCCCGAGGTCAGGGTCCCGAGAGCCGGACTCACGCACTCTCGCTCCTCCCCCAGACCCTCCCCGACGACTTCCTCCACGGAGGTCACAGGGGAGACCTTCCCGGGGGAAGGCGGGTCCTTGACGACAGAGTGTTTCTCCACACCCCCGGACTGGGGACTGTCGAGTCGTGGCGGGCCCTCCCCTTCTCGAGGGGCCTCCGTATTCGACGAGGGTGAAACAACTCAGACTCCCGGAGAGAGACGGTATCGGGAACAAGAGCACCGACCCTGGACCGGGCCCCGGGGTGAGGCGAAGGGTGCGAGTAGGGGTGCCACGGGGGTCCGGGTAGGAACAGTAGCGAGCAACGGGTGGCGTCCCCTCCACCTCCGTCCCGTGTCTCTGCACCCACCCCCGAGCTCGACGGCGTCCCCCGCAGAGAAGTAACCCCGAGGGGAGGGGACACACTCGTGCGGTGGCACCAGAAGGAGTGAGGTAGGTGGGACGTGACTGTCCATCTTTCACAATCAGCGAGTCAGCACAGGCTGAGAAACGCTGGGGAACCTGATGTCGGACGTCCGAGGAGGTAGGTGCCCTAAGAGGTCCGTTCTTATGACCTCACCCAATGGTAAAGGAAGAGGTCCCCTAGAAGGGCTGGGTCCCTAGCTTGGACCCAGAAGACGTAACGTCCACCTAAGAAATGGTAGACTTGGTGGTCCTCTCACACACACACAACCTCCCCCCCCACTCACCGACTTGGTGTCCCGTTGGGGGTGATTACCGACAAGAAGTTCTTCTTCTTGGAGGTAGTCCTTGGTGAAAGGACCTAACTTTAAGCTCCACTGGTCCGACCGTAAGCCAGGTCTCTCTCGCTCAGTTGCCGACAATGAACCACTGAGCACCGGTGTCGCCGCCCAGTGTCGGAACGGAGGACCACCCTTGGGCCCCTCGAGACTTGTGGTGCGTACAGTCGGGGCCTGTCCCTTCAGCCGAGGGATGCCCCGGACCGGGGCCGTCAGGAGTTTACCGGGGGTCGACGGAGACGCCGAGCCCGCCCTAACTGTTGGCGATTACTCGTGCTAGAACAAATACAAAATGTCTTTGGGAGATTCCTCCGGAATAGCAGCACCCAAAGTCTGTTTTCTGCCGGTAGTCGACACAAATCGACCACAGGTGGGGTCACCGTGTGGCGAACGGGGGCCGTCGAAACCGACCCGCCGCACCCCCGGGGTGGGGCCAGAGCGTCTTCGTGGCCCACATCCCGCCCCTCCGAGACCGGGGTCGAGGCGTGCCCCTTCCCCAGTGGTGGGGCACCGGTGTCCCACATTGGATTGTCCTTAGTCACTGGGACCAAGGAGGACTCCTCCCACCCCCTCCGTGGCTACCCCCTGACCCCCCTGCGTCCCGGGGGTCCGGGACCTACGACTGTTATGAGGTAGGTAGTCCCGGTTCACCCCCTGGGTCGTGACGGGCCCTCTCGGACCGCGGGGCCGGCCGCGGCCTCCGGGACGAATTCACCCGTCCGTGCGTCTCCGTGCCCGGACGTCCACCTGTCTGTCTGTGCCAGTGTGTGTCTACGCGGGTGTCTGCGTGTCCCACTGCACCTGTGTGCGAGTGTGCGGTGGAAGACGCGTCACACGAAGGTCGGGCTCCTGACTTCGGCTGGAACGTGGTGCGGACGGCAGAAAGGCTCAGAGGCTTAACTGGTGTTGTCAAATTATTGGCGGAAGGCTCCAAGGGAAGAGATTTCTGCCCTTAAAGGGGAGGAGACTAAGATCTTCGTCCTTTTGTCGGAGAAAGGTTGACAGCGAAAACAAAAGTTTCCGATTTGGCTGGGCGACGGTCTCCGCTCCGGCGCCGAACCTTGGTCCCGCCCTGGGTGTCGACAGGGTCTGTGTGTGCCGTGAACCCCACCCCCGTACCCGGCGAGGTGGTTCCCGGCTCCAGGGGCACCCGAGACGTGGCGGGTGGAGACTCGAGCCCCGCGAGGGACCTCCCCACTCTCGTCCAGACCCCCGTCCGGACAGCCCGACTGGGGAAGTGCAGTCCTGGGCTCGAGCTCTCCGTGGTCCTTCGCCGGACCTGAGGTGGGCCCAGTCTTGGGTGGGTCGTCGTCGTCACTTTCCCCGACGGGACCGGAGCTCCCCGTGTCGACCGACCGGCTGTACGTCTGCCAGGACGACGGGGTCCGCTGTCCCTCTTCGGACCACGGAAACGAAGGGGTCTTTAGCGGACACCTCTTTCGAGTGGACGAGTCCTTCTGCACGGGGCCTTACAGAAGTCTGTCGGAGAGGAGAGGCGCAGGCACACACGGGGGGCTCGTCTCCGTCCGTCTCCCCCGGCGACCCGGCTCCGTTGTCGTGACCCCACCAAACCCGGAGTCACAGGATTTACCCGTCGTCCCGTGTCCAGGCACAGGGTCCAAAGCCCCCCCCACACTAACGTCCCCAGAGTCGGTCAAGGGCGTGTACCACCCGTCTACCCTCTGCCTGCGGACCGGACCATCTCGACGTCCCTACGGGTCTCGTCCTTAGTCCCCCCGGTCCAAACCCCGGGTGTCTCCCGGCCAACCTTCCGACGACGGAAGCAGACGCCCCCGTCGCCACTGTCTCTCGTGTCTAGGCCCCCGGATTCGCCCTCCGCGATTGAAAGAGTCGTAGTCCACAAGGGTCCCCGACTAAGGAGGGCTTCGAGGGGCGTCGTCCATCTGCGGCGGAGGAGGGATGTGCGGGTGCTGTGGCAGGAAGACGGACGGAGACCGGGTCCGCGGGGTCCCGAAATCCCCGAGGCGAGCACAACCTAGCCCCGGAGGAGACCCTGGAGGGACGCTGAGAGAATGGAGACACCGCTGGGGTGGAGGGTCAGTCAGTGGCTCCCACTCCTAAAATCCCCTGTCTTAAGTAGGACCTTGCTGATATTTGGTTCAAGCTCCGACTTGTCTTCGAACTGAAGGATGCCGGGCGGCGGGCGGCGGGTGACGGGTGGGTGTCGGGCGGAGATCCAGCCCGGACGTGCCTGCTGGGACCACGCCGGCCCGGTGGGCAGACGTAGGCGGGGAGCCACTGGTCCTCCCTCCAAGTACGAGGAAGCCCTCGGGGTCGGGGAGGCCGGGGGCGAGGTTCGATCCCGGGGCACTAAGGGACCCCTCTGCCCCTCCCCGCGTGGGGACTCCGACCTCGTAGTCTGTCCGGGACGCACCTCCTCGTGCAGGACTCTCTGGGCCCTTCCCCAGGCCCTTCCTCAGGAAAGGGCCCGACTCGCCCCCTTCTCGTCACAGTGCCTCCAGCTCGTGACTCCTTTCGACCCGGGTCTGACCAGGTGACCCTCGACCCTCCCGGTCGGGGGTGTGGTCCACCGGGGACGAGGTGTGTGACTTCGTCCACCAGTCGTTTCTCGCACACACACACAACTCCCCCCCCGGTGCCGGAGGTCCCTCCCCCGAGGGACTTCCCAGAGATCGGGATGTAAGAGGAATGCGTCCCTCACCCGGGGGTTTCCGTCCCGGGGACCCCGAAGGAGGACGGACGAGGACGGGGTTCCAGGGTCCTTTAGGTCGGGAGACAGTCGGGGTTTGGAGGGTGGGGTCGCTCTGTAGAGGGACCCGGCTGTCGTCTCGTCCAAGGCTGGGTGGAAGGCCGGTCGAGGAGCGGGCCCACAGCCGTCCTCGGGTCGGGACCGTAACCAACCCCCCCCCGCCCATCGACCGGCGGGAAGACCCCAGACCGGGTCCGAGGGAACATTCCTGAGTTTGAGACGAGGGTTTAAAGGAGGCTCTGACTTTGTGGGGGTACCCAACCCCTGTTCCCCCGTGGGGACCCTCCCTCGGCGGTCACCGGGGGGTCCTGACTCAGGAGACTACGGGTAGGAATTGGGTTCGGGGCGCCCGGAGGGTCCTGGTCTCGCCTCCGACTCAGTGACTCCCCAAATTAAACCTTTTGTTCTAGTGTTTTGGTTCTTTCTTTGGTGTTGAGATAATTGTTAATGTACGTCTTGCTCCAGTCTCAATGTTGAAAGTAAAAAGAAGGGGTCTAAGACACGACCGCAATCTCCTTGAAAAAGGTTTAAGGGTCCCCTTCCCGTCCTCGAAACAAGACCCTGAAACGAGGCACGCGGCCGTCTCGGGCCTACTTTTGCAATCTAGTCTAGATTCGTGACACCTGTTCTGTCCGAAAAATCCTGTTTAATCCCGTGTCCTGGCGAGGGACTCGTGGCGTCCCGTGCTCTCGGCCTTCGTCCGCCCGGGACCACCCTTCCTCGGCTTCCGTCTACACTTTGGGTGTTCCGGTGGGCCGACCGGTGGACCCGGGCCCCTTCCCCGGCCCTGGGAGCCTCGACGCGGAGCCTCTGGTGGGCCAGGACCGGGGCGCCAAACCTCGTCGGGGACCGCGGGTCCGTCCTCGGACCGCGCGGGCTGAAACAACAGGTCGGGAGGGCGGCCGTCGAAGGCGAACCGCGGAGAAGAGGCGGAACAAACTATAAAAGTCTAGGCCGGGCCCCGCGCCCAACGTCCTCCCACGAAGTCCCACAGAACAAACCAAACCTTTATAAATTTACAGACGACGTAAAGGACGCTTTCCCCTGCACAGACCCGCCACCCTCTCGGGACGGGAGACCGGAGTCGGGACGCCCCTGGGACGGAGGGACGGGTGGCGGGGGGTGGGAACTCCGACCCCTCTCCGCGGAGTGGTGGGTAAATGTCCCTCCCTGCCGAGGAGCGATAGAAATACGGTCGGATCGACTGCTAACGAGTTTGACACCCGAAGACCTTCGGAGTTGGTGTGCCGTACTTCGAGGCACCCCTCTGCGTCCGAAAGATATCTAGGTCTACGATCTCCGGTCGTGTCTCCTGGTCTCGGAGGCTCGTCCTTGTCGTGCACTGCGTCTGGCGGAGAGGACGAAACATTATCCTGTACTTCGGCATTCACCGGTGGTCCTACTCCTACCGGGAGAACGGGTCGCACTCACGGGCGAGCGTACCCCTGGGGGCCCGGAGCCACTGGCGGAGGAGCCGTGTCGGTTCGCGAATGGAGGGGGGTGGGAGTCTGACTGTGCTTCGGGCCGGGGGAGGGTGGTGGCGGGAGGGTCGGGTTCAACCCGACCCGTCTACCCGCCTGTCCCGCCTCCCACACTCCGACTACTTCGCTTTACCCCACCTGGCCTGACTCCGGTCCCGACCACCATGTCCTCCGGACTCCGGACTGGTACTCGTGGGTCGGTGGCAGGCGGCGGACGGACCCGGGTCCGGACGGAGACCCGCCCGACCCCTTCGGGTCACACCGAAAGAGGACGAGGTAAAAGGCTCCGGACGGAGGTTCCCCCTTAACGAAAAGGGAGACATGGGGAGTAGGGGGCGAGGGGCCCCGTCTCCCAGGTACGACCGTCACCGACCTGCGGTCCAGGGACCGGGCAGGGGGCCGTACGGCTCGGCTCAGGGACGGCTCCAGGGACGGCCTTCGAAACGTCTCCGAGCAGAAGTCCCTTTCTGTGACTCCTCTCCGGAGACTCACACCGAGTAGAGCCGTGTGCGGAGGGAGGGGTCGGTCGGGCGGGTCCCGGCTCCCGGACCCTTTCGGTGTAGGTGTGTCCTCAACGGAGCGGTTCACCTCACACCCGACCTGGGGCCGGCCTCCCCTGACTCCCTTACCGACACTCTCGGGGGGTGGGGCGCGAGTACCCCCTTTGCGACCCTTCCTGCCCGGAGCTGGGGGTGGGGGGTGCGGCCCGTCGGACGGTCACGGCGACCCGACACTCGGGGACCCGGACCCTGGCGTGCTCGCCACCCGTGCAGGTCGAGGTCGGAGACCTTCTGGGGGTGGCGGGGAGGAGGGGTGGCGGGNCGGGGAGGGGGGGGTCGGACGAGTGTCCGGGACCCCAGGTGGGGGTGTGAAAGAGAGAGAATGATTCAAGTAGAGGCCCTCACGGGGCTGGAAGGAAACACAAAAGAGGAATAGAACCTTGTGAAGACAAAGTCTAAAATCGAAAGACTAAATGGCATCCAAAATCTAGTAATAAAAGCCAAAGAACTACCTGTGTGTGTGCAGCGTCCACCCTTCCTTCCCAGGTGACACAGGAGAACATCGAGGTCCAAAAGAATGTTCTTAGTCTCTCATTTAAAAGACACAGAAGCTCACTTTGCACACAAGGACAATCCACGGTGGTTCCCTCTCGAACGACGGTCAATCTGCACAAGAGTTAATTTAGACGGATGTCCGTACCAGGGACAAAACGATCCTAAACATGTCACTCTCCTACTCCGAAGTACAGGTGTGCCTCCGGTTCCCTTCCGAGACTTGGTCGTCCTGCTCCTTCCTGGGGGGAGTCACGAGGGGGTCCTCGCCCGCGAGGTCCACGTTCGTCGTAGACTGAGTCCTACACACCCTCGGAGTCTACTGCCACCGGCACCCCTGAGACGTCCCCTGCCTTGGACCCCGGGGGCCGACTTGCCTGTGCCTGTGGGGTAGGGGTGGGGCAGAGGCACCGTCGGTGTCACAGCAGTAGGGTGTGGACGGCCGTGGACCCGTCCGGGCGCCCCTGACCTCTCCTCCGGTGAGGCGCCGCCGGCCGGGAGGGTGGTGGGCGTCCTGTCGTACCGGCGACGGTCCGGTCCCGGCGTCCCGGCCCCTCCTCCTCGAGGACTCGCCTGTCTCGTTCTCCCCGCGAGGAGGAAGCAGACGAGGAGTGAAACGACTAGCCTTCACGAGCGACGAAGACCCTCAGGGTACTCTGATTCTTTCTACGTGCGTCTACTCAAGAGTTCGGGTATTGAATTTGGAGAATTTTCGATAACAAAGGTAAATAGTAAAGTTGTAAAAAATTTAGTGATGATCGTCAAACTTTTTTCTTTTGTTTAGTGCACCTTCGGGTGAAAGTCCCTAAACTTGTCGCCCGTCGTTTGGTCTTCCGACCTCACTGAGTCGTCTCGGGACGGATTCCGTCGGTCGTACCCAGCCGGTGTTTAGGCTGAACAGCACATTTTAGAGGAAGAATTTATAATCGAGTATCATAAAAATTTTTGTGACATGGTCGAGTCATTTTGTGTAGACGACCAATTTAAGTTCACTGTCCTGTAGACAGACGTTTGAAACCATGTCTAAAACGTAGGTGTGGTTCCTACTTGCCTTCTTTGACCACTAACCACCACCCTTGTATAAACTTCTTTATCAGAAACATTATACCTACTCGGAGTCTAGAGACTTGAACATTTCTCCTGTGACTTTATACTACGTAGACCTCTTTTCTGCACCCACTTCGAGGAGCAAAGGGCAACAACGTACTTTACGGTAGTAGGGCACGTACGTTGAGTCTTTGAGTGGAAATCGTTCTCTGCGCGATCGTTGAGTCCACGCGCACCCACCCCCACGCTGACTCTGTCAGAACCTGTTTGTCACCTCAGTGCCTCTGCTGTGTCCGGTCCCGAGGACCCCGGGTAGTGCCTCTGCTGTGTCCGGTCCCGAGGACCCCGGGTGGGTGATCTTCCCGTCGAAACTTCCCAATAAGTTAATAATTCTTATTCCTTCTGTAGGACACAAGTACGACTTCCGTTTCCTTAATCCGACTCCGAGTGTAGTATGCACTTACGAGGACTCGTCACAGGGTTCCTCTGACGGAACTAGTACTGCCCCCGACCGCCAGGCCCGTGCCCCCGTCTCCCTGTCTCTGACACCTCAATCGTACAAGTGTTCAGTTCAGACGAGTCCACGAACTCAGTGGACAAGTACTGAGGTACTCGTCGCATCTGTGACCCGAACGCCTCTGCCCCCCGACTGGCCACCCCAGGGGTGGAGTGTCTCGTGCACCGGACGACCTTTCGCACTTTATTTGGGTCACAGGTTTTCGGACGTTTTGACACTTTCTTCACGACTCGCGTTGCGTCCGTAACTCATCGGAACCTTCGACTCGTCGCCACCCAGGGCGGACTTTCGTTTGTCCTTTTCCGTTCTCGGCGTTACCGCCCCTCGACGGACGTGGGACAGGGACCGGGTCCTACGAGTGGACTCCGACTATCCCGCGTCGTCGGGAGTTCCCTCTCGGTCCGACTCCCACCTTCCTGACACTTACAAATCTGTGACGGTAATTTTTAGTCGACAGCGGCAAATGAGCGACAGACAAATGTTGGGGGACCGTCATCGGGCGGTCCGAGGAGACAGGCACCCTAAGAGGTCCGTTCTTAGGACCTCACCCATCGGTAAAAGAGAAGGTCCCCTAGAAGGGTTAGGTCCCTAGCTTGGGCGTAGAGGACTTAACCTTCGTCTAAGTAATGGTGACTCGGTGGTCCCTGCGGGAATGTTCGTTAATGTGCGAACCTCTCTTCTCTGAGCGCTGGAGTTCCGTTCCAACCCCGCGGGGTGAGTCCAGTGTGGTCCCTTCCGGTAACAAGTGTCGGCACTAGAACCCCGTCGTGGACCCCGGTGGGAGTGGGAGTATTTGGGTTCACCCTGGTCTAAAGATTAGGTGGGACCTCTGACAAAAGGGGGTCTACGCGAGGTCCTGCTCCTTCGGAGGTGGGCGGGGTCTGCCAAATACTTCCAAATGGACGGAAGGTGGGACTCGAGTAGTAGATGGCAGTGGTCTTTGATTGACGACACCTCTGTCTGATGTTGGGCCCTGACACTCTCCCCGCGGTTTATTTCTAAATAAAACGAGGGCGGCCCGGCCGACTTCGTTCCGTCCCGACTTCGTTCCGTCCCTCACGACTCCTCGAGAGCCACTGTGGTCCGGCCCCCCTGCTCCGCGTCTCGGAGGAGCCTTAGGGGAGCCGGACGGAGTACGGACCTCCACTCCCAGTCCGGGACACTGAAAGGACTCGTCCCCACCGAGTCGAGGGCGGACCGGGAGGGCTACGGTTAGTGTTATGTCGAGGTCGTTTCGACGGTCTTTTCCGCAACCCCTCGCGAAGAGCCTCGACGAAGAGGTTGAGGTCGAGGTCCAGACTGACGGTCTCGGTTGACCTGTCGGGGCCGGCTCGGGTAGTGGGACTGTCGGTGTGCACACAGGTGTTCTTACTCCTCCACCGTCCTCCGCTCTCGGAGCCGCAGCTTCGACCGTCTGAGCCCGCGGAAGTGGGAACAGAAGCCCTCCTCTACGTTACTCGACACTGGTGTCCTAGGGCCGCCCGCGGACGGCTGGCTGGTCGGTCCGGGCTCACCCGCGGGTCCCTCGAGTCGACCCGGACTCAGGGACGAAGAACAAACGACCGCGCGGGACTCGAAAAGTCCGGAAAAGAGTAGTTTACGGTTCCCTCCCCAGTCCGTCAGAGATCGAAGAAGGACGAGATTTGGAGATCCCGATCTTCTGTTCTCGAATAGAGTTCCCAAAAGTCTTGTCATTCTCGAGTCAAAGTCCTATTTTGTCCTCACACCGACGTCGTCGGAGGAAACTGCGGTTCTTGACCGTGCCGGGGGCCTGACCGCGTCCTCGCGGTCCTGGCGCCGCCTACGTCCCCTGTCCTTCGGTCGGGAGGCGAGTGGCCCTGCTTTCGCTCCGCGGTCCAATCACATCGTCGCCGAAAGAGAGACATCGTCAGTGGTGGGAGAGCGACGCACGCGGCGCAGGGTCTCGTCTACAACCCATCGTAAAAGAAAATAGAAGGGTCGATGAGAAGTCCATCTAAACATTCCTTTACTCCGAGTCTCACCCGTTCAATGTGTCTCGACACTGGGGCGTGGACCACCACACCGGCCTCAGTGTGGTTCAGAGACTCGACGCCTCGGACAGAGGAGGGGTAGGACTCGGGGTCCGCCGACAGTCTACCGAGGGTCCTGGCTACCTTCACGTCCCTTATCGTTGTGGAGCTGGTGCCGGGAGCCCGCCCTCCCTACCGTGCCCCCACCCACCCCCTCGGCGCACCCGTCTAGACGAGTCTGGTCCAGCGGTCCCGAGCCGGCCCTGCGAACCCAACGGTGGGTGTCGCCGCTCGTCTTCCCCGACGCCTACGACCGACGCGTCTCGCACAGGCATCGAGTTTGAGAACGGGACCACCAAGGGGGGTGGAGGGTCGACGTCTCGGTTCGCCCGGTCACACTAGGGGGGTGCCCTCCTCGGGCCTCGGGTATCTACCCGGTGGGCTACCTTCGGATTAGTCCTAGTCCGAAGAGACGGTCCTTCTGGGCCACGAGGCGATGCTCTACCAGAGACGGTACTTTACGGAAGGTCGCGGGGGGTCGTGACCAGTGTGACTGGAGCCCTCGTCCCGTCCGCCAGGCCCCCATGGGTCGGGTGCCGTGAGACCCTGGGGGTAGACGGACGAGGGTACGCCGAACCGGGAAGAGGAAGGTCCGGGTCGAAGGGGTGGTGGCGGACGTGGGGGTGGGGAGTGCGGGGCCGGGCACAGTGTCAGGTGAGACGACGGTCCTGGAGTCCGTCGCTCCTCGAGCCCGAGGCACCGCTTGAGACGAAGGGGGGTCTGCACCGCAGTCGTCGACCAAAACTGCCTACTCGACTCGTGCCCAGGGACTGGACAGGCACTGGTGTCTCCCCGACTCGCACCTTGACCCGAAGGTCCGGTCCGGCCCCCGGGGCGGGACGACCCCTTAGCTACACTCACGTGTTCCTCGAGTGGCTCCCTTCCCTGACGGGTTGTCGTTCCTGTCCGGGTGAGCACCGGGCCTCGTAGAGACTTTAGGGGTAGTCGGGTACACGAGTCGTCCGGTAAACTTCCCAAATGGTTAGGACACTCCTATCTTAAACGTCCAGAATCGATAGCAAAAGAAAGAACGGGTCTGTAATCTGTGCTTTTACTTGTTTCTGAGTCTCAAACACGCAATCACCGTCCCTCCCCCCTCCCCTTCCCCTCCTCTTCCCTCCCCTTCCCCTCCTCTTCCCTCCCCTTCCCTCCCCTCCCCTCCCCTCCCCTCCTCCCTCCCGTACCCCCTCCACCCTCCACCCTGGGACGGGCGGGGAAGTGAAGCTCTTTGGCTCCGGTCACGACACGCAGGCTCACCCTTTAGGGAGGAGCGGACACACACCAGTGTGGGTCGAGTGTCCTTGTGGACGAAATATACGAGTATCTGTCCTCTTCGCCCGAAAGTTTTAACATCTAAACTCGGACCTTGTAAATCTTTCACGATATAAAATGGGGTCGAAGAGTCTTGGAGACACCTGTCTCGGTCACCGCAGGTACGACCGTGTGGATAAAGTCATTACGCGACGCTATAACAAAAAGAAGAAAAATTTTTTGACCTTGTATAAACGAAACGTCACGGCACGACCAAAGGCGACGCGCTACTCTACTGAGCCGGCGTGCGTACGGACACAGGGGGAGGGAGACCTCGGAGGGACGGGGGCAGGGTGACCGGGTCCGTGGTGTCGTGGCTCGGCTCCAGGGACACGATCGTCGAGGGTGGTCGACAGGCAAGACACGTGCCCTCACACACTCATACTGGAGGGTCCATCAGGGTCGGAGGGCTGGGGACACGGGTGTTCGGACAAGAGGTGCAAACGCAGAGATAAGAACGGGGCGTCTATCCAGGTAGACGCGGTGAAGGTACCTAAGGTGTACGATAATAAAATTTATTAAATTGGGAATAAAATTTACTATACAGTGAACTCCAGGAGAGACCCAAGAACATGTGCTTCTTAGTCTACGGTTCTGTCAGACGACTCTCGTTCCCGTCGCGGGCCCCTTCCCGGGGACGGTCCTTGTGCCTCCCAGAGGGAGACCCGTGCGGTAGGTGGGAGCGGGACCGTCCCCGAAGGACTTGGGGTTCCTCTTGTCGACCCCAGTGTGGTCCTCGTAGATAGGAAGTCTGTGCGACAAAGAGAGGGGGCTTGATAGCATTGCGCTCCTTTTCATTTCGAACCCATTTTGAAGCCTCTCACCAAACGACCACTGTGTCTGCTTGGCGTTAGACATAGGTAGCAGGCACTGAGCACGGACCGTGAGTGACTTTAGGTCCTTTACCTACAGCTCCCGTCCGAACGTGTAGAGTGGGGGCACCTGTCCCCCACCCCGGACCCTGAGCGGAGGACGCCAGCCGGGGGGAGACGACAGGCGTCGAGCCTTCCGAGGACGGAAGTGGACGATCTGAGGCGGGAGGAGTAAGCTTCTTGGTCTCGAGACTAGGAGTCAGTGGTAGACCGATCTCTTGGGTTTTCAACTGTAGGATTTCCGTCAGGAAAGTGTGTGGAGGAGACGAAAGTCTTTGTTAAGATTTGGTATGATACTACAAAAGGGTTGTTCTTTCTTCAGTCACATCAAAAATAGAATTTACTGGTAGAGTTTTTCTCCCTTCACTTCCGTTTGACTAATTTTCTTTATCAGACGTGTGACAGACCCTTTTATATTCCGTCCGCAGGGCTGTCTTTGTCGGTAGTTCTCGAGGCTTACTCCGTCCTGCGGTTGAGAACGTGCGGGTCGTCCTGCGATTGAGAAGGGACGATCCACACGCGCGGGTCGTCCAAAATTTGCACCAGACTTGTTCGCAACCCCCGGCACACCTCTTTTCCCTTGTGGACACACGACGACCACCCCTACGACTTACCATGTAGGGCTCCTCTTGACGTGCGCCGAAGGAGTTTTGTGGTTTTCAGCCCGTTGGTGCACTAGGTCCTCGGGGTGCAGGCCTATGGACAGGTTTTCTTGACTCTCGTCTTAGAGTTTCTGTAAACGTGTGGGTCCGAGTGCGTCGTACGAAGAGTTCTCGGTTCACCACACTCGTTCGGTTGCAGGTAGGCGTCTACTACCCGTGTGGTTTCCATCAGAGAGGTATGTCACCTCATGGTCAATCTGAATGTGTCTTCCTGTAAGACTGTGTCGGAGGTTATGTCTATTTGGAACTTCTGTAGTCCGGGTCCCTCTGTTCGGCCTGTGTTTCTCGGAACATGGTGGACTGGGGTGCTTATGTTCGGCAGCTGCAGTACCTCTGTCTCACATCGCTCGTCCACCCCCCCGCCCCGTCCCTCCCCGCCCATCTCAAATTACCCCTGACTCGAAGTCATACCCCCCGCTCCTTCAGACCCCCTCCCACCTCTCTACCCTCGTGTCTCGACTCTTGCGTGACCGACGGCGCCGCGACGCCTGAGGTCTTATCGCGTCTGCAAGGTAAAATCCGACACGCTTGCACCTGCAGTGAGCCAACACAGGCCGAGAAGCACGGGGGTGCCTGATGTGTCAGGTACCTTAAGAGGTCCGGCCTTATGACCTCAGTCATCGGAAAGGGAAGAGGTCCCTAAAAGAGTTGGGTCCCTAGCTGGGGTCCAGAGAACGTAACGTCCACCTAAGATATGACCGACTCGGTCGACACGTAAAATGGTGTTAACTTTGTTTTTCCTTGTTAGGTAAAACGTCCTTTCCCTTACCCGGGAGAAGGGTCGGGGGGTCAAGGGTCGGGGGGTCGAGGGTCGGGGAGTCGAGGGTCGGTGGGGGGAGGGTCGCGGCGAACTGGGACCCCTGGTGGGGTCGCGACAGTCCCCGTTCCCCGTCGAGAGCTGTGGGCTGTGGGCCCACCCGCTCGGGGTACGTGGGGTAGGGAGTCCCCAATGAGGGTCCTCCCGTCTGTCTGTTCTAGTCGGAGTCCTTGTTTTGTCTACTCTGTGACTCTTTCCCCGTCCTTGTGTGTGAGACGTTTGTCGACCCAAGTGCTCGCACACGTTGCACTGGCACCCTTCTTTTCGCAGCCGGACGCTCTCTGGTCCCGACCTTCTGTCCTGCCTCGGCGGCCCCAAGTCCCGGCTCACTCCCCCCGCCGCTCGGCCGTCCTCCGTCGCGCGGTCGGCCCGGCCCAGGGGGCCTAAGCGAGCGTAGACCACTCTGGGTGGCGCCGTCGGTGGCGCGTCGTGTGCCCCCGGCAAAGAATGGACACGACTCGCACATAGTAATGGTCACAAGTTCGCACACGATTTATCGTACCTGGTGTGAGTGGCTTGACGTGCACTCTCGGGGTCTTCACTAAGGAGAGTCGGGACCCTAGAGAAAAATTTCGTCAAAACCCCAAAGGTCTGCCTCTCCGTCCTCCCTGCGGAGGAAGACACCGCGTTATCGCGGTGGAGTACCTGCTGCGAGCGTACTGTGTGCGAAGGATTTCCGGAGCCGCCCCTCGAAGGACGGAATGGGCCTGGTCTAGCACGTCGCAAAGGTCCCCCAGGTCTCTCCTCCTACTGCGGGAAGAAGGTTCAGTTTATGCACGCCGTCTTCAGCCTTAGAGTACAGCGGAGATGAAACGAGATTTCTGACTTCAGAAACCCCGTGAACTTAAACTCTGCTCCGAGACTAGTGATCGAATCGTCTTAGTAACCTTTGCGGGCCCCTTCTTACACACTAGGTCGACCACTCCCTTTCGTTTCCTTTGGAGTAGTTTCGGTCGCCGTCTTCACGTTTCTCTTCATAGGGCAAACAGTAGCGGGACGGCCCGTCTGGACTCCGAAATTCTATCGGACTCTCGTACAGGACCCGGCCCGAAGGGACACCGAGTCCCCGGACTACTACGTCCTCCGGACCCAAGGTAGGGACCCACCCCTTCTACGGACCTCCTCCCGTACCGTCGGGTGAGGTCACAAGAACGGACCTCTTGGGGTACCTGTCTCCTCGGACCGCCCGATGGCAGGTGCCCCAACGTTTCTCAGCCTGCGCGGACGCCCTCACTCGTGCGTTCGAGAGTCCTGCAGACGATCGACACACTGCCGAAGTGCAGAATTTCTTTCTTGTCTGAGTGAAATTTCTATCACAACGACCTTTTACTCACAGTTATTCGAACATGATTGAGAGTCAACATGTTTTGTGTTATAAAGGTTTCGCGTTATTTTGTTCCAGACACACAGGACATCTAATCTGAGACAGGGGTTTTATCACGAAGAGTGCGTGACTGAACGAGACTTGGGAAACGCACATACACACCCCCTCACCCGCCACACGGTAGTCAAGTCTGGGACTGTGCCGAAAGGCGCGGGCCGTGGCTGAGACGACCCGGTGTCTGGTGCGAAATTCATCGTTCCAAGATTCGACGTGGACACCTACCCCCAGTCGGGACTCCACCAGGACGGGGGTTGAACATACAACAAAGTAATAAATCACTGCCCACCGAGTCCTTTTCCCCGAGAGACTCTCGGAGTTTGAGAGTTTGTTAACTCTTGAAAAGGATGGTAGTGAAGTTCCTAGTCTCTAAAGTTTCAATTCAGTAAAACGTGATTAATAGAATTGACAAGTCAAGTCAGCGAGTCAGCACAGGCTGAGACACTGGGGTACCTACCGTCGTTGAGCGGAGGGACAGGTAGTGGTCGAGGGTCTCAAACGAGTTTGAGTACAGGTAACTCAGTCACTACGGTAGGTTGGTAGAGTAGGAGACAGCAGGGGAAGAGGAGGACGGAAGTTAGAAAGGGTTGTAGTCCCAGAAAAGGTTACTCAGTCAAGAAACGTGGTCCACCGGTTTCATAACCTCAAAGTCGAAGTCGTAGTCGAAAGAAATACCAGGAGGAGAGTGTAGGTATGTGTTGATGACCTTTTTGGTATCGAACCTGATCTACCTGGGAACAACCGTTTCATTACAGAGACGAAAAGTTATACGACAGATCCAACCAGTATCGAAAAGAAGGTTCCTCGTTTACAGAAAATTAAAGTACCGACATCAGTGGTAGACGTCACTAAAACCTCGGGGGTTTTTATTTCAGACAGTGACAAAGGTAACAAAGGGGTAGATAAATGGTACTTTACTACCCTGGCCAACGGTGAAACATACAAGTATAAAACTTATAACTCCAAATTCGGTCGAAAAAGTGAGAGGAGAAAGTGAAAGTAGTTCTCCGAGAAATCAAGAGACAAAAGAGGGTATTCCCACCATAGTAGACGTATAGACTCCAACAACGATTAAGAGGGTCGTTAGAACTAAGGTCGAACTCGAAGTAGGTCGGGTCGTAAAGAGTACTACATGAGACGTATATTCAATTTATTCGTCCCACTGTTATATGTCGGAACTGCATGAGGAAAGGGTCAAACCTTGGTCAAAAAACAAGTACAGACTAAGATTGACAACGAAGAATTGGACGTATGTCTAAAGAGTCCTCCGTCCATTCCGCCAAACCACAAGGGTAGAGAAATTCTTAAAAGGTCAAACAAAACTAGGTGTGTCAGATTCCGAAGGTGCATCAGTTACTTCGTCTCATCTACAAAAAGGTTTTAAGAGAACGAAAAACCTGCTAGGTTGTCTACAACCGTTAAACTAGAGACCAAGGAGACGGAAAGGATTTGGGTCGAACTTGTAGACCGTCAAGTGCACGACAACTTCGGACCGAACCTCTTAAGACTCGAATAAAACGATCAGACACGACGACGACGACGATTCGACGAAGTCAGCACAGGCCGAGACACGCTGGGGCACCTGACGTCGGGTGGTCCGAGGCGGTAGGTGCCCTAAAAGATCCGTTCTCATGACCTCACCCCACGGTAACGGAAGAGGCACGATCGCACACTCTACTCACGTTAACACGTCATCAGACTTATAAGAAACCGTAACGGAAAGAAACCCTAATCTTACTTTTGACTGGAAAAGGTCAGGACACCGGTGACGACTCAAAAGGTGTAAACGACCGTATAACTCACGTCGTGAAAGTGTCGTAGTAGAAGGTCCTAAACTTTGTCGAGGTGACCTTAAGGTAGTGGAGGTGATCGAAACAAGCATCACTACGAAAGATTCCGGGTGAACCGAAGTGTAAGGTCCTACAGACAGACCGAGATCCACTCACTAGTGTGGTAGCACTAATAGACCCAGCACTTCTAGAAAAAACATGTCAAGAAGACACATAAGAACGGTGGAGAAGAATTATAGAAGACGAAGACAATTCAGGTATGGTAAAGACAGGAAATAGTTCGGGTATAAACGTACTTTACAAGCGAACCATAGAGACTAAAAGAACTTCTCTAGAGATCAGAAAAGGTAAGACAGAAGGAGACAAAGAAACGTAACTAGCGACTCCTTCCGAAAGAACAGAGAGGAACGACAAGAAACCTTGAGACGTAAGTCTACCCTTATAGAAAGGAAACGAGGAAACGAAAAGCGGAGAGAAGTATCGATAAACATTCCGGAGGTGTCTGTCGGTGAAACGGAAAAACGTAAAGAAGGAGAACTCCTACCAGAACTAGGGACAGAGGACATGCCACAGTGCTCGGAACGCTTACTCCGCCCCACCTTCGGACTGAGGTCGGAGTGTCGACTCCCTTGGCCGGACTCAATCCCCGCCGGGGGGTCCGGTGTGGCCCACGGCCGAGTCCCGGATCGCCAGCAGGAGCCGGACCCCCGGGGTCTTGGGCCCGAGTACACGAGTGCCGTCGTGCCCCCGAGGTCAGAAATGCAGTTCCGCTGAGTGTCTCTCCAACCGAAACGTCACTTCCAAATTGAATGAGTAGAAAATATTAGTGACTTTGAAAAAAGAAGGAAAACTTTTTCTAGGGAAAAAAAATTTAATTTTACTATTTACAAGTAACGAATGTCTTAAGTTCGTTGTGTCTTGTCATGTTTCTTCAGGCATTTCAAAGGGGCTTAGGTCTACCCTCCGGTAATTGTAAATTTCTGGTAAGAGGGGTAGCGGACGGATACTGACTTCCCGCTGGGTAACTCCCTTTCTTTCCCGTCCTGAAAGTTTATATTAAAACTCTTGAAAGACATATAGTATAGGTGGTGGACTTTGAGTCTCTCTTGGTCATAAAATTTCCGAGTGGTTTGACATCGTCGTTTTTGACAATTGTAATATTTGTCACGACGTTGTCTATAGGACTTAATGCACCTCAGAAGAGTTAACACAATCGTAAAGGAATCCCCTTGTCCGTAAGTGTCTCGGGTTGGGTCGTCGATCCCCTCAAACGTGTGGGTGTCGAACAGGTATCCAAAGGGTGAGAGGTTTGGCCGGTGGTCTTCCAAAGTAGTCAGGGAAGCGGGAAGCAACTAGACTATGTGTTTGTTTTGATACAAAAATAAAGAAGGAAGCTAGTGATTCCTCCAAATTGTATAAAAGAACACAAATAACCTTAAACATTTAACGAATAAGTACAAGAAAGGTTTAAAAAGAAACCCAAAGAAAAGAAAAAAGAAAAAACTCAAGTCTTTTAATTAGACAATGGTACACTGAGCATCGATGAAAGTG
The DNA here is from genome assembly GCA_006410555.1 of Capra ibex. NCBI lineage: Eukaryota > Metazoa > Chordata > Mammalia > Artiodactyla > Bovidae > Capra > Capra ibex. Next base: position 718,619 of record SJYO01000647.1, read on the forward strand.
GTCAAGTCAAAGGTGGTGTAGATGTAATAAAATGAAACGTCATCGTTACCGCGGGTGAGGTCACGAGAACGGACCTTTCAGGGGACCTGCCTCCTCGGACCACCCGACGTCAGGTCCCCCAACGATCCTCAACCTGTGCTGACTCACTGAAGTGAAAGTGAAAAGTGAAAGTACGTAACCTCTTCTTTACCGTTGGGTGAGGTCACAAGAACGAATCTCTTAGAGTCCCTACCCCCGAGGACCACTCGACGGCAGATACCCCAGCGTGTCTCAGCCTGTGCTGCCTTCACTGTATCGTCGTCGTCGTCGAAATTTAGACATAGGGTAGTTCATATTCCCAAACCTCTAGAAACTGTACGAATAAACTTTCCGAAGGGGGTTGGTTCTAATCTTTTGATAAGTGGGGAGAAAAGAACATTGTAAAATATTAAAGACATAAACGTAACTTTGGAGTCAGGTAGACCTGAAATAAAGGCACCCCCGACTCCCTCAGTGAATAGAGACAAAAACAGATTTAGTAATCGAACCACAGTGTAGGGTAGATGGTTCTACAGTACTACAGAAAATTTCGAACAACATATAAACTACAAGTCGTAGTAACTGAAAACCCCGTATCGACGTACTCAAGACATTTGCTCGACACATTCGTCGGAGTGTTCGTGCTATGTCCTGTCAGGGTTGTGGGGGTTTCGGGAAGAGTGACAGGGAAATCTCAGGTCGGGTGTCATCGAGGACTGGGGTCAGGGGTCCGGTGGCGGAGAAGGTGCTACAGCGTCCTAGTAGTATCCTAGTCCTATCCACACGGAGGGGGACCGAGGAGGAGGTAGCTCACCAGGACCCTCGCAGGGATCAAGTGAGCGGATTACGGGTCGTCCCAAGAAGGGTACAACAAATATGTAAACGGTCGGCTTCCCGTGCACCCTGTAAGAGACGAAGATCACTAAACACTTATTTAAACGATACCGCCCGACTTACAGATACGGGAAGGGGGTTTAAGTAGACGACCCTAGGATCGGGGGTCACACTACCTTAATCCTCTACTCCGGAAACCCCCCACTAGTCCCGCCCCAGACCTCGGGACCCTACCCTAGACACGGGAATTTCTTCTCTGACGAGCGCGCACTTCTGTGCCACACTTTCGGTCACAGGGAGACGTCGAGCCCTGGACGTCCGGGGTGGAGCCTGCGGTTCGGAGGACTGGAACTCCCGCCCGCGGCACCAGGTCCGGGGAGTGGACACCGAAGACAGCGGAGGGTCGACCTGACTCTGTCGGCAGACGTCCGGAACCACTTTAGCACACAGAGTGAAGAGAACCGATTTGCGGCAGGACCCTTCCGCGGCGGGCTTGTGGGGCTGCGTCTCGTCACCCAGTGCACGTCGACAAAGAGCTTCGACGGGCAGGCGTTTCCGCGTCGAGTCGAGGGGCTCGTCCTACTGGCGAGGCCCGCCGGCGCGAGAGCGGCACGAGACGCGAAGACTCGAACCAAAAGACAGGCAAGATGGTCCATTGAGCGGGCCCAAAATTGCTGAGGTCGCCGATTAGCAGGACAGACGTAAGACGCATGGAAACGCCCACTTTACGGGCAAGACTGGAACCCGGACTAAAAATAATCCGAGAAACAAAAGAATAAAAGCTCAACTGTACCTTTGGCTGAACGACGTAAAGGATAGACAGAAGTGGAGGGAGACCCAGGAGACGAGGTGAAGTGATTAGATGGACGGATAAGGGTCCGGTCCCGGTGTGTCAAAGTAATGATATTGACACGATAATGGCACTCCCGCGTAAAGTAAGTGCATTCTATTCCGAAGGAAATAATAAGAAAGGTCTTATGAGGGTCAGTAAAAGTTTAAAAATGACGGTCTACTTGAAATCTTATTAAAACAGTCGAAGAGGGGTTTAAGATAACTCAACAAATAGACTTTACTATGACTTAATGTATTTTATTAAATCCCTTTTACTGGGAAATATAATGACAGAAGGTTGGGTTCTTTTCTGCCCAGAAAGGGAAATCATTCTAGAAGGGAACACAGGTTACCGAACCTAACAAAAATAAAAAAGTCTATAAACATAAATCAGACAAAAGTGTAAGACGTACTGGTCTCAGTCCCTATTTTAGTCTTTACTTTTGTCCTGTGTCCTGTGAAGGACCGTCTTGAGACCAAGTCAAGGTTTCACCTGTCCGACCTCCGGCCTGTTCTGTTACGACCAAAAATGTAGACAGGATAAAATCGATAAACATTTGGAACGTCGAAATTTAGAGTCCTGATCTTTTCGTTCGTCCCCGTCCGTCTCAATCCGAGGTAGAGAGAGACGTCGGGTATTGAGAGGTGCCACTTACTTCTCGGAAGTCAAGTCCGGGGTGAGATCCCTCTCGGCCGGAACGGGCTCCGAAGACCTCCTCTCGTACGTCGGTGAGTCCGGTCGATCTCCGGGTGAGGGGCCCGTGTAGACACTGTGCTCTTTCCAGTGAAAGAATCAGAAATCGGATTCGTGTTAGGGTGCGCTTGTGAACAGAAAAAGAAAACTTTCCTCACCACAGTGGACTACATGTTTTCTTAAGAACGTTCATTCCTGCGTCAAGAGCTCGGACGGACGGTTCACAGACTGACGAGGGAGAGACACTAGTTGGCCAGCATCACTAGTTACGGTAAGGGTCTGGACTGCGGGGGCCATATTGGAAGTGGAGTAAAGGCTCCCTGGATAAAGATAGTAGTATAAGGGAAATCAAAACTCCTTCTTTTGTCGAGGAGACACAGACTGAGGAACAGAGAATTATTTAAAAGTCATGGTAGCCGCAAGAGTCGAAGGAACTTCCTCGACCCGGGGTAACGTACCGCGGAGGGGTTCGAGGGGGCAGGATGTCTTAAGTTCAGTACAATCTCAGAGTTGAAGGAAGATTGAACGGTAAAGGGTCGACCCTGGGGGACACAGGGAGGTCGCGGAAACTTCAGCCGAGGTAACACCCCCCTCCCCGTTAAGATGACTTGAGTGTCTATTCGAGTTTTAGAGTGCGGGAACTAAGTGTGTTGAAATAGAGAGCAAATGACTTTTGGAGCTTACAGTGTTTCATCGGCCAAGAGGGGTGTCTCCACAAGTCTCCGGTCGATTCCCTCCGGGGTAACGGAGATCCTCACTACGGGGGTGGTCACTGCGGGAGTAGTCACCGCGGGGGTGGTCACTACGGGGGTAGTCACTACGGGGGTGGTCACTGCGGGGGTGGTCACTGCGGGAGTAGTCACCGCGGGGGTGGTCACTACGGGGGTGGTCACTACGGGGGTGGTCACTACGGGGGTAGTCACTGTGGGGGTGGTCACTGCGGGGGTGGTCACTGCGGGGGTAGTCACTGCGGGGGTAGTCACTGCGGGGGTAGTCACTACGGGGGTGGTCACTGCGGGGGGTGGTACGAGGGCCCATACACCAGGTGTGGACGTGGGGGATGTTTCTACCCGTCTCTCTTTCACCCTTTTTGGGCGCCCAAGGTGGTCGGACGACTCCACCGGCACATGTTCGCCGCGTCCGCCCGTCGACCTTGTTGTCTTTGCCAAAAGAGAGTCAGACCCCCGACCTTCGGACTCCAGACCCACACCCGCTCCGACCAAAGGAGAGGAAGGAAAGGTTCCGACGAGAGGGACCCTACATCTGCCGACAGAAGAGGGGCCAGGAGAATCCCGGAAGGGAGGTAGACACACACGCACAGGATTAAAGGGAAGAATATTCTTGAGTCAGGATAATCAAATCTCGGGTGGGTGTGGTGGAGTAAATTGGAATTTAGTGAAGAGAGTCTGACAGAGGTTTGTGTTAGTGTGAGACTCCAGGACCCGTAATCCCGAAGTTGCATACTTAAACCCCGTAGTAGGAAGTCGGGTACTGTGTAAGACTCAGTGAAATCTGGTTCAACACCAGAACCGATTTCAGTGATAGGTCTCGCCTATTGTCGGGGGGATTCGGTTCTACTGGTCCTTCCTGGGGGTGGACGTCGGTGCAGGTGGTCCCCACCACCCCTCGTCCCCACCACCCCTCGTCCCCACCACCCCTCGTCCCCACCACCCCTCGTCCCGAGCACCCTGTCACTCGGGCGAGACGGTCCGTCCCGAGGAACGGGACCCCTGAGAGGGAGGATGGACGGGGTTTGGCAGTACAAGTCGGGCAGCCCTCGTCACTGAATTTCCGAAGTCTCCGAGATTGCACTCAGGCGAGTGACGACGTCAAGACACGAACCTCAGCACTACTTCTCGTCTGTGTCGAGGGCCGCGAGACGCAGCGCACGACTCACGTCTCCGCTGAATCTAAACGTCGCCGTCGGACTCTGTTCTCGGCGACGGGAGTGGCGGTGGTAGACGTTCTCAGTTGTCGCGTCGACCCCGTCTGGAGCCACTCGTCTCTTCCTGGTGGTCCCGGGCGTCTCCCCGACCCCATTCTCACAGGGGACATGGACGACGTTGGGGTCGGAAAGGTCGGTTGGGTGTCTTTACAGTCAGGGGGTCTCGAGACTGAAAGGTCTTCAGACACTTCGAGATCGACCTCGGTCCTAGGTTGGGCTACTTGGCGTCGAATTTACGGTCGACTACCCCGAGTTTATACGGATTCGCAGATACACTCGACTGCCGATTAAGAACCTCTTATTCGGGGTAGCTTAAGTGCTTTCGTGTAAAGACGTTGCCTCTGGTCGAAGGATTGACAACCAAGCGGGACTTGCGCCCAGTAATCTAGAAGGAAGGACCCGGGGCTCGTAGTGACGGTGAGGATTTTGGCATCGTGCCTCCTCTCCCCGCAGGTACCCTCGTTCCCCAGCGGAGGGTGCTACTCAGGGACTGCTCGAGGCTCCTTGACAAAGTGGAGGTCCGGAGTCCCGGAGCACGCCGTCGAAGCACGTTCCGTCTGCCAACCTATCACTCGTAGACCAGTCTTCTGCCGCCACATCGTTCCCCTTGCTCCGCGAGGGGGACGTGTGGGCTGTCCACACAGGGGAGCGGGAGGACACCTGTCTGTCGCCCTCCCGCCGGAAGTAAAAGTACGAGCGTGTCCCCAGAATCTTGAGTGGGAGTGGGGGCAGGGGCCGGGGCTCTCAGTGAGGACCGAGTCCCTGGCTCGCCACCAAGGCACGAAACCACCGACGTGGCAGGAGGTGCGGAGTGGCAAATGTCCTCGAGGGAAGGCGGCTGCCCACAGACACAGTAGATGTGGAAACGGTCGGTGTCCCTTGCCGCGAGTCCGTAACGGAAGCCCTTCTATCAGCGACCGTCAGTCCGTCGTGTGGGTGCCCGTGGGAGCGGCGCTGTCATCCCGCCTCGAAGGCGGGGCAGGGCTGCCCGGGAGGGCGCCCCGAGCCGCGAGGCGGGGTCCCGGCCAGGCGACGACTACCCGGTCTCGAGGTCGGAGGTGTGCCGACGGGGCGGAAGGGACGGGAGAGGGGACGTGTAGGAGTTCAAACGACCGAGATTCGAAGGGTCACTTTTAGTAAAAGTGAGGAGACTAGGGTTTATAAAGGTAATGGCATGACATTGTCAATGACCCGAGGTCTGCCGTAGACCTCGTCGTTAAGCCTTCCACGGACCCCGTGGGACCCCGCCGAGTGCTGGGAGTGCTTGGACCGCCCACTCCTCCCCCACCCCAAAGTCGTCTCGGCTCCACCCCACCCCCGTCAGGTCCCGAAGACTACCACCGGCTACGTGTGCCGATCCCCTGTCCTTGTGAACTAAATCCCCTTTCGTCTCTCGGGTGGGTCCTCCTCCTGTGACGATATGCTAAGGTGAATACACAGTGACTCCTTTGCCGTCCTAAGATCTCTACCTCTGTTTGGCACCAAAGAACCCTCGTCGCTCCCCTCCCCTCCGCCGAGATTTCTCCCGTCCGACTCGTCTGTCTTGTCAACCCTTGGGCGTCCGCGAGTGTCCGCAGACGTGTCCCCTATTCCGCCGTTTCCCGACGTGTGTCCGTTTGTGTGCGTGCTCACGTCCGCTCTCGGTCCCCTCGGGCGACGCCGGACTGCGGGTCAGCGGTCGCGCCCCGACTACAGGGCCGGCGTTGTGGGGACGTCCCTGCCCACCGACGTCCCTGCCCACCTACGTCCCTACCCACCTACCCTCCCTGCCCACCGACGTCCCTGTCCACCTACCCTCCCCCTAGTCCCGAGACATACTCAGAACGGTAAAGAACACTCAGATATTAATAGAGTTTTACTTTTCGATTTATAAAAAGACTTTTTTAAAGTCTTCGATTAACGATCTATTATTCTTAGACGTTTCATAAGGACCTAGGGGACTCAGTCACTGACAGAACACTTCCTCGTTGTAGGTCCTGAGGTCCGGGGAGCACCCCCGGGGCAGTTGGGGACGACTTCGATTTCGACGCCCGAGTGTCACGAGGGACTCGACCGGTGCAGGAGAGTGACCTCACCCTCGAAAGATGAGGGGCCCGGAGCATGACTGTCCCCAGCACCTCTGTCTGGACCCCTAGGTCCTGTCTCCTCCCCGTTCTAACTCTACACGCGTGTCCGGCACCCGGATCATTTAGACACACGTGTACACATACACGTACACACGTGTACACGGACGTAACACGTGCACACGTACATACGTGAGCACACGACTCACGTGTGTGCACCCACGTGTGTACACGATTCACACACATATACACACCTGTACACACGGCTCATACACCTACGTACACGGACGCACGTGTACACACGACTCACTTACGTACACGCACCCACACGTGCACACACGATTCACACACACGTACACACACCTGTGTACACACGTTCGTAAACGTACAACACGCGTGTACATGATGCGCACACGTATATACACCCCTGTGAACACGACTCATTCACACACGCACACACGCGAGTACACGCCTCACGGACGGACACACACGTGTGTGCACATGATTCGTACAGCACATACACGTGTGTGTACACGACTCATACACGTGTGTGTACACCCCCAATGCCCCCTCTCGACCGACTCTTCCCTCAGCGGTCGATGAACAGAGGAGTCTTGACTGAGTGCGTCTGTCGACACACTAAACGTGAGTAGATGCCAAGGGTCAAGTCCGGGGACCCCGGCGGACTCGAGTCGACGTTTCGGTACCCTGCAAGAGAGAGGGGTGACCAGGGTCTCCCCAGACCCTGTTCCCTTACCTCGGGACCAGGAAACTCTTGAGTGTTGGACTCACAAACTAGGGGCCCATGAACGACAGGACACAGGACTTCTGTAAGTTTCCTATTTTACGAGGGAATCGTGATCGCTGAATCTTCTGTCTCCGCAAAAGAAGACAGATTAATACGTTGTTGCGTGGTTGGTTGCACCTAGGGGCCCCGAGGCTACCATTTCACAGACGGATGTCACACCCTCTGGTCCCAGCTAGAGACCCAACCCTTCTAGGGGACCTCTTCTTTTACCGTGGGTGAGGTCATAAAAGTGGACCTCTTAGGGTACCTACCTCCTCGTACCACCCGATGTCAGGTGCCCCAGCGTCTCTCAGTCTGTGCTGACTCACTAAAGTGAAAGAAAAGAAGAATAATTGGTTTCGTTTATGTTTCTCACGTCAATCCATTTTGACACTCCGTGAAGTTACCCTACCTCTGAACTTTATTCAATTTTTCGAAGTCTACCCAAACCGGTTTAACACCTTCTTTACGGTATATTGTAGACTGAGCTACGTATTAGAGACTGCATCTTCTTCCCGACCAAATCTCTTCAAAACATTGTCTACCGAGAATTTCATTCTAAAACCAGGAAAATGCGTCTGAACCATTTACATTTAGGTCCCATTCCCAAATGTGTGCACCTAATGTCCATTTACATTAGGTACGTACCGGAGACGTACGATTGCGAACTAGGAACTGAAATCGGACCCCACAGACGGAAGTTTGTGACCCCCACCACACCCACAGTTCCCCCCACCACCGCCGCTACACACACACACACAATCAATGTTAGCCGTGGAATCTGATTCTTCTCCTTGTACGGGCTGCGAGTGCTGGCTCCTGAGTCGTCTGCTGACTTCTTCGTTTGATGGTTCGATCTGTCTCTTCTAAGTCGCTCAGAGGCCCATCCGGGGGGAGTTTACGAGAAGAGGAGGAGACGGAGAAGACGGGAGAGGAAGGAACCTCGAGTCACTGTTGAAACCGAAAGGTTCCAATTGCAACGCAAGATGAAAATACCTTGGATCGTAGACGAAAGTTTCCGGTCAACGTTGGTGGCACTGAACCCACACGGGTCAAGAGGTAGACCTCCCCTCATTCTATGTCCTCGCCAGTGTACCCCGGGACGAGAGGGGGAGTCGCCCCGAGTGAAGCGGGGCACCTCCGTGTCCGCACTAGAAAGTCCCCTTACAAACTTTAGTTTGTGTAGACGAACTTAAATAGCACTCGTGCCTCCAAGGTTCGGGCTTCATTTTGCCTTTTTGCTAAAACACACCAAAGGTTTCGGTCATTTTACCGGTCTCAGTGAGTGTAGAGACCAGGGACCCTGCTGGCGCTCCTGGGAGGCGGAGGGACACTCGACAAACGTTTAGTCGACGTAGAAATTAGAAGGAGGAACTGAAGGGAAGTCTCTTGAACGCCTCAGAGTCCAGAGACTGGGTTGGATTCCGTTAATATTCACGTACGAAGGGTTAAAAAATTTTTTAATGTAGAATCTGGGAATCCGGGTTTCTCCTTTGTGGACCTTTTCTCTGCTCAGAATCTTTAAGTAATTCGTCGAAATTTTTACTAAGTTTACTCGAAGTAAGAACTCGACTCCAAAAAATAATCGACATACAAGGACGTCAGGTCTCTCGTCCATGTACCCCCGAAAGGATAGTTTAGCACTCTCTTTGAGACTTGATGGAGCGATGAAAATCCTTTCTGGAGTCTTATTTAATCGATTAACGTTAAAACACTCTGTTTAATCGTTATTTTTTCCTTTAACGAAAGGTGTCTCAAAAAGATCTTCGGTATGTCCCATTCAGGTTGGAGGACAAAGGAAACGAGTCTGGGTCTCGTTTACCACCTCTATAGTCTCAGAAACTGGCACTTTGTCTTCAGACCACGACACGTCGTCTGGTTGGAAGGAAGAGCAAATTGCACACCCACAACCCACCGATGGCACAGGGTCCCGTTCCGACCCACGAGTCCCGCCTCTGCCTCAACCCGGGAGTACACCCCGACCAGAAAACCCAGTACTTCCGAAAACAGACGAGACTCCGAGGTGGACGAGAGTCGGACAAATGTCGATTTTAGTAGTGGGAAGAGGAGGCGGAACGTTCATTGTCTTTACGTAATTTTCATTTGACATCTTTTAACCCAATATCTCTATCTCCCTTGGAACAGTATGGGTTCCTGTTCTTCAGGTCAGTTCGGAGCTCTCCCTTCTGTCGGTCTTGTACCTCTAGCACGCCTTGGTCCCGCCGGGTCGGGGAGACGGGGGCGTAGCGAGGTGCCGGAGAGACCCCTGGGCGCCGGTAATTGGGGACCAGGAGAGGTGAGGAGGGGCAGGGACAGAGAGACAGAGGGGTAGAGACAGAGGGGTGGAGACAGAGAGACAGAGGGGCGGAGACAGAGAGCCAGAGGGGCGGAGACAGAGAGACAGAGGGGGAGAGATAGAGAGACAGAGGGGTAGAGATAGAGAGACAGAGGGGCGGAGACAGAGAGACAGAGGGGTGGAGACAGAGAGACAGAGGGGCGGAGACAGAGAGACAGAGGGGTGGAGACAGAGAGACAGAGGGGCGGAGACAGAGAGACAGAGGGGTGGAGACAGAGAGACAGAGGGGCGGAGACAGAGAGACAGAGGGGCGGAGACAGAGAGACAGAGGGGTGGAGACAGAGAGACAGAGGGGCGGAGACAGAGAGACAGAGGGGCGGAGACAGAGAGACAGAGGGGTGGAGACAGAGAGACAGAGGGGCGGAGACAGAGAGACAGAGGGGCGGAGACAGAGAGACAGAGGGGTGGAGACAGAGAGACAGAGGGGCGGAGACAGAGAGCCAGAGGGGTGGAGACAGAGAGACAGAGGGGCGGAGATAGAGAGACAGAGGGGTAGAGATAGAGAGACAGAGGGGTAGAGATAGAGAGCCAGAGGGGCGGAGACAGAGAGACAGAGGGGTAGAGATAGAGAGACAGAGGGGTAGAGATAGAGAGACAGAGGGGTGGAGACAGAGAGACAGAGGGGCGGAGACAGAGAGACAGAGGGGTGGAGACAGAGAGACAGAGGGGCGGAGACAGAGAGACAGAGGGGTGGAGACAGAGAGACAGAGGGGCGGAGACAGAGAGACAGAGGGGTGGAGACAGAGAGACAGAGGGGCGGAGACAGAGAGACAGAGGGGTGGAGACAGAGAGACAGAGGGGCGGAGACAGAGAGCCAGAGGGGCGGAGACAGAGAGACAGAGGGGTAGAGATAGAGAGACAGAGGGGTAGAGATAGAGAGACAGAGGGGCGGAGATAGAGAGACAGAGGGGTGGAGACAGAGAGACAGAGGGGCGGAGACAGAGAGCCAGAGGGGCGGAGACAGAGAGACAGAGGGGTAGAGATAGAGAGACAGAGGGGTAGAGATAGAGAGACAGAGGGGCGGAGACAGAGAGACAGAGGGGTGGAGACAGAGAGACAGAGGGGCGGAGACAGAGAGACAGAGGGGCGGAGAGAGACAGAGGGGAAGGGGCAGAGACAGAGGGGCAGAGACAGAGGGGCAGAGACAGAGAGAGAGACAGAGGGGGAGACAGAGGGGCAGAGACAGAGGGGTGGAGACAGAGAGACAGGAGGGTAGGGACAGAGGCAGAGACAGAGGGGGAGACGGGAAAAAGAGTCGAAAAGTTGCTACCCTGTCTCTGCCGACGAGGAAACAAGGGTTTCAAAAGACAGGAGGGTCAAGTTCAAGATTGGTTTAGACAAGTCACTGAAGTCGAAGTTAAGGTTTCAGGGTCGTCTTTTACAGAATGACTGTGTCAGGTCGACACTTGACTTATATTTGTCTTCACAGAGGACACTACGGTTCGGGACCGAGGTGGCCGTTACATCGTCTAGTCAACCCCACGACTGGTCGCCGTCCTGGAACTAGTGTATTGGACGGAGACACTGATGAAAATAGATATCAACTCAAGTCAAGTCAGCGAGTCAGCACAGACTGAGAAACGTTGGGGTACCTGACAGGTACCTTAAGAGGTCCGGTCTTATGACCTTACCCATCGGAAAGGGAAGAGGTCCCCTAGAGGGGTTGGGTCTCTAGTTTGGGTCCAGAGGGTTTGACGTCCACCTAAGAAATGGTCGACTCGGTGTTCCCTTTATTGTCTATGTAATTTTGTTAAACGTCGTTTTCTATGTGTCTATTTCTCTTCAAATTCTCTCTTTATCTTTAAGATGTATTTATTTATATAGAGGATCTTGACTTACAAGTTATAGCCTTTAAAATTTCTTTGGAGGTGTTACACCTTGTAAAGTCATAGTTACTGGAACTTCTGTCTATTAGAGTCGTCTTTAACAGGTTTTACTTCTTGACCTCTTTTATTAAGTTCTTTCTTTTTCTACTTTCGTTACTTCTCAGTGTCAATGTACACTCTCAAAGTTCGTCAGATTAGACATACACTAGACAGACCTCCGAGACGAATCTTAGGATCGTCGTTTCTTTTCTCTTTTACCCTGTCCTTTTTTTAAACTTTTTCACAACAAGTTTTAATCAGGATTAAAATAACTTTTGTAGTCAGAGGTCTATAAATTCTACTAGTTTAGGGTTCTCCCAATTTATATTATTTTGGTGTGGAATCGTGGAGTAGGAGTTCAACATTTTTTGATTCCTTCTCTTTTAATTTGATTGGCCTCCTCTTTTCTAGGGTTGTACGACGGAAGAGTAGTGACTGTGACCCCCGGTTTTATTTCACCTGACTGTAGTCACTTCACGACTCTCTTTTTACATCTAAGACCTTCAGAGTCGGGGTACTTTTGTGAAAGTTTTTACCTCCGTTTTATTTCTAAGGTAGGGTGCCCGTGCTTTGACAGTGCGACGTGTTCGTAAGATCTTTTTAGATGGCCGCCAGCCGGCTGGTACTCCTCCCCGGTGCAACTCCTTCCTCTGGGAGGGACGTCCGCCCAGCCTTTCTTCCCCGTCCGTGCAGGTCCCTGGCACTTGTCTCTTCGACGGCGGTCTCCCCGTCCCCGAGTGTCTTCACGCCAAAGCGCAATTAGAATAGAAACAAGATTCTTCTACTGGACTTTCGTGACCCAGTACAATCTGAGGAGGACTTTCTTACTCCTCTCCACTGTACAGAAAGGAGAAACACAGACGTAGCAATCTCGGTGTAAGAATAACCCTATATCAGCGGACTGTCAAACGGCCCAGTCCAGGGCGAGCCGTGGTCGCGCTTAGTCGGCCTTCGTACGCACGGAGGCGAGGAAGCACTCGGCGCGGGGGGCCGGGGCGGCGAGAGCCGGAGTGTCGCGGCTCGACTCGACGGGCACGACGCGGCGCCGAAAGGCCTCGGCAGACAAAATGTGTGCCCGCACAGACGGACTCACAGTTGCGGCGGGGTAGCGAGGGACGGCTCGGGCCTCGGCCGGGAGACGTAGAGGCGGAGATACGGACGGGACGTTTGTCCGCGAAGTCACGACGAGGCCTCAGGCGTGCAGTCTTTCACTCCAGCGAGTCAGCACAGGGTGAGAAACGCTGGGGCACCTGACATCGAGGTCCGAGGAGGTAGGCACCCTAAGAGGGTCGTCCTTGAGACCTCCCCTGACGATAAAGGAACAGGTAGGCATATATAATTGTACAATTATGTACTACGAGCAAAAAGGGAAACTGAAGTGAGACACACTATCTGAGACCTATTTACCTTATAATGAATCGGTATTTTTCCTTGTTTGAACTCAGTCATCTTCACTGCACCCCCTTGGATCTGAGTGAGAACAATGTTTTTATTTCGACTAGACCAGGGAGACGCAGGTCCTGGGGGGTGGGGTAGACTTGGAGAGAGTGGGCAGGAGCGTCCTCCCCCGTCCCGGCCCACTGTTCGTCCGTCCCTCCTTCTATGGAAAAGTGAGTAATGTAACACAATTAGAGAAGAAATTCGATTTCGAATCGTTAGACGGAAGAGCCAGTGGTGACCCAGTCCTACTCCTTTCAGGGAGGAATGTGTTACACAAGTCAGGGGTTCCGACGAGATCGTTCTACTCGTCTTCCACGGAATTTGTCGTCCTTTCGGGAAAGAGTTTCGAGGAGGCCGACAGCCGTCCCGGCGAAAGACGACTCCGGAGAGGAGCCGACCGTCTCCGGCGGAAGAGGGACGCACAGACACAGGACTAGAAAAGAGTACTCCTGTGGTCCGAGCAACCTAGTCCTAGGTGGGATTCCTGGAGGAAAATCGCAGTAGTGGAGACACTTTTAGGAGATGGTTTGTCTTGGTGTGCACTCCGGGACTCACAGTCCTACCGTGGGATACCTTCCACCCGCACCCGTACCAGGGTGGGTCTCGTGGTTCTCGTCCCGTCGACGTGACCTGGGTCTCTCAGACAGACAGGTGCACTCCGTGTCGCGTGGGGTGACCGAGTGCGGTTGAGGTAGAAAGTTCAAGTTCTGAGGACTAGAATGAGAGGTCTGAAGACGCGTTACCTCCCCGGAGAAGTTTTGAGGGTCGCATAAGCCTCGTCGAGAAAGATCAAAAGGGTCTCTTTGCGGACACCGAGTCTCCGGCTAGAATAGCTTTCCGACGCAGTCGTGTTTGGAGGACCTAGACGGGCCCCTCCCCCCGAGACCTCCTTCGGAGCGTCACAACTCTTCGACCCGACGTCGGGGAGAAAACCATGGTCCGCCTGTGGGTTGTGGGAAATATCAGAACAAAACGTCGAATTTAACATATGAGGGGTTCAGGGGTCGACTTATTTACGTAACTTAATCCCTACCCCCACACACTGAAACTTATTCCGACCGAGACGAGACACTTTAAGATATACCGAAACAGTCCCTGGATCTGTCAACAAGAACGGGGTTCACTACCAAACTCAGAGTGCAATTTGAAAACCAAACTATCTCCCGGTTCTCGTGTCTGAGTCCTTAGACTTTACTGGGTAAAGGGTCCGTCCGGGGGTCACTTCAGTCACTGGACACCCTCCACCTGTCCCGACCCGACGTCACAGACCTCAGAGGGACCCCTCGTCCACACCAAGAGTGTATACGACGCTACCCCTTTGTCCTCTCTCGGACCTTTGGTGACTACGAAAGCGCCCCCGTAGTGTCCCCCGAAGACGGGTCCACAGGAGTCCGGACCCTGCGGAGTGCCCAGTCTCTCTTTCCCGGGTCGTGTTCGTCCGTGAAGACAGTCTCCGGGTCGACGGCCCGTCGACAAGGGTCTGACCTGCGGACGGGACGAGCGAGTCTCGTGTCTCGGACGCCCCCTGGGAGGTCTTTTGTCCTTCCCGCAGGAGGGACACTGGTGTTCGGACTCTGAGGAGCCTCAGGGGTGCCGACGTAAGGGCACTTAATTCTACCATGGAGCCCCTTCTCCGTCTCTGGGACGAGGCCGGTTCCCGGTTCTACCTCACTCGTGGAGAACAAACGTCCCCTCGGCAGACACATGGGCACCCCCTGTCTCCCTCGCCCCACGTCCCGCCCCCCCCCAGGAGTCCGGAAGGGGTAGTGGTCGGGAGGGTCCCCGGGTGAGGGGGGTCAAGGAGGGAGGAACCCCTGGTACCCGTCGGCGTCCGGGGGAGGAGACGGCCAATGCCCTACCCCCGAGGGTCCGTCGACGTGCAGGAGACGGGCAGACGTCGCCCGAGGGGGAGGATCCCGGTGTGTCCGCCGTGCGTCCCGACTTGCGCGGTCGGACGACGGAGACGACTACAGGAGGACGGGACCCCCCCGCCCCCCGCCGGGACGTCCCCGGGGGGCCTACTTCGTCTCCCAGAGGTCCGACGACGCCACACCCGTCTCGCGCACCCTACGGGAACGAATAGAGTGACGTCTCCAAGGTGGATTTCCTGTTCAAAGATTCACTTTTAGGGTCTGGGTGCGTTCGGACTGCAAACGATAAACTTCCGTTTCTTTGGTGTCGCGCCCGATTTGACCGGAGAAGAGTACCCTGCGTACGTGTGCACGAGGCCCTGGAAAGTCTTCCTCGACGTCCACCCAGGCACCCGGGGCGCACTTCATGACCTAAATTTCAGATGAAATCCTCCTCCTTCAGACTCCGAACCTTAAGGTCTGAGTGCCTGAGAACGTCGTTCTTTCCTGAACTTCAGTTCCCTGGTCACCCGTTGGGGTCCCCGGGTCCAGGGGTCGGGACCGAGATCGTCGGGACAGTGAAGGGCAGGCTCGGGCCCTTTTCACCCGCCAACGAAGAGGTCCACACGTCTCGAGGACGGCCGTAGCGACCCGGGGATCCCTGAGCCACCGCCACGACTCCTCCTACTTGACCAAGTGGGTCGTACCCCCAGCGGTGGAGAGAGGACAGAGTCTCCGGTGTGGGTGTGGGAACCGCAGAAGGATGGGTGGGGCGTCGGACTTCCCTTGGTCCAGTGGGCTGCTGAACGAGTCCCAGAGCCAGACCGGGGACGTGACCCAGACCGTGGGTCTGCAGACTGTCACCACTCCTGCCCAGCCAGAGAATACGTGCTCCCCGAGGGTCCCGTGTCTGCCGTCTTGGGCGGACCTTGGGTCAGGTACGGGGAGGAAGTACGAGTTTGCGTCCCGCGAAAGACGGAGGTCGAGGGAGCCCTCCATAGCTCGTATCCCCTCTGGTCCCGGACGGAGGGTCCCACGGTCCCACTCTGTCCTCGACGGGTCCTCCGACCCCGGAGGGACAGGGGGCGAGGAGACACCCACGAAACACCACTCCCCTCCCGGCTCGGACGGGTCGAAAGGTCCGGGACTGTGGTCCCGGAAGCCCACACGACCCGGGTGCAAGACAGGGGACTGAGCACACCCCGGCGTTTCCCCGCCCTTGTCCGCCCAGAGACCGGGGCCCGGGGAGGGGGAACCGACTCGTTCTCCGCCCGGGGGTCGAGTGTCCGTTTGCCCACGGACCGTGACCTAGGCCTTCGGACTCCTCCGTCGGCGACGCCGTCGACCTGTCCCCTGTAGGAGGGGCCTCACCCCTGTGCCCGGTCCGAGGGTCCGCGGCGACGGGGGAAGGGTGCCGTGGACGGGGAAGGGGCGGGCGGGGCGGGGGTACCGTGGGGGGCGGGGGTGCCGCGGGGCGGGGCGGGGGTACCGCGGGGCGGGGGTGCCGTGGGGCGGGGCGGGGGTGCCGCGGGGCGGGGCGGGGGTGCCGTGGGGCGGGGGACGACACGAGTCCTCGGGTGGGGGCCCCTTCCCGACGAGCCAGAGGGGACGTTCGTCGTAACGCATCGGGAGGGGCCCTGTCCCACTCTCGACCGGCCGGACCGGGCCGAGGTAGGGGCTCCGGGTCGGAGTCGGGTCTCGAGGACGGTGTACCGACCCGGGGGAGCCTCATCTCTGGGACACCGCCAACCGTAACCTCGCGGTCGACGTGGGAAGAGGTCCAGGTCCTAGGCGGACGTCCCCAGAGGACAGGGGCGCGTCTGGGACCCCCGGCCAGTCCGGTCCCGTTCGCACGACTCCAGGTGGGGCCTCGCCTGCCGGCGTGGCGACGGAAGAGTGAGGGGGTCGGGTGCCAAGGGACCTGAACCGGTGTGTTTACACCCCACCGGGGTGCCGGGGCAGAGGACCAGTCGGCACGCAGGACGAGGAAGCCCCACCCTTAGAGTTGGGGCGGGGCTTCCGTAAGTGCCGGGTGGGGCGGTCCCTGTGTCGGAACCGTCTTTCGTCCCGCAGGAGTCCGTCCTCGAGCGGCCCGGCGACACCGAGGGTCGGGAGGAGGGGGTCCTCACCGACCACTGACCCCTCGGCCTTGTGTGCGCACGGGGGGTCGTGTCGAGTCCAACGACCCCCTCCCGGGACCTCTGTGCCGGTCCTCCTTCCGGAAGGACGGGCCCCGCGAGGACGGGAGAGATGGGGAGAGAGGGTGCCGTCCACCCCGTCGGGTGCGGGGGACCTGTCTCGGGCCACCCCGCCCCGGGGACCACCGAGACGGTGCGTCCCCGGACGTCGGTGGGAGGACTGTTTCCGCCGGGGGTGCCGCCCCGGTCCTGGGGAAAGAACCCGAGACGCAGAGTCGGTCCTCGGTGGCGAGGAATCTCAAGAGGAGTGAAGTTCTGAGGTCAGGGGGAACCAATCACTAGGAAATGTGCTTCGAAGGGACGAGTCAAACAATTCACCACAGACGGAGGACCACCGTAGGACCGACTATGCACCCGGCTCATCGGTGGTAAAGGGGTCTCTTCGTCGTGACCGAAGACAGACCTAGGGTTTCAGTCTGTCTCCTGTACCGTCGGGTGGGGTCGCACGAACGGACCTTTGAGGGTGTCTGTCTCCTCGGACCGTCCGATGTCAGGTACCCCGACGTCTCTCAGTCTGCGCTGACTGGAGTCTTCGGTCTGCCTTTTCTCGTCCGTCCACGGGGCCCCTCCTCTCCACGAGTGAGGTCGAGTCGGACGCACTTGTCGGAAGCTCAAAGAGTCGCCGGACCCATCTGTGAGCCACAGGTGACCGGACTCCGACCGGACTCACTCCGCCCGTCCGACCTGTCCGAACCCCTCCGCAGGGTCCCACGACCCCGTGTCGTCTCCCCTGAAGATTCTTAAAGACTCACCAAGAGTGGTTGTATTACGTCTCGTCTCGGAACGTTTCTGTTTTGACCGGGGTCCATTTATCGTCCCTCCCTTGTGTCGGGGTGGGTAGTTGTCTTTTGACCTAATTTCTAAATGACTCGTACCAGGACGGGTAGTCTTGTTCTGGGTCAAAGGGGGGGTCAGTCAGAGAGGGTAGTCCTTCGAAGGTATTCGGAGAATAGGAAGAGGTAGTCTCCCGTCTCACTGACTTTTGGTGTTAGTGCCTTTTGATTGGTTAGACTAGTGGACGTGGTATCGGAACAGATTTATACCCGGTACGGTACGTCCCGGTGGGTTCTGTCTGCCCAGTACCACCTCTCAAGACTGTGTTTGCACCAGGCGATCTCTTCCCTTACCGTTTGGTGAAGTCATAAGAATGGAACTCTCGGGGTATTTGTCGTACTTTTTCGTTTTTCTATCCTGTGACTTTCTACCTGAGGGGTCCAGTCATCCGCGGGTTTTACGATGACCTCTAGTCACCTCTTTATTGAGGTCTTTCTTACTTCCCTATCTTGGTTTCTTTTTTGTTGTGGGTCAACACCTACACTGACCCCTACCTTCGTTTCAGGCTACGGTATTTCTCGTCATAACGTATCCTTGGACCTTACAATCCAGGTAACCTTCACCAGTTTGTCCTCTACCGTTCTCACTTGCAGTTGTAAAATCCTTAGTCGCTTGATTTTACCTGACCTTACCCACTTAAATTGAGTCTACTGGTAATATAGATGATGACACTCGTTCTTAGGGTATCTTCTTTACCTTATCGGGAATATCAGTTGTTTTCTCAGACTTTAAGTCATGAAACTACGTTAGAGTTTTTACTGTCTTACTAGAGACAAGTAAAGGTTCCGTTTGGTGAGTCATAGTGTCATTAGGTTCAGATATGGAACTGGTCGTTACGACTTCTTCGATTTCAACTTACCAAGATGTTAGATGGATGTTCTAGAAGATCTTGATTGTGGGGGTTTTCTGCAGGAAAAGTAATATCCCCTGACCTTACGTTTTCGTCCTTCAGTTCTTTGTGGACGTCATTGACCATTTAAACCGGAACCTCATGCCTTACTTCGTCCCGTTTCCGATTATCTCAAGACGGTTGTCTTACGTGACCAGTATCGTTTGTGGGAGAAGGTTGTTGTGTTCTCTTCTGAGATGTGTACCTGTAGCGGTCTACCAGTTGTGACTTTAGTCTAACTAATATAAGAAACGTCGGTTTCTACCTCTTCGAGATATGTCAGTCGTTTTTGTTCTGGTCCTCGACTGACACCGAGTCTAGTACTTGAGGAATAACGGTTTAAGTCTGAATTTAACTTCTTTCATCCCTTTTGTTGGTCTGGTAGGTCCATTCTGGATTTAGTTTAGGGAATACTAATATGTCACCTTCATTACTTATCTAAGTTCCCTAATCTAGACTATCTTTCTCACGGACTATTTGATACCTGTCTCCAAACACTGTAACATGTCCTCTGTCCCTCGTTCTGGTAGGGGTTCTTTTTCTTTACGTTTTTTCGTTTTACCGACAGACTCCTCCGGAACGTTTATCGACTCTTTTCTTCCCTTCACTTTTCGTTTCCTCTTTTCCTTTCTATATTCGTAGACTTACGTCTCAAGGTTTCTTCTCGTTCTTCTCTATTCTTTCGGAAGAAGTCGTTAGTTACGTTTCTTTATCTCCTTTTGTTGTCTTACCCTTTCTGATCTCTAGAGGAGTTCTTTTAATCTCTTTGGTTCCCTTGTAAAGTACGTTTCTACCCGAGCTATTTCCTGTCTTTACCATACCTGGATTGTCTTCGTCTTCTATAATTCTTCTCCACCGTTCCTATTTGTGTGTTCTTGATATGTTTTTTCTAGAAGTACTGGGTCTATTAGTGCTACCATACTTCTGGATCGCGTTGGTTTTTAATTAATTAATTGTTTTTGTTTTCGTACCAATACGACCCTGAGATGGATGCAAATGAACTTACTCGTTTTGTCTGAAAGTTGATCTCGCTTTTATGACAACGGTCGTACCTATACAACATATCGGGATATAAATTAAAGATAAACTAATATTTTACAGTAAATGGCAAAAAATAGAATCCTTGGGTTCCCGACACATTGTATCTGTAGATACCCCAGCGTGTCTCAGCCTGCGCTGACTTCGCTGGACCGTCGTCGTCGTCGTCGTCTCAATGATACTCCGGCAAATTCGTCAACCGCAATTCACTCGTACTTAAACGTCGAGACGCTTGTAGGAGAACTTCACGAATCCTGTGTCACGCCGTTTCGTTCGACTCTTTAAGTTCGGAACATCGTAGTAAAAAAGGACTAGTTCTTTCTTACGAAAAGAGAAACGGTTGGATTCAATTGTTCGGACTAGTAATATAATTTTCAAGACTGACCAGTCAGACCCAGAAAACGACCTCTGAGACTTACCCGAAGGGACTACCAAGTCAACCATTTCCTAGACGGACGTTACTTCCTCTGGGGCCAAGTTAAGGACCCAGTCATTCTAGGTGACCTCTTCCCTACTCGATGTGTGAGGTCACAAGAACCCGAAGGGACCACCGAGTCGACTATTTTTTAGGTACCTGATCAGGTGCCCCAGCGTGTCTCAGCCTGCGCTGACTCGCTGCGCGGGAAAGTGACCTGCGAGGTCCTCTTACCCACGCCGGGGACGCGAGTGACGCACTCCTTCGGTGCAGAGCAACAAGCTCGTCGTGCCTGAGACTCTCAACGACCCCACGTCCCGCCGGACTCGACTCCGGACCCCCCAGCGCCCAACCCTCTCCAGAGGAACTCCTTCCCTGTGTCCGACTCGGAGTTCCTACCCGTCCTCCGCTCCCCACCCGTCCCCCTTCCCCCGACTGGGCCCCCAAGGGTCCGAGGTAGTCCCCTGTGTCAACCCCGTCGGACCCCTATCCTCCTCCGTCCCCCGCCCCAAGATTTCGGAGGCAGCAGTCCCTTTGGTCTTGTCACCCCAAAGTGAAGGTCGTAGAAGGTCCCTACTCTCCCCGACTGTCCCCACACTGTCAATTCGAGTCAAAGTCCTGGCTCTCCTGGTCACACTCAGTGAGTGGTACAGTCTCATAGTGCCTACGGTCGGGAGTCAGTCGTCGTCCAATTACCTTCCTCAGTCTGCATTCACCACTTTGGACGACTGCACGGGGAGGGGCTATTGGGCGCACGCTGAGACCCCTCGTCAAAACTTGTACCTAAGATTCTACGTGTTTTGTGAGACGTTTTTGGGTTTCTTTTCGAGAACAGCCGATGTCAGGAGTCCAGAGACTGTCCTTCAAGTGGACGCAAACCCTTGTAGTCGGAAGACTCTGCGAGACTCGAGCGGGACGTTCTGGGCTCGTTCTAATTTGAACCTTGTTCGTACACAAAGAACCTTGTAAACAATTTTATTCTTTTAGTACACATAAGAAAAAATAATTAGACATTGTGAAGTTGGATTGAGTTTCGTTTATATACTTCTGGGTCTCGAGCACATATTCCCCTTCCAGTAGAGTTCCCCAGAATCCCTACCAGGACATAAACTCGGTCACCGACCCCGCTCCTAAGAGCTCTGGGAGCATCCCGGCCACTCACCCCTCGTCCGCCGGGGGGCAGGAGTCGATGGGTCCCGTCGCGGCAAAGTAGGACTCCAGTGGTCCATTGGTAGTCATAGTTGGAAAGTCAGACTTTACGTAGGTTCAAATTTAAGTTTCATGCAGAACTACATCTCGACCCCTAACTGGAACCCCTAGGAGTTCGTTATCAACGAGTCCCCGCCGACGTCCCTCTCGGCCCCCGGTCCGCCCGTGTACAGTCGGCCGACGGGAGAGCAGGGGGGCCCGACAGAGGCCGTGTCCCCGGTCGGGTCCGGCTCCCAGACACCCGCCGCGACTCCCAAGTGCCGGGGTCTCCTCGGGGTCACGGGGCAGGGTTCACTCTCCATCGCCTTCTCAGGTCGTGTGTACCCCTGTGCCGAGGGCCCGGGGCACAGGGAGTCCGGTCATGGTGTCCGAGACTCGGAGCCCGAGGGGCTAGTGCCGGGGAGACTCGACGTCGGACCGGGTCGGACGTGCGCACTTTGTCTCGTCTCTCCCGGTCCGGACGGCCGCGTCCGAGGACTCTCTCCCTCCGTCCCCTCTCGGTTCAGGGGCTCTAAGTCCTTCCCGTACCCCAGACCTCTGGCGCGTGCCTCGTGGCGTGAGAGGGCCCTCCTCTGAATCCCTCGTCACCTAGGCGGACGGGGTAGACCAGGTTAAAGTCTACGACCGGGCCCGAGGAGACCGGCGACGGACGGGGCAGGAATAAGAGGGCCCTTAGGCCGGGTCGCCCCGACACGGACTCGAGTCGGGGTCCCTTGGCACGGGCTTCGTCCTGTTCTTCCCGCAAAGGAGCCGGGCCTTGGCACGTCCGCCGGCAAGACTCCCGAGGGAGGTCGGGACGCACGAGTCTCGGGGCCGAGCACCGGGAGTTCCCCTTACCCTAGCACCCGTACGCGTGCACGTGCGTCCCTGCGGACACGGGCGTCCCTACGGACACGGTCGCGGGTCCGAGTCCCGCCGTCCCGAAAGGCCCCGCGGGACACGTGTACATCCGTACTCGCGCACGTCTAAGTCACAAACCCCGGACATCCCAAACTCGTCGTCGGTGAGCCCCGGTACACCGGAGACGGTGTACCTCTCCCCTGCGAGAAGAGGACCCGGGGGAGGGGTCCACGGAAGAGATCGTTTAGGGTTCGTCCCGGAAAGGGTCTTCCGTCCGGTCGAGGGGTAGGAGTCCTCGGGGGGTAGGAGTCCTCGGGGACGAGTCGAGGCCCCGGTTCGGGACTCTGGGTCCACCGAGTGCCCTGGGGACTTGACACTGGGGCTCAGGGTCCCACGTGTTATAGCCACGGGGTAGAAATTCGGGTCTCCGGGGACCCGACCGGACGTCTCGGCGGTAGGTCCGCGGTCAGGGCCGGACCTCAGGAGTCCGGGGCCCGAGAGGAGGGGTCCGTACAGGAGTCGGAGGGGGCCCGAGGACAGGCCCCTTCTAGACTAGTAGTCACTCACTATTGGTGAAGCTAGGCCCCGGACCCTCCTCCCCTGCTCGGCGCGGAAGAGACACCCTCTTCTGGTGGGGGCCCCCGGGTCCGCGTCTTCCTAGCCAAGAGTACGACGCTGGACTGCGACCTGCGTCCGGTCCGGGCATAGAAGAGGTCCCGTGGAGCCCGATGCCAGGAGTTTGTGTCGAAAGGTCGTCAACTTTGAAGTGTAGCACACATTGGGTCTTGTACCGACAGCTGGGACACTAAGAGTCAGCGACCGTAAAAGGTCAGGACGGAGACACTTGGACGTGAGCTGGTCCGAAATTCCCCTCCGTCGTAAAAGTAGACTAGACAACAAAAGTCGGTGGAGACGACACCGCCTCAGGGGTGGAACACTGCGAGACCGAGCCTGGGACAGGGTAAGTCCCCCACGTGTCCCAGGTGAGGGGGCAGTGACCTGTGAGTCTGTGTCGACGAAAGAAGGTGTCTTAATGAAGGAGATCAACTTAAAGGTGTCCACTGAGCTCAGACGGGTGTCCATATTGGCAAAAGGTTGAACCAAAACCTTTTCGAAAATTGTTGTATGTTGATTGCACTCGTAAAAAATGTTTTTGATGTTGGAACGGTCCTCAATTTAATCGAAAACGACTGAAAAAATCATCGATTTTTTTATTGTTTTTTCTATTTGAGTTTCCAGAAACGTAAAGAAACAACTAATCACTTTAAAAACAAAGGGAATTTGAAGTACGCCCGAAGGGATCACCGAGTCTCTTTCACAGACGGATGTTACGTCCTTTGGGCCCAAGTTAGGGACCCAGTCCTAGTAGGAGACCTCTTCCTTTACCGTTAGGTGAGATCGTAAGAACGGACCTCTTAGGGTACCTGCCTCCTCGGACCACCCGATGTTAGGTGCCCCTAGTGTTTCTGATCCTGTACTGACTCGTTGAAGTCAAAGAAAGTTTGAACTACCTAAAAATTTTGTCGGGTACCGATTGGAAGTACGAGAAAGAGATCTAAGACGACGAAGTTTCGTTTCTCAAGGTCACTCCGGGCTCCCCCGTCTCTCTTAACTCTAGGGTACGTGTCGGACATCGACTGAAGGGTCCGGGTCAGCCGTGTGACGCTCGAGAGGGTCGGGTCTCTGTCGTCCTCGACCTCGGTCCTCGTTTCTGCAGCGGAGGTCCCCCTCTCTTCCTCCGTTCCGTGGAGGGAGGGAGGGACCCACCCCCACCGACACAACGGTGGACGAAGGACGTCCGGACTCGGAGGACACCGGAGGGTCCAGGGCGGTCGCACCAGGGGCAAGGAGCAGCGGACGGGGGTCTACATTCGCAAGGGACGTATCGGCAAATCAGGGGCCTCCGGTGTGAAGGCCACGTGTGGTAGGCCGAGAAGGGGCCCTCACCGAGTCCGAACGTCGGAAAGAAAAAAGGTCGAAATGTCTCTATGTCAACTGCGTTCTGTGCCCCATTCGACTTCCACATTCTGCACTACTGCACTGTGGGAATATACGACGGATGCTAATGGTGACATAGAAGACGTCCCTCGAGGTCGACCTCGGCCACCCCGTCACCACGGACTTGTGTCCGGTAGCCCTGAAGACCCCCTCCCCTCTCTCTGGTCCTCCTCCCCCCGTGGAAATCCAATTTTCTCTGAAATTTACGTAGTTGGTTAAGGTTACACACCCTGAATAACCCTAGGGCTGAGTTTGTTTGTACGATGGTTTTCTAATACTGTGAAAACTATGTTACTCTTTAAACTTGTAAATGACCTATCTGTCAGTTTCGATACCAAAAAGGTTATCAGTATATGTCTACACTCAACCTGGTATTTCTTCCGACTCGTGGTTTCTAAACTACGAAAGTTTGATACCACGACCTCTTCTGAGAACTCTTAGGCGATCTGTAGTTCCTCTAGTTTGGTCAGTCAGAATTTTCTTTAGTTGGGACTTATAACTACGACTTCGACTTCGAGGTTAGGAAACCGGTGGACTACGCTTCTCGGTTAAGTGACCTTTTCTCTTGAAACAAGTGTACGTCACCTTGGTTTAGAGTTGGTTTCTCTTCTCTCCTCGATGAACCTCTCAATTACTATAAAGACCGTGTTTGAAGGTGGAAGGGGGCGACAACGAGGTCGTCTTTAGACTAGATAGAGGACTATTGGTTGGTCTTTTGAGGGGAGGCGGGTCCCTAACGAGGAGTGGATCTTGGAGTCAGACACCGGGGACCAGGAGAGACGTCCTACACCCAAGAAAAGGGGGTCGGTCTAGGGAATGTCTCACACCCAAAAGTGGTGCGTGTAAAGACGACGTTTGACACAAAGATAAAGGGCGGACGTAGAGGAACACCCACCCCAGAGAGTGGTGTCCTAGCGGCGCAGTAGACCAACGTTGTAAAAGAAGTGGACGGAGGGAGTAAAGGAGGTAGAGAGTCCTCAACTCAAAGGTCGTTCTCCTTCAAAGGAAGACTAAGTCATTTGACTACATTCTCTTCTCGACAAAACTAACCCTAAACAAATGAAGATACGGAAAGGGTCGACACTGGGTTTAAGTTCTCGAGGAAAAACTCAAGGGAGACACACAGTCTGGGGGGTTTCTTTGTTGCCAGGGCAAGTGTCACTTTTACGAACCAAGAAGAAGTAGGGCCTTTATAC
Organism: Capra ibex; assembly: GCA_006410555.1. Classification (NCBI taxonomy): domain Eukaryota; kingdom Metazoa; phylum Chordata; class Mammalia; order Artiodactyla; family Bovidae; genus Capra; species Capra ibex. Next base: position 743,919 of record SJYO01000647.1, read on the forward strand.
TCGTAGACTCCCTTTCAGGTTCTTTTCCGAACGAAAGAAGAAAATTCGAACGACAATGTATCTTACCATACGTCTAAAATTCTAAAACTTTAAACGGAATAAGGAAAACTCGACAATATTGTTTTACGGTATCTGTATGCGTAGTCTGGAAAGAACGAGTATCAAGACCTCCTACCTACCGTCCCAGTCCGTTCCGGGGTGGTCTTTACCTCTGACCGCCGAAGAGCGACCTAAAAGTGTACCACCTCCCACTCCCTCAGACACCCCGGAGGACATTCTCGTACTCAGGGAGGGGCCTCCCAGACAGGAGCCTGTGTCAGTGGAGGTTTCCGGAGCGGAGAAGGTGGAAGTCTGAACCTCCCAGACAGGAGCCTGTGCCAGTGGAGGTTTCCGGAGCGGAGAAGGTGGAAGTCTGAACCTTAATCCAAAAGTTGTATCGTTCGACCCGTCTGCAGTCGTAAGTCCGGTATCGTTTTTACACTACCGAATGAATCAGGAAGTAGAGTCAGAGACCTTATTCCTACTTGTCTACCTGCCGACATCTATTTATCTATCATCAACCTATTTAGCTACTTTTCCATTATCTACCCATTACCGGTTTATTTCCTCCGTCGCCGAGTGTGTCCGTTGATTGCCTCAGCGTCTTACTTTCAGAGCACGTCGGAGGACTTCGACGGCCACTCCTCTGACTTCGAGTCCCTTTGCCCGGGACGAAGGGATCATTGTGCGTCTGGGCCCCGAGGACTGTGGGGTTCGTCCCAGGGAGCACCGGTGAGACGGGCAAGGGTGACCTCGGTCAGGTCGGTTTGCCCCTGGGACGTCCCGACGTCGCGACTCAGGGGCCGGGGCCCGTCGTTTCCGTCCGGTGGCCGAGTACCGACTAGCTATCGACCAGGTGTCCTCCCGGGGACCAACGACGTCGGTCCGCCCGGGTAGCGGGATCCCCGTAGAGTCACGTGGGTTCGGGGGGCGACGGTCCCTCCCTCCTGAGTGCGTCCGGACCGTGCCGAACAGTGTGGAGGCACCCCCTCGTGGTCCCGGCGACGGAGAGGACGACGCCCCCCTCGTAGGTGAGCACTAAACGACACACAATGCCTCCACCCCCGCCCCGTGCCCGCTCCGTGGACGTGACGGACAGAGTCCTACTGAGTCTCAAGCGGAGACCCCCGCCCCGGAACCCTTTAGTGTCGGGGTTCAGTGTTCCTCGCGAACCGCAGAGATCAACGGAGAGACAGAAGGTTAGACACCGAAATGTGGGAATTCGGGACGCACGACGCCGGTACCTCTTTTCAGACAAAGATGTAAAGATCTCGTGCGTTACAACAGTCGCTGTGCCTGCCGGTGTTCAGGACGTCTCTGAAGTTTTTACACACAGAGAAACAAAGTCCGAAGGGACCGCCTAGTCGCCATTTCTGGTGTGGACGGTTACGTCCTCTGCGCCCAAGTCAGGGACCCAGCCCTTCTGGGGGACCTCTTCCTTTACGTCGGGTGAGGTCACAAGAACGGACCTGTTGGGACACCTGTCTCCTCGGACCACCCGACGTCAGGTCCCCAGCGTCTCAAGAAAAAACGACATCAGAACCCCAGAGTCTAAGTTCGGGTAACCGGAAGTCTTGACTACGAACCCCTCAGAGAGGGAGTAGACTTACGGAATCTTCCACCACACGAACAACCCTCCACGTTTGGGAACGAGGGGGGGTGACCTGTCTCTCTTCGGTTCCGGCCCGACTACCGCTCTCCCACAGACCGGAGGGGACCGTCGAGTCACCCGAGACAGAATAAGTGAGGAGCTACACGTCCCCCCTGAGTCGAACGAAGACCTAAAGAAGAGCTACCTTGACGAGACACCTATCGACACGTTAACTCCTCCCCCCAGAGTCCTCAAAGGAGGTAGTGGTAGAACCCAATCTTGGGTTTTGTTCAGGATATAAAAATAACGTACTACTTAGTAAGTATAAGTTTTCGACTTCACACCCTTCTTCCCGGGCTACTCTCAACTCTACTGTTCCGTCCCCTGGAGCGACGCGCGATACGTGACTCAGTGAGACACAGGGACGGCTGTGGGAAGGGTACACGTCGGGACATGGGGCCCTCGATCTCTCGATCTCAAGAGGTTGAGAGGGGGTAGATCGCGAGCTGAAATCCGGGGTGATCGTGAAATCCGGGGTGATGACTCTTCGGACTTACGTTCACACCGTCCAGACAAAGATTAAGAAGCGGGTAGCACCCCCACAGACTCGGGAGCCACGGGCGTCACGGATGAACGACCGTAGACCTTGAAACGTCTCGTGCCGGCTCCCGTGCACAAGCCGGCCGTACTGAGACCTAGGGCGTCGTGCTCGTCCTAGAGGAGCCCCTCCAAGGACCACCGTGGTCGACCCTACCGAGCCTCGGGCGACGACGGGACGGGGGCGGGCCAGTTTCAGGTGACTCCGTCTCTCCTCCGCCGGCACAGGAGTCAAGATGTCCCACCGAAACCTGTCACGAGGATCTCCCAGTCGACCGTAGACAAGGAAGCCCTAGGTCCTTCCCAGACCTTTAGTGCGCTGTAGACGTTGCTCAGGGGAAGACGAGCGTGCGCGGCCTCACTCAGGGCGGTAGCCGGTCGCCTGGTCCGTTGTGGGGCCCTTCCGGAGCACCACTGCGGAAGAGTAAGCCTGGGAGGAGAGTGATTCGGTTCAGGGGTGTGCACCCAGCTCTTACAAAATAAGTAAGAGGAGCCGGTTTGGCGTCCGAAGGGGGAAATGTTCACGTTGAACTCTAAATGGGAGGTACTTCGGTAAAATCTACTCAAGTTTTTGTGTAGGGTAAAGGAGACTTTGACATTGAATCTGTGAATCGTTACCGAGAGACCCCTGGGGTTCTCGTAATTAGTCAAAGTCTTGGTCTCAGTCGTACGGAGGGGACCCTGCGTAAAAAGTGCTCTTCATTTCTCCTGAAACTGGAGTCGACCGGTCTACTTCTGAACTTTCGACCGCGACTTCCGACCCCACCACCCTGCACACGTTTGAGTGAGGAGACCGGAGACGGTGTGCTCAAGAGAAGGGTAAAGGAAGAGCGAGGAGAAGGGTGTCGAGACCGTTAACCGTCGTCTTGATCTACGTTCAATTAGTGCGGGCGCTGCCCTAACAAAAAGGTTTTTGTCCAGGTCTAGACAGTCGTTTCCACAGTCCTCCGGGACCTCAGTCTCGGCGGAGGACTCAGCCAGACGAGGCTCACCGTCCACGGCCACGCCTCCCCCACCCCCCGGGAGACGAAAGGGTCCTCCACAGAGACAGGTGAAGAGTCGACGTCTGACAGGTGGACTGGGTCTCGTCTCCGTCCATTCCTGCGTCTTCGTTTCAGCGCCGTCAGGATTTCTCTTTGAACGCTTCCTTTTGGTTTGCCTCTCTCTCGTGCGCCTGTTTGGCCACTCTCTGTTGAGGTCTGCGCACTTGACCGGAAGAGCGACGGACACTAAGGGTTTCGGTGACGGAAAGGGGAAAATTGGACGTTAACGGAGTGAGTCTTCACCACAGTACTGGGGAGCTACTTGGTGTAGCAGCCCGAAACCGTCACCCTGGTCGTTAACACTTTTACTCTTCACTCAGTCTTTCTCCTTGTTTATAGCATATAGTTGTGTTTATACACCTTGGATTCTTTTGTCATGTGTACTCGGGTAAAAGTCCCGTCCTTATCTCAGCGGCTGCATCTCTTTCCTGAACACCTGTGTCCCCTGCCCACCCTGTTTGACCCTCTAATCCCATCCGTATCTATGTGATGGTATGCGTCCCTCGACGGCCTCCGCCCCGCCCTCCGCCCCGCCCTCCGCCCCGCCCTCCGCTGTCAAGTCAGCACAGGCTGAGAGACACTGGGGTACTTAGCGTCGTGCGGTCCGGAGGGACAGGTAGTGGTAGAGGGTCTCAAGTGAGTCTGAGTGCAGGTAGCTCAGTCACTGCGGTAGGTCGGTAGAGTAGGAGACAGCAGGGGAAGAGGAGGACGGGGGTTAGGGAGGGTCGTAGTCTCAGCAAAGATTACTCAATTGAGAAGCGAACTCCACCGGTTTCATGACCTCAAAGTCGAAATCGTAGTCAGGAAGGTTTCTTTAGGGTCCCGACTAGAGGAAGTCTTACCTGACCAACCTAGAGGAACGTCAGGTTCCCTGAGAGTTCTCGGAAGAGGTTGTGGTGTCAAGTTTTCGTAGTTAAGAAGCTACGAGTCGGAAGAAGTGACAGGTTGAGAGTGTAGGTATGTACTGGTGTCCTTTTTGGTATCGGAACTGATCTACCTGGAATCAGCCGTTTCATTACAGAGACGAAAAGTCATTCGTAGAAAATTAAAGTACCGACGTCAGTGGTAGACGTCACTAAAACCTCGGGGTTTTTTATTTCAGACTGTGACAAAGGTGACAAAGGGGTAGATAAACGGTACTTCACTACCCTGACCTACGGTACTAGAAGCAAAAGACTTACAACTCGAAATTCGGTTGGAAAAGTGAGAGGAGAAAGTGAAAGTAGTTCTCCGAAAAATCAAGGAGAAGTGAAAGACGGTATTCCCACCACAGTAGACGTATAGACTCCAATAAGTATAAAGAGGGCCGTTAGAACTAAGATCGAACACAAAGAAGGTCAGGTCGCAAAGAGTACTACATGAGCCGTATCTTCAATTCGTTCGTCCCACTGTTATATGTCGGAACTGTATGAGGAAAAGGATAAACCTTGGTCAGACAACAAGGTACAGGTCAAGATTGACAACGAAGGACTGGACGTATGTCTAAAGAGTTCTCCGTCCAGTCCACCACACCATAAGGGTAGAGAAAGTCTTAAAAGGTGTCAAATAACACTAGGTGTGTCAGTTTCCGAAACCGTATCAGTTATTTCGTCTTTATCTACAAAAAGACCTTGAGAGAACGAAAAAGGTACTAGGTCGCCTACAACCGTTAAACTAGAGACCAAGGAGACGGAAAAGATTTTGGTCGAACTTGTAGTCAAGTGCATAACGACTTCGGACCGAACCTCGTAAAACTCGTAATGAAATGATCGTACACTCTACTCACGTTAACACGTCATCAAACTCGTAAGAAACCGTAACGGAAAGAAACTCTAACCTTACTTTTGACTGGAAAAGATCAGGACACCGGTGACGACTCAAAAGGTGTAAACGACCGTATAACTCACGTCGTGAAAGCGTCGTAGTAGAAAGTCCTAAACTTTGTCGAGGTGACCGTAAGGTAGTGGAGGTGATCGAAACAAGCGTCACTACGAAAGATTCCGGGTGAACTGAAGTATAAAGTCCTACAGACCGAGATCTACTCACTAGTGTGGTAGCACTAATAGGCCCAGCACTTCTAGAAAAAACATGTCAAGAAGAGACATAAGAACGGTGGAGAAGAATTATAGAAGACGAAGACAATCCAGGTATGGTAAAGACAGGAAATAGCTCTGGTAGAAACGTACTTTACAAGGGAACCATAGAGATTAAAAGAACTGCTCTAGAGATCAGAAAGGGTAAGACAAGAAAAGGGGATAAAGAAACGTAACTAGTGACTTCTTCCGGAAGAATAGAGAAGAACGATAAGAAACCTTGCGACGTAAGTCTCCTCCCCTGCATACATATGTGTGCCGGCTAAGTGAAGCAACACGTCGTCTCTGATTGTGTTGTAACATTTCGTTAATATAGGGTTATTTTTCAAATTTTTCATTTTCTTTGGTATTAGGTACATTTTGGAATTTTTCTCTATTATTAACTGTAATTGTTACAGTAGATGTAAAACTATATAAAATGTTATGATTTCTTTTTACGTTTCGTTCGACCAATCAATTAGGATGCACAAACACCCAGGAAAAGTTTCGAGTTATCAGAAAGTTATTATTTTGATTGTGAAGAAGATCGTTGAGTTCTTCATTACTTCACGGTGATTCGGTCACACACCCTAAACCTTGATTTGAATTAAACGTCTCTAAGGAATTGACCTTCCGACAGAAGGAACGTCCCCTGCGATTGGACGAGGGTGAAATCAATAAGAAAGGAAGCTACTCGTCAACATCATGTCCGGAAAAAGAAGTGTGTACATACTTTACAAACAGAGTGGTCCTAGTTGATCTATAATTTTCTTGAATTTATAAAGGTTTTTAGTGTTTTTCCGTAAAACCTGCAAGAGTTGTGAAGATAGTAAAGGGTAGACACTACACTGTTGGTGACTCTTCATCTTTCAGAGAACTCGTGAGACCGAACCATTTCGGGTCCCTCCAGGGGTACTGTTCCTGTTCGATTACTCCGAATAGTTGTACCGTAACTCCTCAGGTGGTGGTAGGGTTCCGCAGACGAGAACGTTCTGTACTATCTTTGTTTCCCACACACGGTTCCGAAGGTGAGGACGTTGAGGTAGAAATTCTTTTTTTCCGAAAGAACTTTCTCGACATTTTCTATGTACGATGAAATACGCCTACAGTGTCGCATGTCGACCTCGACGTGGGTCAATGCAAGGGAATTTCCACTTCTAGGTCTATACACATGTCGACCTCGACGTGGGTCCATGCAAGGGTCTAGGTCTATGCACAAAAACTTAACAGAAATCCTTTTTTTTCTTTTTGTTTGACAACAGGAAAGAAATTTTTTGATCTTAGGTCAGGCTGTACACGATTTGAGTATGAAACGACGTACAATACTTTCACGTACACAAGGACTTTCGCAGAGTTGTGAAGGCTGTTCCAGACTCCTGCGTGGAGACCCCGGGGGAAAGAGAAGTAGAAGTCTCTGTCGTCAAAGGGACTTCGCACCTCGTAACAAAATTTCTTTTCCGAGGCAGGGGCCCGAGAGTCCTCACCGACGGGTGACGACCCTACCGCACCAGCGCCCAAGGGGCCCGAGAGTCCTCACCGACGGACGACGACCCTAGCGCACCAGCGCCCAAGAGGGAGAGGCACGTCCTCTGTCCTCTCTTCACGTTCGTCTTCAGTGGAGGAGAAGTTGGTCCCCTGCTCGGTCCCACTGTTAGTAGGGGTCACGGACGTTCTAGCAAAGAGACGAGTGTCCCCAGGGTCCTTAATCGATATACACGCCTATGGACATCCCGAGTGGGAGGTACGGTCCGGACGGAGCGGTACACCCTGGAGTGCGTCAGGACCCTCCGTCCGGTCAGTGGGTGGTACACGGCACTTGTGGGGTTGCGACTCCCTGGCGATTGGACGGGAGCCACTTCGAAGGGTCCTGTCGGGTCCGGAAGACACGGTCAGACACGGGTCGGTGTAGTGACGGAAATCACTACCGGGACGAGTGGGCGAGCGGGTGACATGAGAGGGTGGTCTGGGTCTACGTTCGTCGCGGGACTTTACGCTTTAGTCTTATTAATGTTTCGGTTTGTGGTGGTTGTACGTTTGGTACACAAAAATTGTGAGTCGAGTGTGACCTCTGAAAAGATGTCACGTAAAGGAAATTTCTCAAGATATTACATGAATGTTTAAGTCTGCCGTATAGATGAATTAATTATTAGTTTGTGAAATGTCGTAAATAAAAATCCAGTTCGACTTAGGGCACCTATCTCCTCGAACCACCCGACGACAGGTACCCCAGCGTGTCTCAGTCTGTGCTGACTTCACCGAATCGTACGTACGTTACATAGTACTTGATAAATTTGAAGAGGACGTTTATTTTTTCTCGATGAATTAAAATGTAAACTCTATAAACTCTAGACGGTACGATATATTATTTTTGTAGAGGGGTCGGTTCTGTCATGGAAGTTCTTTTAATTTGAATAGAAAGAAGTATTATTCATAAAGGAATTTTCGCGGTTTGTAACGTCTTTTTGTTTCTCCAATTTTTGTTGCCTTCTTCCTTCCCTAAGTAACAAAATATTCACCGGACTGTGTGTTCGTCCGAAGTTCGTAGTTCTCTCAGTCTGTTCCAGGAGAGACAACGAAGGGATAAAAAAAGATCTAAAATTAACCTTTATATAATTTATATTTGTTTTTCATGGGAAGTGAGTTAAGTTAAAAGTCATAAAAATATATTTGAGAGTGGTTTATGGGTGAAGGAGGTTAAACGAAACTTCATTTTTGTTCCATATAGTAAAGTATATTTTTACGAAGGTACCGTAAATTTTTATATCGACAAACCCCCTTTTTTTTTTTTTTTGGTCGGCGTGATGTTGCTAGTGCTGAATTCTTTTTGCGCTCGCGCGAGGAGGTCGCGGCAGGGTGCGGGTCGGTCCCGGGGCAGGGACCGGCAGGGTCCCGGAGAGGAGTCCCGACGAGTCCTCATAGACTCCAGGCGTGCAACCTGGCCGACTAGGTAGAGAGCCCAGGAAAGGGTGAATGGCAAAGGGAAGGAAAAAGGAGCTCCCAGAAACAACTTCTTTGGCCCCGAAAGCAGGGCGTCGCGGCAGGAGCGGCACTCGAACGACTGACGCCCGTCGCCACAGTGAATCACAGGGGACATGAAGCACAGTGACTTCAAGTCAAATCTGGGAAAGACTCTGACTCGCGACGGGGAGGACTCTAACAAGTCGACACACTGACAAGGAAGGCACTGGAGTTGTGATGGATTGCATGTCGATGACTCTTTCTCCTGAACTGGGCCCTCAGAAACAACCCTCCTATGTGTCGCAGAGCGTACCAGGCTCCCTTTCTCTCGCTCGGCTGGAAGCTCACGTCGTCTGGGGCACCTGCTCGGGGGTGGATGCCCAATCCGCTGGACCTCGGACTACATTGAGCCTACAAGGAAACATTGGTCGTTGCTGCTGCGGAAGGAATTTTCCGACGTCACTCCGATCTCTCGCGCAGCGGGTCGGACGTGACTCGCGTGGGACGCAGCGAACTCGCCGGCGAGAGCGACTACTCGCGCGAAGACGAGGCGCGGGCCCGAGGCGTCGGGCCGAGACGGGGCCGGGCGGGACGGGTGTACGCGCGAGGGGTGCCGGGAAGGTCCTCCGGGGCGGGGTCCGCCTCGTCGGCATCGACCGGCAATAGTCCGGGCTAGTTCGGAGCTTTTGCGCTCAATGGGTGTCTACTCAGGAGCACGAAAATAAACTTATTTTGAACTTCCGCACACAACGTCCTTCGCTTTCGTATTGCGGCCTCTCTTCGCTGGTAGGGGCCCGACTGGAATCGCCGCACGGCTCACGCGTCGAGACACGTGTCTTGTCCTGGGCTTTCGTCCCGCCAAGACTCTTGTCCCCAGCGGCACTTGGCGGTGCTTCCGGCTCGTGGGTGTCCCGAGACTAGATGCCGGCACTCAACGGTTCTCCAGATTGTCGGGTGCAGAGGGGTGTAGTGCCGCTCCGAAGTAAGTGGAAGGGGCCCTACTGGTCGTCGCCCAGGCTCGTGTGTGTCCGTCTGACACGGGAAGCGGCGATGACCCTGTGGATAACGACACACAATCCTTGGTTGTAGTTCTAGCGGTCCGATGGATTTTTGAGCTATTGCCTACGATAAACTCCCTTTCTTGTCTGACAGTCCAAGACGGTGACGAATCCTTCGTTTTGATCTTCTGGAGTGTTGGACCAGTAAAAGATTAGAAGGGTCGATACCCGGAGGGTGTTCGTTTCCGTTGAGGTCCTGGGTAGACAAGGGGTTCGTTACCTTGGTGGACACAGAGGTGATTCGGCTAGTAACCGTTATTTCCCCTCTACCAGGAATCTGCGAGTCTAGGTGAGGGACCCCACGCCCACCGTAGTCGGAAGGGACCCCGTGTCCCGGGTGTCCCCTTCCACCTACAACCACGAATCGGTGACCAACACAGACTGAGAGACCGGTGGGGTGTCTGACATCGGGCGGCCGAGGAGACAGGTGCCCTAAGAGGTCGGTTCTTATAACCTCAGCCAACAGTAAAGGAGGAGGTCCCCTAGAAGACCTGCGTCCCTAGCTTGGGTGTAGGGGACGTAACAATCCGTCCAAGGAAAATGGCGACTCGGTGGTCCTCGTCTCTGTACCTTGTTAGGAGTAGACTGACAAACGGGACGGGTGGTGCCGGGTCCACCGTGGTCACCATCTCTCAGGCGGACGGTCGCGTCCTCTGCATTCTCTGCGCCCAAGTCAGGGACCCACCCCTTCCAGGGGACCTCCTCCTGTACCGTGGGGTGAGGTCAGAAGAACGGACCTCTTAGGGTACCTGTCTCCTCGGACCACCCGATGTCAGACACCCGAGAGTGTCTCAGCCTGTGCGGACTTCGCTGAATCGTGTATGCGTGGTGCCGGGTTCACTGGTGAGGGTCGTCTGCACTGTGTCCGGAGCGTGCCCCACCCGGGTCGTTACACTGGGACCGGGAGAGGACCGTGGCACTACCCGACTCCCGGTGTCGGACCTGTGACCTCGCGGAGTAGACGCACTGCCGGGAAGCAGTCCACCTGCCCGCCACGAGCACAGGACACGTCACGACCGGGAAGCAGTCCACCTGCCCGCCACGAGCTCCGAACACCTCACCACCGGGAAGCAGTCCACCTGCCCGGCACGAGCTCCGAACACCTCACCACCGGGAAGCAGTCCACCTGCCCGGCACGAGCTCCGAACACCTCACCACCGGGAAGAAGTCCACCTGCCCGGCACGAGCTCCGAACACCTCACCACCGGGAAGCAGTCCACCTGCCCGGCACGAGCTCCGAACACCTCACCACCGGGAAGCAGTCCACCTGCCCGGCACGAGCTCCGAACACCTCACCACCGGGAAGCAGTCCACCTGCCCGGCACGAGCTCCGAACACCTCACCGCCGGGAAGAAGTCCACCTGTCCGCCACGAGCTCCGAACACCTCACCACCGGGAAGAAGTCCACCTGCCCGGCACGAGCTCCGAACACCTCACCACCGGGAAGCAGTCCACCTGCCCGGCACGAGCTCCGAACACCTCACCGCCGGGAAGCAGTCCACCTGCCCGGCACGAGCTCCGAACACCTCACCACCGGGAAGAAGTCCACCTGCCCGGCACGAGCTCCGAACACCTCACCACCGGGAAGCAGTCCACCTGCCCGGCACGAGCTCCGAACACCTCACCGCCGGGAAGCAGTCCACCTGTCCGCCACGAGCTCCGAACACCTCACCACCGGGAAGCAGTCCACCTGCCCGGCACGAGCTCCGAACACCTCACCACCGGGAAGCAGTCCACCTGCCCGGCACGAGCTCCGAACACCTCACCGCCGGGAAGCAGTCCACCTGCCCGCCACGAGCTCCGAACACCTCACCACCGGGAAGAAGTCCACCTGCCCGGCACGAGCTCCGAACACCTCACCACCGGGAAGCAGTCCACCTGCCCGGCACGAGCTCCGAACACCTCACTGCCGGGAAGCAGTCCACCTGCCCGCCACGAGCACAGGACACGTCACGACCGGGAAGCAGTCCACCTGCCCGCCACGAGCTCCGAACACCTCACCACCGGGAAGCAGTCCACCTGCCCGCCACGAGCTCCGAACACCTCACCACCGGGAAGAAGTCCACCTGTCCGCCACGAGCTCCGAACACCTCACCACCGGGAAGCAGTCCACCTGCCCGGCACGAGCTCCGAACACCTCACCACCGGGAAGAAGTCCACCTGTCCGCCACGAGCTCCGAACACCTCACCACCGGGAAGAAGTCCACCCGTCCACCACGAGCTCAGAACACCTCACCACCGGGAAGCAGTCCACCTGCCCGGCACGAGCTCCGAACACCTCACTGCCGGGAAGCAGTCCACCCGTCCGGCACGAGCTCAGAACACCTCACCACCCGGGAAGCAGTCTACCTGTCCGCCACGAGAGACAGAACCGTCACCACCGGGAAGTAGTCCACCCGGGCAGTAGCCTACCTGTCAGTCGTCCAGTACGAACGACAAGACAAACCCTCTAAGGAGGGACCCACATCTCCCGTCACGGGCACCGTCTCCCCGTCCTGGTCCCGGACCGATCGGGTCTGGGCGGGTCGGAGCTCGTTTGAGTCCCGGGCGCAGTGTCAGGAGGGCCGACCGCGGGGTGGGTGTCCGTCTGTGGCGCTCCCCAGGGGCCCCGGGGCCCGGCGACCTTTGTGCCGCGCTCGGGTCGGGGGAACCGTGGACCTGCACGGGTGGCACCAGGGTGCTCCCTCAGCTCCCCGTGCGCAGGAAGGGGGGTCGGGGTGGGGTCCAGATAGAGTCGTGGCCGGGGTGGTCGGCGAGCCCAACGTCGGCACGCCTCCGGGACCCGAACGGGGCACACAGGTCCGTTGCTGGTGGGGAGTGGGTGCCCTCCCTGCACCCACTGGGGTGGAACCCCGAGGGCGAGGACGAGTGATGGGGAGACACCCTCACCTCCGACCCAAGGCCCCTGTCTTGTCTCGACGCCAGTAGTCTGGGGGCCCGGGACACAGTCGGCCGTCACGACCTAGTGGGACACCGAGTACGTCTGCGGCGGGTCGCGACCCCTCTCCAAGTGGCCACGTAGACCAAAGATCTTTTGTCTTCTTCGACTGTCAGGACGGTCGGGGTCGGACCCCGGCACTCGTCGAGTCGCGTCCCCTTCTCGAGGACAAGAGTGCCCGCTGCCTCAGAGATGGACCCTGAGCCCCTCCAAACCCGCTACTCGCAAAGGTAGTCCTTCCTCTGGTTTCGGCGCTTCGCGGTCGGCGGGCGGACTGTGGCTGCGGGGGCGTCGGGGTCTCCGGCTCAGAGTCCCGAAGTCGGGGACCCACGAGCGAGAGTTCCTCCTGTCTTAAGGTCCTAGTGGCTCTCAAGAGAAAGTTTTCGTTCCTGGGTCTACGGAGCAAGGCTTCGGTAAAAGTACGGGTCTCGAACCGGGCGGGCCCTGCCCCGTCGTAGAGGGGCAGGTCCCCAGTCCCACCCACCCCGCCCCGGACCCCAAGACCCCCCTCGCGCCGACGCGGGGGGCGCTACCCTTCCTCGTCAGAACTCCTCAATTCGTACACAAAGGTGCCCCGAACCTCTACGGCAAAGACCCGCTCCAGTCTCGGCAGACGGACAGAACAAAAGAGCCTTGAAGACGAGGGTCACCCCTGCCTTCACTTCTGGGGTCAAAATTACGGTCAACGCTAGGTGTGTGACGTCCAGCGTCGGACCCCAAGTCCTTCGGTTCGGCACCTTTACCGGACTTTACGGCACAAGTTCCAGGTGGACGGTCGGATCCCGGGGAGATCCTGTCCCGCGACTGCTGTGGTCGTCTCAGTCCCTGTGAGCCGTGCTGTCGCTGCGACACGTCGACCCTGTTCCGACAGGTGTCGGAGGTTCAGGACTCGACTCTAGCCGTGAAGGTAGACGTCTGACGGGCCGCCAAAGATGTCTGGAGGAGGAGCCTGAGTCTGGGCGCCGAGACGTAGAGGGTGTGCCGTAAATGCCCGGTCGGACGGCGAGACCGACGCAGAGACACCGGTCGGTGGCTAGAGTGAGTCTCGTCGGCGCCGGTCAGTGGGAGAGACCACAGGTCTCACGCGTCATAGGCACTCTGGGTTCCTGCCCAGGTTTCCGGGTTCATTTCTCCTTATAGACCTTCGTCCTCAGTTTCCTTTTCCTTATTTGCCGGCACTAAGACGCAAAGCGGTAGTTTCGTGAACCTTTCCGGGGGTCTAGGCTACAATAAAAAGGTTCGACACCGAGAATGGCACAACAGGTTTTTCGCAGTCTTCCTAGGCCCCTCCCTACCTTCCGGGACCCATGGCAGGCACGGTTCTACAGGGACCTTCTTCGCCGTCACTCAGGCCCACTCTTCGTCCTTAGTCGGGGCCTCCGACCCGGACCCCAGACCTACGGGTGCACGCCGTCACTGTCGCTGGAAGTCTCCACTCCGGCGCACACCGCGTCCCGTCGGACCGAAAGCCCCGGTAAGCACCCCGAGCAGAGGAGGAAACGCGACATAGTAAAGTGTATCTTCGGGGACCAAGACTTGTCGAGTGTCTCCCGTCGTCTTCTCCCTCGCCCACTCCTCACTCCCGACTCCCGGCTTTGTGGTGCGAAGTCCTTTCTCTTCGACGGCGACAAAGGACGGAAAGAAGCGACCTTAAATGACGAGTAGGTTCGTGTTGTCTATTAACTCGCCCCATAAGACGGTACGGAGGTTTTCGTTATGCCGGTGTACAGGCTTTAGGGGGGCAAAGGTTTTGGAGTAGAGTAGGCATTTCCAGGGAGATACCATTGGTAGAGTGTCGTTTATTTAGGACGACGACGGTGACTTCTCGCACCGAGAAAGGTAAAGTGTACGTCCGAGGCTTGTCCGGTATTTAGGTGACTACTTAATCAGTCTAAGACTGGTGCCATGAAAGGTGTTTCCGCTCCGCTCGATACTACTTAGATTCGGGTCACCGGACGTGTCCTTTTGAGGGTGTCTGAGGGAGAAGTATTTAACTCCTACTCCGTACGCCCTCCGCCCCGCCCCGCGGGTCGTGCGAGAACGACTGTGGGTCTGGGCACCCCGTAAATACTCGACAAACCTGGCCACCGACCCCTTCGCGCAGGACGGACCCAGACCGGGTCAGACGGGTGTCGGCGGACCCGCCCCCAGGTCGGTGTCCGGAAGGCCCCGAGCCTCGGTCCCGGGACTTCCTCCGGGACCCCAGAGGACGACGCCCCGGGGTACCAAAATGGAAGTCGAACGTCCTCCGTCCCCTCTTCCACTCTGTCACACGTCTTCCCTTCCCCCTCTTCAACAAAGACCTACTGTCCCCTCTTCAACAAAGACCTACTGTCCCCTCTCACCACAGAGAGGCGGGACTCCACTGAGTCGGAGAGACCGAGGGTCCCTCTGCGCCGTCCGGTCGGACCCGGGGGTTGCCGTCTCTCGGGCACGTCACGCGGAGGGGGCGGCGCTCTCGGGGCGCAGCCCCACAGGAGTGACCCTTCGGGCGCTCTCCCTCCCCGCTCGGCTCGTCGGTGGAGGGACAAGCAGAGACGAGCGTCCTGGCGTGGTTCTTTGTTACCCCTCGGCTGCGCTCTTTCGTCTCCGAGGTCCTCGCCGCTCCGCGACTATTTGTCCACTCCAGTGACTCGGTGTCTTTCCCAAAGTTTTCGGAGTGCGACGGGACCCACACTGTCTCTCGTTTGTGACGCGAACTGTTCCGGGAGAAACAAGACACCCCGGGTCGGGAAGCATGTCGGAGCCTCCTCTGGCGTCTGCCCGACCTCGTGGGGTTCAAGTCTCCGCGGAGCCCTCGTACCCGTCGGAAGGTCCTTTCTCGGCGTCTCACTCGGTGTCCGACGCTCCCCGCGAGGCGCCCCGCCCGGTCGTCGCCGCTTCTGGGGGCTCAGCCGCGTTGCCGAGACCCAGGTGGCGCCGGTCGTGTCGCCTGCCACTAGGGGAGGGGGGCCGGGGCTCTTCCACGGAAGGCGGGGTCTTGGCCCCGACGTCAGGTGTGGGCCCGAGAGGTGGTTTCCCGGTCGTCACATTAATATTGGTGTCGGGGTCTCCGGTGTCGACGAGGGTCTCTGCCCGGTGTCTCCCCGCTCGGTCCGTCTCGCCCGGCCCGGTAGCACCCGCGGGCCGGCCCGGAGACTCGGGGGAGACTCGCGGGAGGGCGGGTCCGGAAGGGCCGCGTCCCTACGAGGACGGAGCAAGTGGTGCAGTCGGGCCCTCTCTCCAAGTGTCGGGAGCTCCGGGCGTACTGGGACGTCTGGTCGGAACTGTGGTGCCCGAGGGGCTTCTGTCACGCAGAACGTCTGCGGGCCCCAGAGTCCTCGTCGGCGCCTCCAGTGACGGAGCCAGGACGGGTGAACGGCGGGGCGGACCTCACGCCTTCGTCGGTCTTAGTCTTCGGTTCCTACGCCTGAAAGTCTGGGGCTCAGGCAGGAGCAGGACTCGGGCAGAAGAAGAGAGTGGGGAGTGTTATGTTGAGGTTCTACGAGGACTCCTCGTGCCTCCTTCTCAAAGATTTACCTCCCTGCGTGGTACACAGACTATACTTCCGAGGCGCAGCTCTCTACGGTCGAGAATTCAAGTACATTAGTTTATGCTTATGTAGAGCCAAAAATTTCCCCGGACAAGACCTTGCTCTGTTCAGTTAGATTTTAGACATACTTCTTTTCCTTTCCCCTGGTTCTTTCAGGACCCGTCTTTCCACTCCCGTAAGAACCGTCAAAAGAACCTACGCTACTGACACATTCTTTTGCAGGTCCAAAGTCCTCTCGGTCCGACTGCACGACAGAGTGTGTGTGTGAGTACGTGTGTGTGTGTCGGTCCCGTCTCCACCATGGACGAAAGGTGACGACTTAAATCGTCCACCTATGGCGCCCTATAGTAGAACGGGCAGTCCGGAGGGACCACCGGGTCTACCACTTCTTAGACGGACGTCACACCTTCTGGGTACACACTAGGGACCCACCCCTTCTACGGGACGTCCTTTACCGTCGGGTGAGACCCTAAGAACGGACCTCTTAGGGTACCTGTCTCCTCGGACCACCCGATGTCAGGTACCCCAGTGTGTGTGTGTGCCCACTAGCGTCGTGATAAGAAAACTACTAAATAAATAAGTATTATCTCTCGACTTTTTTTATGTGCTATTCGTTTTCGACTTTCTGTTTACTGTTGGACCCTTTTTGACAGACATTGAATGTAGGACCTGTTCCTACTCAGAAGGAGTATGTAATTCTTGGAGATACTTAGTACTCCTTCTTCAGGGTATTCGTCTACCCTTTCACCCGTTTCCTTTTTTTGTGGGTGGTTCTTTGTCTTTTGTACTTTTTTATAAGTGAGAGGAAACTTTCTTCAAATTTAATTTTGACGTGACTCCCAATGGACCACCGAGTCACCTATTCTTAGGCGGACGGTGACACCCCCTGCACCCAAGTCAGGGGCCAGACCCTCCTAACGTGTCCGGTGACTCGTCGATTCGGACACGCGGTGTCGAGGACTCCGACGCGGGGTGTTGAACACTTTAGGCCCGAGGACCGCAGGGACGAGACGTGGTTCTCTTCCGGAGTGTTTTTTCTTCCCGGGGACGAGCGGCCTTGATCTCTTTCGGGGTGTTTCGTTCTGGATCACGTTATTTTGTTTTGGACGTGCCTCAGTTGTTCGGAGGCCGTCCAACAACCGTCTGGGGAGTTAACACCCCTGTGCCCCCGCCCCGGCCGCCCCGCCCCGGAGGTGTGGGGAACGTCCGCGACTGAGTCCGGACTGGTGGACTGCAGACCCTCAGGTCGGACGCCTGTGGGGACGTGTGTGTCTTGCTCCGAAGGTTCCCCTAACGACTTTCCGACAAACAAGATCGTCTACTGACTGTTGTGGAGACACACCCCAATTGGTTGCACCCGTGTGGTCCGCGGAGACCTTCCGTGAGGGTGCGCGACTCCTCTCCAGTCGTCTTGTGCTATCCCTCACTCTAATTATGACGCGACGGCCCCCAATTTTTCTTCTTTTTATTCTTGTACAAAATAAACGAACATAAAGATGTCACCTAATAGTCCTCCTGTTCCGGAGTGTTGGACGGGACCTGTTGGTGTGTTCGCTCGTCCTCGTCGACCAGTCAGCGACCCCAACCCCCTCCTCCGGTCGCTGGACCCGTCCTTCCTCTGAAGAGGTACAGACGGAAAAATGCTGAACCAAGACGAATTTAGTTCGAGCTCCTAGTGGATAAGTTGGGGTGTGAGTTTTAATTACATTTTCTTTTTTTTTTCAGAAGTTCTTGAAGACTAAAAATCTATTCCGAAAGTATTGACGACCCCTTTGTTAAACTTCCAAGAAGGTCCACACCAGGTCCGTTGTGGACCCGGAGCCAGCGGAGGAGATTTGACACGGCTTATTGCTCGGACGACGGGCGGACCACGCAGACCGGTGACGCCTCCTGCCGACGTGGGAGGCGGCAGAGGCCCCGGACCCCCGAGACGTCTGAGACAGTCGAGGGGGCCCGAGACGCACATTTCTGTGTCGGGCCGAAGAGGGTCCCGGACCGTGGTGCGTACCGCGGGTGTCGGGGGAAAGGTCTCTTAAGGACTTGTTTATGCCTGCGCTCTTCTGGTCCCCTCGTTCACGCAACCGACGGGAAGCCCTGCCCACCCCTCTTCACGGGGGTGGGGCGTACGCTGCGCGGGAGCGGGAGGCCTCGGTCGACCGCGGTCCTCCGGTGTGTGCGGTTCGGACCAGGGAGGTCAGAACTCCCCTCTCGCCGACTCCCGGACCCGCCGCTCGCCCCTCGGTCCGGGCCCCTGTCGGTGTCGGAGGGGCCTCCGGCGGACGGACCCCACTCCGCCCGGTCTCGACAGGAAGCCCTCCTGTCGGACCCGGCGGGACCTCGACTACCCCCTGCCGCCCCCTGGTCCCCGGCGGGGCAGGACTACGGGGGCGCCGAGGGGGCGTGGATTTCGGCTCAGCCTTCTCTTGCCGGGAACGGTGCTCCGCGTACGTCGGGCCCCGCGCCTATCTCCTCCTCGTCCCGGAAGGCACGGGGGTCCTCGGGTGGACACTGGGGCGACCAGCTGGGTCCGGGGACGAGTCGGTCGTCCTGCCCGGGTCTCGGGCTCGTGGGACGCAGGGGTCGGTCCCGACCCGGTGGACTCTCACCTGCGGGGGGCAGTGTCGGGCCTCGGGGGTCCCTGTGTCTCTCGACCCAAGGATTTAGGGGTAGGCAGGGGGAGGGACGGGCACCGAAATGTCGAGAAAGACAAAAGTAAAATACTTTGTCGTAAGATGACCGTGGTACAGTAAATTTATGTCTTTAAAACTCTCAAGTCAAAGAGGTTCGACCCTTCACAATCACCCTTACACGGCGAGGCTCGGGAAGACCTCTCTCGACGTCCGCCTGTCCGAAGGGCCGGTCCGCGGGAGCCCTGGTCCCGAGTGGATCCGGGCCAGCGGGCTCTAAAGAGGCCTTCCAACCTCCCCTGCCTCGACGACTGGTCGGTGACTGGCCGTCGGCGTATGGACGTTAGTCCGCCGCCCACTCGAGTCGGGAACCGGAGGGGCACACGGGCCCTGAGGACGACGGCGGGTCCTGTGCGCCTGCACCGAGAAACGGTCCAGTCCTTGTCCCGCTCTGGGCGAGTCTCGTAGGACCTGTCTTCTCCTTTCGAACCCCTGGCCCACCCGCCCGTGAAGAGGGCAGTACTGCCCTCCCGGGTCGACGGGGACGGCTCAGTGTCGACGGGGTCTGAGCGGAAGACCGAGCCTGGGGCAGGAGGGCTAGGACTTCGACGCCCACACACGGAGCCCTGGCGGTGCAGGACGGGCCGCGAGGTATCAGAGGACCGGGTATTTGGTTCGCCCCTCTCTGTCCAAACGTGGCCGGTCTGGCTCCCGTACACACACGCGCCACACAGCCACCGACCACTCACACACTTACGCTCTCTACAAGTCCCTGGGTCGTGGAGACTTTCCGGCCCGGGGAGACTTAAGGACCACTTGGCTTCGGTTTGTCCAGTCTATTTCTTAGACAAAAGTGGCTGAGTGCCTTCCGAATTAGCGAGACCGCCTTTAAAGGGCTCTTCAAATGGAAACCCGTCTGTACCGGGTCGTGGTCTGTCCTCTAAAGTCAGGGCTTCTCGTCTGCCAGCACTCGTCCCTAATTTCACCGGCCCTGTGATCCGACGGGGGACCCCGGGCCGGAGACGGACTCGCACGTACCCCCACCGGGCGTCGGATCCCCGTGTCAGGGGTACAGGGGTCGCCGTCCGAGCCGAGCGGACCCAATTGAGGGTCCCAATTCAGGGTCCTGCCCGAGACTCTCGGCTCCACTTCACTGGACGTCTTCGTCGTCCGGACGTCGGAAGTCCGACCGGTGGGGTGCCGGGGAAGGTCTGGGTGGAGTGCATCCCTTGGAAGGGGCGAGTACTAAGGCGCACTTAGACTGTGTGTCTCCCCGCGGCACACCGGTTCAAGTCTCGTGTTCCCGCACTACAGGACCTTGTTGACGGCTGAGCCCGGCTCTTTGCCTCTGCGCTCCGGCAAGGGTCTGGACACCGGCGTCTCACGCGAACGGTCTTGGAAGGTCTTGGAAGGTCTCCTTCGCGCGTCCGACGTGAGGTGCGGTGGCGGGCTACCCGAGGTCGGAGGTGGAGGTAAACACGTAGAGTAATCGTCTCTTTTAAAGAAGCCTTTTGTCAGGTGCTCTCGCGGGTGTGGACGACAAACGGCTCAGCAGTGGCCGTCGAAGAAGTGTCGTGCAGGCTCGCCTCGGTCGGAGACCCCTCTGCCGGCTGGTGCTCCGGTCCCGACTGGCGACCGCTGTCTCCGGTCGACAGGAGGGACGGGGGGCGCCGGCCCGTGGCAGTGTGCATGGAAAAGTCGTGCAAGTGCACTAGGGGTTGGCAGTGTCAACTGAGGTGAGTCTTGGGGACAGGATTTGAGACGGTCGTGGGTCGGTGACAGGCTCCACTAGGACCGGGGCCCCTGCGCCGACTCTGGGCCCCCGACGTGCTACGGCAGGGTGGCAGTCACGTCCTCAGAGGGTTGGCCCGTCTTCGAGAAGAGTGAGTGTGACGACGGGGCACGGCGGTGTCGTGGGCCGCGCGTCCTACGCGCCTTGTCACGGCAAAGGTCCGAAAGGGACGCACACCCGTGCGGGTCGCGGGTGGGAGCGTAGTGTGGTTCCATCTTTCCCCGACGGGAGGGGGCTTTCGGGCGAGACCCCGCTGCAACATCTCAGGCGAGACCCCGGGTCCCGAAGGGGCACCGAGTCGACCGTTTCTCGGGCGGACGTCACTCCCTCGGGACCCAAACTAGGGACCCAACCCTTCTAGGAGACCTCTTCCCTTTCCGAAGGTTCGGTCTTAACCGAACCTTTTAGGGAACCTGTCTCCTCGGGCCGTGCGATGGCAGGTACCCCAGCGTTTCTCAGCCTGTGCTGACTCGTGGACGTGAGGACGAAGACTCCGGGCCGACACGTCCACCGGGACTGGGTACTCTTCGCGGTCCCCTCTCCCCTCGGCGTCACACACCCGTGTCACTGATGGGCCGGCGGGCACGGGTCGAGGGGACACGAGCTCCTCGGACTCTGTGGGCACACACCATCGACTCGACCCTGGTGCCAGTCGCACCGGACCTCTGTTCTGGTTTCCACGACCCGAGGAGAGGGGAGGACCGTGGGGTCGGGGTCAGGTTCTGGTTTCCGGGCCCCGAGGACAGGGAGGACCGTGGGGTCGGGGTCAGGTTCTGGTTTCCGGGCCCCGAGGACAGGGAGGACCGTGGGGTCGGGGCAAGGCGTGCAGTGGGTGAGAGTCGACACCCTCGTGGCCCGTGTCACACGGTAGACGGTAGTCCTCTCTGTCTACGCCCTCTCTGCCGCGGTCGGTAGTGCCCGTCGGAGGGAGGGGCACCTTCGTCGGGGCCTCTGGTGCGGGACCCAGCGGAGACGGACCTACACGGGGCACGTCGGCCCCAGGGTGGGCCGGAGACGTCCTCCCAAGGGGTTCTCCGTTAGTCTCTTGTCGTCAGACCCTCCACGAGGTGCCAGTCGGACACACCCTGCGTGTGTGGAACACCCTAAGGTCGGACACGACCTCGTCGACTTCCGCGACTCCTCCGGACGTCCCGTCTTTGCTCGAACCGAGACGTGTCTTACAGGGTTCAGTGGGTCGACGTGGCGGGACCACTAGGCTTTGGACACCCAGAGTGAAGTCCCGTCCACGGACTACCCCTGTGCGGTCGGGCCGAGACTCGCACTTCTCGCCTTCAGAGACAAGGACACCGAAAACTAGAGGTCACGGGGAGGGGAGTGTGTGTTCGGTTGTGTGTGTCGTTGTGTGTGTGGAGCTGTGTGTGTGTGTCGTTGTGTGTGCCGTTGTGTGTGTGTCGTTGTGTGTGTGTCGTTGTGTGTGTGTGTCGTTGTGTGTCGTTGTGTGTCGTTGTGTGTCGTTGTGTGTGTGGATTTGTGTGTGTGTGTCATTGTGTGTCGTTGTGTGTCTTTGTGTGTGTGGAGCTGTGTGTGTGTGTCGTTGTGTGTGGTTGTGTGTGGAGTTGTGTGTGGAGCGGTGTGTGTCTCGTTGTGTGTGTGGTTGTATGTGTTTGTGGCTGTATGTGGTTGTGTGCGTGTCGTTGTGTCGTTGTGGGGGGGTTGTGTGTGTGTGGGGTTGTATGTATGTGTGGTTGTGAGTTTGTGTGTGACTGTGTGTGGCTGTGTGTGTGTGTGGCTGTGTGTGTCGTTGTGTGTGTGGAGTTGTGTGTGTGTGTCGTTGTGTGACTGTGTGTGTGGGACTGTGTGTGTGGGGGTTGTATGTATGTGTGGTTGTGAGTGTGTTTGTGTGTGACTGTGTGTGTTTGTGTGGTTGTGTGTGACTGTGTGTGTCTCGTGACGTGTGTGTGTGGTTAGTGTGTGTGGTTATGTGTGTGAGTGTGGTTATGAGTGTGGTTACGTATGTGTGTCGTTGTTTGTGTGTGGTTGTGTGTGTGTGTGGTTGTGTGTGTCGTTGTGGGTGTGGTTATGTGTGTGGGGTTGTGTGTATTGTCGTTGTGTGTGTGGATGTGAGTGTGGTATGTGTGTTTGTGGTTGTGTGTGTGTGTGGTTGTGAGTGTGGTTATGTATGTGTGTGGTTGTGTGTGTGGTTGTGTGTGTGGTTATGTGTGTGTGGTTATGTGTGTGTACTTGTGTGTGGTTGTATGTGGGGTTGTATGTGTGTGTGGTTGTGGGTATGGTTGTGTGAGTGTGGGTGTGTGGGTTTGTTATTGTTTGTATCACTGTACGTGTGTGTGTGACTGTGTGTGGTCGTATGTGTGGGTAGTTGTATGTGTGGTTGTGTGTGCGGGTGGTTGTATGTTTGTGCTTGTATGTGGTTGTATGTTGTGTGTGTGTGTATTTGTGTGTCGTTGTGTCTGGTTATGTGTCGTGTAGATGTGGTTGTGTGTGTGTGTGTGGTTTCGTGTGTGGTTGAATACTTCTGTGTGTGTGGTGTGTGTGGTTGTATGCGTGTGACTGTGTGTGTGTGTGGTTACGTGTGTGGTTGTGTGTGTGTGGGTCGTTCTAAGTGACAAGCCACCGAGTCAGCACAGACTGAGAGACGCTGGGGCACCTGCCGTCGTGCGGTCTGGAGGGACAGGTAGTGGTTACGGGCCTCAAACGAGTCTGAGTACAGGTAGCTCAGTCACTACGGCAGGTTGGTAGAGCAGGAAATAGCGGGGAAAGAGGAGGACGTTCCAATTAAAACGAGTTAGACCACTTTTTTTTTTTTTTGTGGTTGTACGACGATCTGAGTCAGGTCTTTCTCTTCAAATGTCGGGCCGAGGAGGTCACCTTTCAGTGGGGGTTTTCGGGAAATACCCGTCCGTGGGATGAGAGTCCTCGGCGTACGAAGAAGGTACTGCACTGCTAGTATGTCGATATTTCTCTGTGCAAGGCTCAGACTTTATCGTGTAAAAAGGAAACTTGACTACTTTTCTAGGAATCCGCTAAAACTCTCGCCCCGGGTCCCAAACGCTCCTTTATTCACTAAGTCTTCCGAAGAGACGAGCCGAGTAGTTTGTGTGTATCCTCGACCTCTCTTTGCCCGAGTCCCAGACGAAGGGGTCTGAGCCGTCGGAGTCCTCCTCTCTAGGGGGAGTCCGCTCCCAAGACCTTCGGACCGCCCCGACGAGTGTGGTCCACCTGTCGCGAGCTCCGTGGACACCGGGGGACACACAGACGCACGTGGAGTCGGGGTCTCGTTTCCCACGACCCGGGACAGTCGCGGAAACAGGTCTCCTTGGCCGGAGGCTCAGAACGAAGGTCCCTCCTTCGGGGTCCATCCACGGGGACGGTCGGGACATAGGGGCGGACGGTTTGTGCGAAGACGGGGAGGTCTCCGTTTCCACCCGTGCCGTCTCTCCTGCGCGTGAAAGAGGCCCCCTCCGTCTGCTCCGTCGTCTCCCGAAGAGAGAAGGGCTCCTCTCAACCGTTTCCGACTAAGGACCCCAGGTCCCAGGTCGATGTCCTTGTTCCCCTGCTGGGGACTGAACTGTCGAGAAGTAAGGACGACACGGGTCTGGGGCGAGTCAGCGACTCTCGGTGTTTCACACACACCGACTTAGGTTCAGACACACACGCACACACACACACACACACACATCTATGCTAAAAAATTTACGAAAACACAGTGACAGAAGTTTTCTTTCGCTTTTCGTTCCACGTCCGTGTCTCCGCTGGTAGTCCGGTCATTTCTGCCACGACGGTCCCGTCCCGACCGCCGGCGCTCGAAGGAACGCCGGCACGTCGGACACGGGACCTATGGCACAGGTGGCCCCCCAGACGGCCCCAGAGAGCGCCCGACGCAGACTGGGGGCGAGGGGGTCGTCGAGAGTCCAGACACTCGGGTCCTCCGGCCTCGACTCCGTCCCTCACGACTTGCAAGTGTGACTTATGCCGACTTGGGAAGGTTGACTGTTTGTGTGCACATAGTACTTAAGATGTGCTCAGTTGTGCGGCTGCTTTGGACAGGTCTCAGCCAAGAAGTACTTTAGTCTCCTTCCGTCCTTTCGGGGTAAAAGAGAGAGGAAAGCCTTCCCGTTCTCGAGACACCAGACCGTCGGAGGAGGGCTTCGGGCACCTACGCCCTCGTCCATCGCTTGCAAGGGTCCTCTGGCTGCCTCGACTCTCGTTGGACGCCGCCCCCTCTTGTTACTCGAAATACAAGAAGGTCCTGTTTAGTGTGTGAAAGGGACCGAGTATTTCCGAAAAATATATTGGAGTGAGACCGTGACGGACCCATCTCTCTCGGACGGCCCTCCATTGGTGTAGGGGGCCCGCGGTCTACGGGAGTCTTGGCCAAGTGGGTCGAGTGTCGTGGACCCCCGCAGGCGGACCCGGGTCCCGAGCAGGGGTGGGTCCTTAGTCTCGAAGTGCCCCCGCCTCCCTGTCTGGAGACCCGTGGGTTACGGAGCCGGTCACTGCCGCCGGACACGTCGGTGACCGGGTCCTCCGCAAGGGCTCGCCGGTGCTGGGTGCACACGAAGGCGGGTGGGGTAGCGGGTCCCGTGACTCGGTGCAGGGCCGGTGGAGACCCTGAATCTTCACTTTTAAGTCTGGGACGAGGGAATCTTAGAAGAACGCCCTCTACGACTTAATCGCCAAGGCAGAAGGAGAACCATGTCTATCGACACCAGGGGTGGTTGTGGTCCCGACGGGTGATCCCGGAGACGGGTGACCGGCAAGGTCGTCCGTCTGTCAGAGGGACGTCTCGGGACGAGGCCCGCTTCGTCTTCTCCCTCCTTTCCGGGTCGGTCGTACCCCTACTGGACCTCCGCGCAGAGACCACCGCGACACTCGGTCACAGGTCCCTTCCGCCTGAGTCCCTGAGTCTCCACTCCCACTCGGAGAACGTTAATAATGTCCTTGGGAAAGTCTACCAGTGCTTGTGGAGACTGTACGTGCAAACGATGACGAGTGCGATTTTGTCGTCATGATAACTAATCGTAGCCCGAAGGGACCCTCGAGTTAACCCTTTCTTAGGTGGACGTTACGTCCTCTGAGGATCCAGCCCTTCTAGGGGACCTCTTCCCTACCCGACGGGTGGGGTGACAAGGACCCGAGGGGAACACCGAGTCGACCATTTCTTAGACCCTCTGGACCCAAACTAGGGACCCAAGCTAGGGAACTAATAGTAGTTTATAATTAGCAGCACAATTTTGGTAGTGAACTTAATTGATTAGACCGGTGGTACCGGGGACATCAACTCCAAACAGGTTCCGGACCCAAAAGTCCATTACGTAGGTCTACCAGTCGACGGGCCTACCGACCAAATCCCCTAGGGGAGCCTCACCGGAGTGACTCCACTTCCCGGGGATGTCCCAGAAAGTGACACAGACCTTGACACAGGCCCCTCCCCTACTGTCGGTGCACGGGGAGTCTGTAGGGACTTCTCGGACCCCGGTACTCCCGACCCGGGACCCGTGTCTGAATCGTCGCCCGTGGTCCCCTGTCTCCCGAACCCCCGTGTCAGTGGGGGAACAGCAAAGCTGAGACGGACCCGGACCGGGGCCCTGTTTCACTGATCTCGATATCCCGACGAGATTCCTCCGGCCGTCCCAAACGTCCTCCAGGCCCTCCGCTCCCGTCTTACGTCCTCCGTCCCACTCACGGGCCGTGTGTGGAACTCAGACCGACCGGAGCCGGTGGGCGTGTCCACGAGGACCCAGACCTCTGCCTACCCGGTCGCGTCGCCCGCTTCCCGCAGGCCGAGTGAGCACCCAAAGGACGTGTGAAATGTCTCTGTCTGGGTGGTCCTGCCTGGGGTCGCGGTGAGCTGTAAGTCGCCGGGGAAGAGGGAGTTCCCGGCCTCAGCCACATTCCTGGGTCGACGTTTCTACGGACCTGGTGACGGGCGCCTTACGGGACCTTCCGGAGACCGGCCGTTTGTCGGACTTTGGGGTCGGCCGAGCTGGCTGAGGGCGGGCGTCAGAGGCGCAGGCGGCGCGCCACCGCGGTCTCGAGGTGGCCGGGGTGCCGGCCCAGTCGAGCTCCGGGGCGCCGGGACGTCGGGCGTCCCGCGACTCTGGCGCCCCTGGACGTAAAGACCTCGGTGCTCCCTCGTGAACCGTAGTCCTGTGCCTTTCGACATTATTGGCGTACACGTTTTACACCGGTTTTATACCTTGGATGGAAATCAAAAATTGAGGTCCAGGTCTTGGTCCGTAACGTGACACACACAGATTTCGTTCGACCAGGACCTGAACATCATTGGAGGGGAGGGATATCCGACTTCCCGTCGTCCTGTCCCGCCCGACGACCCATCGACTGCAGTGTGTCCTCGGCCCCGAGACTTTTGTCGAGGCCCACCGCGGGGGGGTTTCGGACGAGAGGGACCCTTCGGTCTCAGAAAACGGGACTCGGAGGGTCTCTCTGTGTGCACCTGCGTACGCGCGCACGCGTGTGTGCGTGGTCGGGTCT
The DNA here is from genome assembly GCA_006410555.1 of Capra ibex. Taxonomy (NCBI): domain Eukaryota; kingdom Metazoa; phylum Chordata; class Mammalia; order Artiodactyla; family Bovidae; genus Capra; species Capra ibex. The sequence continues at coordinate 770,619 of SJYO01000647.1, forward strand.
TTTTGGTCTCCTCGTCGAGTCCTCGTCACCCGGGAGGAGGTCCGAGGGGGAGGCGGGTCGGGGGGCGTTCGAGTCTCCATTCTGAGTCCGTCTTGGTCTTCATTTAGTTATGGGAGGTCGAGAGGGGTGGCGGGAGGAACAGACGTGCAATTGAACGTCGGGGAAGTAGACTCTTAGCCGTTTACAATATATTTGCTAAATGGTAAAATTTCCACACTATTGTAGTCTCGCCTCCCTCTATTTCCCGAAAGGACTTTGGGATACGGGTGCCTCGACGTCGTCGCCTCCGAGAGTGGAAGGGTCCCGATACCCGGGCACAAATAGAGAGGGAGAGTGGTTTACTGAGGTCCGGTGAATGTGGAGAGTCCTGTGGGTGAAGGGGAGAAGGGTGTAGGGCGGGGGTGGTGGCCTCCGGGAGACGGACGGGGTTTGAACAAGGGACCTTAAAGGTCCGACCGACTGTCGTCGAAGGAAGGTCCTCGCGAAGAGGACTCCCACGTTGACGGAGGTAGAGTTCAGTGTTTGTTGGGAAAGGTCTAAGGCGAAGGGGTGAAGTCTCAAATTGTGGACGTGGTAGTCTACAGTTTCTGTGCGACTCGACCTTCCTTCGCGGCGAGGTGATGAGACCGGTGGTAAAGGTAAGACGCAAAAGAGACTGTAAGAAACAGGTTTCCTTGGTAGTGGTAACGTGTAGACGTGCCGCGAGGATTACTACTAGAAAGTGCTAGGACAATTCGACTGCAAGAGTAAGTACCCGTCGGCTAAACGAAGGTCTCGGAGACGAAGTCAAACGTGACGACTTTGGACCGAACAGGAACTGTGGGTGAGTGTCACACCATCCGACACCACGAAGACCTACAAATGTTAGCTCATAGACGACGTCTTTTACTTCCGCAAAGGGGGATCTGAAACCTCGAGACAGAGGAGACTTCGAGTCACTCTTCCGAGTCTGCGCGAGGTAGCGGTCGTGACCGGAAGTCCGGGGAGACGGGGCTCCAGTCAGGAGACACCAGTCAGCTCGAGGAGTAGACGTCTTTGTCTGAACTTGCGTGTCGAGGGTAGTCACACGCGACCAGCCTCGTCTTTGGACTTTCAGGTCACCGAAATTGATCTGCGAGTCTCTGGGTCGGCGAGAAACTGAAGGATAAACATTAGTGGCAAGAAGGTAAGGGACATAAATGTTAACTGAAAAAGTTCCCGTAAGGTTCCCAAGAGGTGACTCTAGTAAACTATTTTTAGACAGAAGATTCATTTTCTGTGTACAATAAGAGGAAACCCCTGTTTCATTTGGCTCCGTCTCGAGTCATGACCACGACCGCAGGGCGGGCGACCCTCGGCGCCCGGAACCGGTGCACCGGGACGACAGCCCCACGAGACCTGAGGGGAGACGCCGGCTACGGGCTGAACTTCCTCCCTCCGAAACGAGGAGGAGGCAGTCTGCGTCGAGTGTCCCGAGTCGGTGGGCAGGGTGACTTTACTGACCCTCTTCGACGGAAAGGGTGTCCGTGGGACGGACGTGAAGTAGTACGCTTACGAAACCTAGACGAAGTCTTTCTTTTTACCGGAAAGTACCACGTGTGGCTTACACCCGTCTTTAACCCGGTCCGTCTGCGTGTCGAGGTGCGACTCTGCCCTTGATACGCGGCTCTTGTGGGTGTAAGCTCCGTCCTCGCCCGCACCCGGGACGTCTGCCTCACGCCCCCACTGGGGACGGACCACCGAAGAGGGTCCACCCGGGGTAACCGGTCCACCGGGCATCCTGGGACAGGGGTCGTCTGCCGGGGCGGAAGGTGGCGTCCTTCCGGGGTCTTCTAGGGGACTCGACCACACTTGTAGCGGAAGACACCGCGTGTATAACGAGTCTCGAGCGCAGACCGGCCCGTCGACGGACCCCTCGGGCCGAAGGGGAGTTTAAGGGAAGACGAGGACTGCTCTCGGACCAAGCGTGACGTGGTCGAAGTCCCACAGACTGCGGTCGTACGACTGGAACGGTGGTTGGACATGGACGGCATCCTCCGCCACCCCCCCGAGAAAGGAGGGGAGGTGCACCCAGGGAGGTAGGGGTGGTCGGGGATGTGGGGGCGGAGAGGGGGTCCCGTGTCTCTCTTCACCCGCGATGTCTTCGTTGAACACCACTTCATAATCTCAAGTGCACAGAAAACTTTTTTCTTTTTTTTCCCCTGTACGAACTTGTTTTTATGGGAGGGGGGAGGGCGTTTCTTTCTTTCAGGTCGGTCGTGTCTCTTCCGGTCGGGGATTGGAGGACAGACCGGGGAGACGCCCCGAGTCGGCCTTGGTGTGTCGGTGTCGGTGGGACGGAAAATTGTCTTCCACCCTGGGTGTTTAGAGAAGGAGTTATTGGACCAGAGGCAAACTCAGGAAGAGACGGGAGTGGAGGTAAGAGAGGGTGGCGTGAGGTGGAGGTCGACTAACGTTTACAGTCTATGTTACATTTTACGGGTCCTCACCCGTGTCTCCACCTACTACTCGACTTAGACGTTCTGTATTTGAGTGCACCTAATCAGCGTTCAGTTTGAGAAGGGTTCCGTTTCTTGTTCACCACACGGGTGCCAGAAATAAGTACGCGAACAGACGACGTGTTTAGGCTTTCGGTCTGATTAGAATCTTTTCGTCTGGGTCCGGGTCGTCTCTTTTCGTAAAAATTTCCCTGCACTGGCTCCTGAACCTTCGGTCGTGAACTGGACACAAATTACATCGAGACTAGACAATCCCCTGCGAAAGACGAATGGATGAGTCTTTTGCAGACCGTCGTGACCTTTTACTTCGCGGTGACAGGGAAGAGCTCTAAATGCTGTCCGACAGTCGTGGTAGACTATTGACTTGGAGGAACTTTAGTCGTCTCGATATCTCTATAGTAGTCGTTCCGACTGCAGGGTCACCACTCTCGTCCTTTTCCTCTCCTCCTCTTCGAACAAATGAAGTAACTCGCGTATTAGCTCCTTGTGAATTTGAGACGGTTTACCTGTTCCTTACACTTTGTGTCTAAAGAGTTTTAAGTGAATTTTAAGTTTCCTTTGCCCTGACGTCACGCGATCGGGACAGAAAATTTTACAGGTCGTTGCTCGACTTTACGTGGTGCGCGATGTCCGACCCATTCGGACTCGGGCAAGGTCTTTTTTGTCAACCGTACCTACTACCACGACAAATGATCTTTTGATTGGATGAAGGTCGTCTGCCACCTGTTGCACTGACTATGCTCTGTTTTACACACCGACACAAACGGAACTACACTCTCCCGCGCCGGGCAAACAAAAGGATAATACATTTTGGGGACGAACTGAGGACGGTTTTGTAAAAGGGTCACTGTACAGACAGACGGAAACCTGCCCAAGGAATGATTTTGTTTATGTGGTTTGTTTGGTAGAAACTATCGACCCTGAGTATTTCCGTTTGTTACTCTTGATGATACCCGACAAATTCTACCGTGGCCCGTGGTGCGTCAATGGTGTGCCTGTCCCGCCGAGGTGTGCCGCCCGACCCGGCCGAGGGTCCTCAGTGTCGACACTCGTTGCACGAGAAAGAACCGTTATTGACTCCAAGGGGGGGCGGGGGTGGAAAACCCGTCACTCACCAGAAGAGGGATTATTCGGTGTCGTACATATATACAACAGACGAAATCTCCTCTCTATTCATATTTTTGTTTGATAATAATGTTCGCGTGTGAGTTTACTTTTCTCTTGCAGAGGATTCTGCTATGACCGTGGGATATTTTCACATTAAATTGGAATAGATTAGACCTCGGGCAAAGTAGTGTCCCTACCGGTTATTACATTTCGAAACACACTCTCCGACGCCTCTCCGGAGAGGACCCTGGCCGACGGACTCTGGCCGGCACGTCTCGCCGCAGAGCCCGGCCCTCCACTCTTTTACTACCTACTCGGCCCCATCGCGGCCGTTTTTACCGACTCTCCTCGCAAAGGAGAAGGGTAGACAAGTCCTTCCTGCAGTCGCTCTGTCTGATTTGTGTCCCGGACCACGCCCTGAGGCGCACGCGGGCGCGCGTGTGTCTGCCGTGGGCCCCCCTGTCTGCGGGAACGGCCGACGAGAACTCCCCTTCGTCCTGGCCGGGTCCGACAGCGGTCTCGGTCGGCTACCGCCGACCGCAGGGGCCCCTCAGACCGGATTCCACGGGCGGGGACGACACCGGTGACAAACCCCCTACCTGGGCGGTCTCGACCCTGACGTCCGGGAAGGACCTGTGTCCCTCAGGGCGGGGTCTTCCCGGGGACCCGTGGTGTCCCGGGTCCTGTGAAACGACGGGACAGGGTCCCTCTCGTCTCGGGCGTCGCGACGTCTTCGCGGAGGGGTTGAGGAAGGGGTGAGGTGGGGTGGGGAGGGAGGTGGNTTCTCTGTCAGGGGGTTGGGGAGTGGCGGAGATAAGCGACCCCTGAGACGTTTAGAACCGACCCTCAACCTCGAGTGGGTGAAGTCTTCGTCCACCGGGTTCGGAGTCCGAGGGGGAGACTCTGTGCTGTGGGTCCGCCATGAGAGAACCCCAGCACCTCCAGACTCCGGGACACGGGGGCGGAGCGGGAGGGCGCAGAGACTCCCGTGTCTCACTGTCCGACCCCAAGGGTCGTCACGGGACTCGAGAGGGCCGGACGTTCCGGAGCGACCGACGAGAAGGACTCGTCAATCCCGGTCGGCACTCCCCCGACCTTTCTCGTGGAGCAGGAGGTACACGGACAGAGGTCCTCTTGCCCGGACCCTGTGGGTGCACCTACCCTCTGGGTCCCCTCCTCGGTCCCGCCGGGAGTCCGCGCTCTCCTGCGTGCACGTCCGGGACGACCTCGTGGACGGCCGGTCGTGTGTCGGTAGACGTGAGCGTCGTCTGCGCTCTGGGGCCCCACCTACACGAGGGGCATCACTGGTCATGCGTGGAGGTGTCTCGACAGGTCGGGTCCACTGTGTGGGGAGACGACCCTTATGAGACTTGTTCCTGTGGAGGCATACAGACGGCTAATGTGCCCAATCGGGTGGATGGTTGAGAGACTCTGTGTGCGAAATTGTAGACTTTAGTAGTCTGAATAGTGCCTACTCCAAATTATCAAATGGCAGAAGAGAGCCTCCTTGTATTCGGTGTATGGAATAGTGCTTCCCGTGGAATCGCGGTTCCCTGTGTCCTCTCATTCTGTCTTTCCCTACCGCGCGCTGGGTCGTTCAGTGAGACTCGGGTCGAAGGAGGGCTCACTCTGTGCCTTCTGCCGTGGGCACGGTCCTAAGTCGCCGTTGCAGTGAGAGCCGGGACCTGTCCTGCTGGCGGCTTAGGCATCGAGGGGTGGGATGCACGTTCTAGTGGGACTGCCAGGTGGACGGCGGGGGGTGGTCCAGACGCCTCCTCCGGTCGAAACCCCGCACCTCTCCGAAAGAGGAAGGTCGACCCGGAAACACTAGGGTTCGTCTCGCCGGGAGACATTTTCATTGAGTGTTCAAACAATGGTCGTTCAGATTGACCGCAGTTGGTGACCGGAATTCTTTAGGCCCTCCCGGCGTCGCTGACGTGCACCGACAAAGGGAGAGTGCGTGAATAGGGATGAGTGTAAGACACCTTTAAGCGGAGATAAGCGACAGCAAATAGAAAGGAATTTAAAAGTAAAGGTTTCATTTGTCGGGATTTCGCTCACGTGGGGAGATTCGCGGTCGCAGCGCGTCCCGAGGTGCACCCGGCGTCGGCGCGCGGGAGACACACGCCCCGAGTCCCACCGTTGCGCGTCCCCCGACCCCAGGCGCGACTTCGGCCGCCGGGGTGGTGGGGGTGGGACAAGAGGTTTGGCTAAGAAACCCCCAAGTCAAAAAACCATTAATTCTGATTCCTCGTCAATTTTTTGTCTTCATGAAAAAGGACCTTTGGTCGCCAGAAGTAAACGTTGAAAATAACCGTTTGGACCGACGGTCATTTATGTAAGGAACCGTAGAGGGTCTTGCATCAAGTGAACTGCTCCGCCGAGGAGAAAGAGATTGTACATGTAGTTAATTTCCCCGGCGACCCTCCTTACGCCGGCCAGGGCCCTTGTTTCCGAGGGTCCGGACACGGCCCTGACTCGGCCAGGGAGGTTCCCCGGACAGCCGGCTGAGAAGGGCGCCCGTGCGACCGCTCGAATGCCCCACGCTCCCGGTCCTCGGACCGCCCGCCCGGGAGGCAGACCGCCGCTCCGGAGGGTGGCCTGGCAAGGCGTCTCTGGGGAGGGGCCCGACGCGGCGGGCCCGCGGCTCCCCGCAGCCCAGCGGGTCCCCAACCGGCGCCCGCCGTCCCCCGCGAGCCCCGCGCGCGTCTCGGCTTCGGCCTCGGCCCGCCGGACTCGGGGCGCGTCGTCCGCCGGACCGCCCCCACCCCCGCCCCGCCCCGACGCGGGGCCCCAGGTCTCGAGGGCGGAGTCCACGCCTGGGGGCTGCGGGGACGAAGGGACGGGCCGCGGGATCGCCGGTTCCGCCCTTCGGACACCCGGGGCGACCCGGCGCGAGGGCCCACGTCTGCGTGTGCTGCTGGGCCTCCGACCGACGAGCAGGTGTGGTAGGACTTCCACGCCTGCCGCCCGGCCCGGCTCCTGGGGTGCCGGCGGGCCCTCCAACCCCTCGTCCGGCCGGCGCGGGACTCGGCCCACCTACCTCGCAGGGCCAGGCCCAGGGACCGGCGGCCGAGCGCCTCCCCGGCCCCGCAGCCCCGAGCTCGAGGAGTCCGGCGAGGGCTCGCCCTCCCCCAGGCCAGGGCGCGCACCCCGGGGGCTTGGCCCGACCTCTCGTTCCCTCTGGAGGGCCCTGCTCCGGGGCGGCGGTTCTCCACGCCGGTTGAGGAGAGGCGACGCCCCGGCCGGCCGGGAGCCCAGACAGACGCGTGTCTCCGAAAAGGAGACTGTGGGCCTCGGGTGTCCCAGCCCTCCGCGGCGCGCGACGCAGGGGCAGCGGGCGTCCCCGGGGCGTCCGGTAGCCGGGAACGTCCGGTCCGACGAGGGTTCAGAGTCACCCCTGGGCCCACCCTTCTTGGGTTCACCTCTGACCATGGAAGGCAAGTTGGTGCGAATTGTACAATAAAAACAGGACCTACCGACTCTCCTCCGTCAACGGAAGTGGACGGAGACGGTCCTGTTTCCTTCGGGGGCCCTGCGTGTCGGTCCTGGGGCACCCATTTCGCGGGGAGGACAGGACACCGGGGAAGATCCGTGAGTCGAGCGAGACGCGGGGTCTTTGCGAGACCCTTCGACCGTAAGGGACGCTGGTCGCCGTCCACCCGGTTCGGGTCCGTTGGGACTCGTCCACACCCGTGTGAGGACGGTCACTCTCATTAGCCACCCCGCCGGCAGCACCCCTGACCCCCCCCCCCCGTGACTTAAGGACAGTGTGCTCGGAGGACACCTCCGGCGGGAATCCTCTCGTCGAGGTGTCAAGGCAGTCAGTGCCCGTCGTGAAACAGTAGTCTAGCAAAAGCTAAAAATTTTAGCTTTTTGTTTGCGTAAAAAGTAAATAGTGTCCTTAACAAAAAGACGATTCCTCCCCTGATTCGGTCCTTCTGCCGTAATTGTCTTGTTCGTGAGACTTTGGGGCTGCTTCTCTCTTCAGCGAGAAGGTCTTCCGACCTCGGAAGGGGCGGGGCTCGACGCGCCTACGGGTCGCGAGGAACGGACAGGGTCCCAGACTATTGCTTATTCCTAGTGACGGCCGCACATAGGAGGGGGTGCGGACCTGAAGTCGAGAAGGACTTGCTCCGGTGCACCTCTTGAAGGTGTCCTTGGATTTATCACGCTTCTGTGGGGCTTTGCCTGCACCGATGTTAAGGAACACTGAAGTCAGATCGCCCCGCTGAAGCCCAGGGTGGCAGGCACTTCACGAGGCATGAGGTGCGAACAGAGGGCCGTCGTTTTCCCCCCTTCCACCCTCTCGACGTCGGGACGTCTTTCGGGACGGGGGCATACGTCGCCGGGGGGTAGGGCCCGGCTGACGGGCAGATCTCCCTGTCGGTCGAAAAGATCTGCGGGGGACATTGTGAGGAGTCTGGTCGGGACTGGGCGTGGGGGTCCCCGGTCGAAGGGGCGTCCCGTGGGCGACTCGGTCGGCCTAGGCGACCTGTGACCAGCCTCCCCGGACGAACACAGACCCCTCCTAGTGACAGGTCCCGACCCCCCCCGTCCCCGCCGCGACCTTTCAAGGGTTCCCCCAGAGAACTCCTGTTACGGTCCTTGAACCCGACTTGAGTGTCGGGGAACCCTTAAGAAAAGACCCGGCTCCTAGGGACGGGGGAGGGCCTAGGGATAAGGGAAATAGTGCTATACTTTTCTTCGATGCGGGGGGGGGTCAAGGGCCACGGACCGCCCCAGTGGGGAGGGAGAGAAGGACGCCACAGTGGCCCAGGGTCAACCCGTAAAGGACGTCCCGGGCGGGGAGAGGGAAGGAGTGCGAGAAAGTCGCCTCCCGAGGCCCCTTAGGACAAAACCCCTTCCGACACTGTGGGGAGGAGTCTCGATTCTGGGGTAGCTCCCCGGGTCCTTAACACTGCGGGGGTGGGAGAGGCGGCCGACCAGTCCCTTACCTACCCCGGTCCTTCCAGTCGCTGGTAGGCTCCTTTGTGTAGGTAATGGCTAGCGACAGCGGGAGCCTGGAAGTCCAGCGTCGGCGCTCCACAGTCTTTTTGTCGCTTCCAAAGGACGCTTCCGTAAAGACGGTCAATTCCAGCACCCCTGTCACTGACTTGAGATACGTTCCCCGTAGTCTTTGGGATTGGCTTTAATTTTTGGAGTGGGGTAAGGGACTTCTGAAGTAAAGACGCGGAAGCACAGGTGTATGGTGGTGGTGGCTGTTATTATTGTCTTCAGTTCATGAACTTTATGTTAGTTCGGCAAATCACCTCCAAACGAAGGCTCCTTCGAATATTTTGTGTTTGCGTTTATAGAAAAGGACCGCTTATAGGTCTCGCGCTGGTCCCCTTTCAACTAGAAGCATTTGACGTGGGAGGAAAAGGGGGGCGCGCGGTCTTTGAGTAAAGTGTTGCCGGTGAAAGTAGGGGTTTCGCCGGGTCGTTCCGACCGACAGCCTAAACGTCAAATGCATTCCTCGAGAAAGGTGGAGAGCCCCGGAGCCTCGGCCCTCGTCTCTCCGGCGCGCCCGGCCCGTCGCGCGTGGTGCAGAGGTCGCGCTCGGCGCTCGGGGGCGCGGCCCTTTGGCCGCTCAGAGGTACCGGCGCAACTACGGGCGCGCGGCTCTCGGCACCTTTACGTCAAATTTCCGGCTTCAGCGGTCTCCGGCTCCGTAAGCCTCGCTGGCGACTGAAGGAGCCGGAGATCCGACGAGGCTTCGGCCCCGCGGATGTTCCGGAGCCAGTTCCGTCGCCTAAGGCCCCTCTACGCCCGCCCACGACCTGTGGTTGCGTGACAAGCGACGAGGAGGGAGGGGTGGCCCACAAGTCCTCGTGGCTCGGAGACGGGCATTGAGTCCCAAAGCGCCGCCGCCTCTGCGCCGGACCACCCACGGGCCCTTCGTCCGGCCTCGCCGGGTCCGCGAGACGTCCGGCGCGCCTCGGCCCTCGGCCCGAAGCCCTCCATGGCGGACGAGCCCTCCTCGTCTATGGCGTCTAAGAGGTGCAGTCCCAGGTGAGCCTTTGGGTTGTCAAATTGTGGCGTGTCCGGCCGCGGGACTGTGAGTCGCGTCGACACCGACCCCGACACCTCCTTCGGTCTGACCTCGGCCCTTCGGGTTCCCGAGGGATGTGCAGGAGCGTCAAGGTCTGACAGGCTTGGCCCCACCTCCGCACTCCCCGCGGGTCGCCGCGAAGTCTCGGGGGCTCCGCGCGTCAAGGAGTCCTCTCCCGGGCCTCCCGGCGAGGCACAACCGGCTTCACGTCTTTCGGGGCGTCCGGGTCTCCGGCCGAGGAAGGACGGGAGGTAGGGTCTGGGGTCTTCGGCGTTCAGATCCCAGGGGGCCTGGGAGTCTTCCGGGACGTCCACGCTAAGACTTGCGGGGGTGGGGGTGGGGGTGGGGGGTAGTTCGGCAACCGAGACGTTCGCCGTCGGTGCGCCCCGCCCCTCCCTCCACCGGCAGAAATGGGCAGTGGGCGAGAGTAGTGACTCAAGCGTCGGGCTTAGGAGGAAATCCTCCGGGACAGGCGCTTGGGGATCTCCTCGGGTCCCTGCGGGTCCGAGGTCCTCTCGCGAGACGTCTGGGGGTAGCGGTTGCGCCGGGGTTCGAGAACCGTTCCGGGGTACAGGGGGAGGGAACAAAGATGACCCCTCCCCAGAGCCTTCGTCGTGTCAAGGGCGACCGGGACGAAAGCCTGAGTCTTGACACGGAAAAACATTGGGACGAGACCTGACCTCTTGAAGGTCCACCCCCCCTGACCCCTGAAGACCCTTCCTCCCTCTGACCACTGGTCCTCACCTCTTCTCCCCTCCCCTCTTATCCCCTGCCCTCCCCTCTTATCTCCTCCCCTCCCCTCTTATCTCCTCCCCTCCCCTCTTATCCCCT
>SJYO01000647.1:781699-896810 GCA_006410555.1 Capra ibex
CCCCCTCCCCCTCCCCTCCCCTCCCCTCTGGGCCCGCGGCCCACCCGCTCCTCCCCGCCCCTCCCACGCCCTTACCCTGTCAGCCCCGGGGTCCCGCGGCCCTGTAGGCCCTCGTCGCCTGCTCCTTCCCAGACGCGCCCCTGGTCTCCCGGGCCGGCCCGGCGCCCTTGTTACCCGCAGGTCGCGCCCCGGGCCCCGCCCCTTTCGCGGGCCGCGCCCGCCGCCCGCGCCCCCGGGTGCCGGCTCCCGCGGCCGCGCCCGCGCCCGTCCCCGCGCCCGCGCCCCGGCCGCCCGGCCGCGCGCACACCAGTCGGGCGCCAGGAGGCGCCGCCCCGCGCCCGGCCGGGCGAGCCGGAGCCCGAGGAAGCCTCCGCAAGGGCGGAGGGTAACCGGCGGCGGCGGCCCTGCCCCGCCCCGGGGCGCCGGGCCTTTTTTACATTGACGCATTTTTTCAGGAGCGGACCCACTGCCTACGAGTTTTCAAGTCCTCAAAAGGGGTACGAAGGAATTCGCCGGCCGCGCGCTCTCGGACTCTTTCCACTGCGCCGGGCCCGGCCCCGGCCGCGCGACGGGGGCGGGCGAGGAGACCGGCGGGGCGGCCGCCGACCCCGAGTCGGAGGCGCTCCGCGTCCGCCGCGCCGCCCGGCCCGAAGCCGAACAAAAGGTCGGCCCCGAGGCGCGAGGGCGAGGGCGGCCCTTCGGCGCCGCGCGCTAGGTCCGGCAGCCGGCGCAGGAGCAGGCCGGGAGAGACGGCCGGGCTCCGCGGGGCCTCGGCCCGCGCGCGTCTCCGCCGCCGCCGGGCCGTGGCCGGGCGCCCGGGCCTGAGCCTGACCCGCCGGCCGGGCCTCTCCCGCCCCCCGCCGCCGCCGCCGCCGCCGCCGCCGCCGCTCGCCCCGGTACGTCCGCGCGATGAGGCACAGGTCGGGGTTGAGGGACCCTCACCACGGGATGGAGCCGCCGCTCGTCTCGATGATGGCGCGCCGCCGCCGCCGTCGCCCCCCGCCGATGTGCCGGTACGGCCGGGGGTACTCGCACATGAGCGTGGGCCGCGTGCGACTCGTCATGGGCCCGCCGTACCGGGCGCGGATGCCCGGGATGTGCGGCGTCGGCGTCGGGTTTCTGTACCACTTCGGCGGGATGTCGATGTAGCGCGAGTAGTGGTACCGGTAGGTCTTGCGCGGCCTGTTCTTCTAGTGGGACTTGCCGTAGATGGTCAAGTAGTACCTGGCGAAGGGGAAGATGGCGCTGTTGTTCGTCCCGACCGTCTTGTCGTAGGCGGTGTTGGAGAGCGAGTTGCTCACGAAGCAGTTCCACGGCGCGCTGCTGTTCTTCGGCCCGTTCCCGTCGATGACCTGCGAGCTGGGCCTGAGGATGTTGTACAAGCTCTTGCCGTCGAAGGACGCCGCCGCCGCCGCGAAGTTCTTCTTCCTGCGGCACTTCCTGTTCCTCCTCTTTCTAGCCGACGTGGAGTTCCTCGGCGGCGGCGGGGGCGGCGGCGGCGGCGGCGGCGGCCGGCCGGCGGTCGGGCGCGGGCGCGGGGGGCTCGTCCGGCTGCCGCGCGGCGGGCCCCGCGTCGGGGGCGGGCACGCGTAGGTCCTGTAGTTCTGGCTCTTGCCATGCACGGGGAGCGGCGGGGTCGGGGACAGGGGCCGGCGGCGGGACCCGTCGCCGTCGTCGCCGCGGCGGCGCCACGGGTTTTAGCTTTCGGGGCTGTCGTCGTCGTCGTCGGACAGGTCGCCCCCGTCGGGGGGGCCGCCGGACGGCCGCCGCGCCGGCGACTCGGACCTGCCGCGCCTCGGGCCGGGCGGCGGGCGCGGGCGCGGGCGCGTGTCGGTCCCGAAGTCGCACCTGTTGTAGTACTGCAGCGACGCCCCCAGCGGCGTCCCGCGCCGGCGGCTCGACCCTAGGCCGGAGGACCGGGGCCGGCGGCGCAGGAGCGCGCGCCCGGAGCGCGGAGGCGACCGCGAGCCGCGGATGAGCGGTCCGGTCTCGAGCGACATGCCGAGCGGGACGTCGGTCTCGGGGCCGCGCCCGCCGCGCCCGCCGCGCCCGCCGCCGCCGCCGCCGCCGCCCCGCCCCCCGGGGCCCTGGATGGTGACATTGGACGTCCGGTACTCGGACATGCGCCGCCCCCTCGCGCCGCCGGTGCACGTCCCGCGAGGGCGCCCGCGGCCTCCGAGGAGCCACCTGCTGGGAGACGGGCTGATGAGGGACGGGGGCCGGTGGTCGTCGTCGAGGAGCAGGGACCCGGTGCCGCCGCCGCCGCCGCCGGTCCTCCGGCCGGTGGTGGGGCGCCGGGTGGTTCCGGCGGACCGGAGCACCATGGACTTGGTCCGCCCGCCCCTGGACCCGGTGGACCGGTCGCGCCGCCGCCGCCGGCGCCCGATGGGCCCGGTCGTCGTCTTGAAGGTGAGCCACGCCCTCTACAAACTCAGCGTCGCCTAGCCGGACTTGTTGAGCGGCCACTTGCCCTTGTCGTCGACAGTCTACCGGAAAGGAAGGCCGGTCAGGGACATGGCATGCTGGCCCCGGAAGCAGATGCTGACGTCGTTCAAGACTGGCGGGCGGAGGCGGGGCGGACGGAGGGTCGGCCTGGCTTGGCTTGGCTTGGGGCCTCGTCCTCGTCGGTTTTCCTGGGAGTCGCGTTTTCACTTTGGTTTTTGGGTCAGGCACTTTGCAGGTGGTTTGATCGTTTGTCTTCGGGAGGTGTGAAAGCTCAGTGGTCGTGCTTCTTTTCCGAAAGAAGAGAATCTTCTACCTAAGCCTCGGTGGAGGTGAAACGAAATAGATTTGTTTGTCTTGGCATTTTGACAAAACATGTCTCTGTCGTCTCAGTACCAAACAATTTCCCGTCACAAAGAGGTCTATTGTGCATTCAAAGAAGGAGAAAAGTCTCTTGTGGAGAGGAGGAGGACGGGGCAGGGAACGGGAGAGTGGACATTCTATAAAAATAGGAGATAACCTTCCTCCCTCCTTCAGGGGGTATACACCTCTACCGAAAGAATAATAAGAACCTGAACAAAATTTTACATTTAACGTTGTATCATTAAATAAAAACTAAACATCAACCTACAGGCACCTGGTTTGCGGTCTTTCACAAAGGTTTCGACTGCAATTTAACGGACTTTGAAATTTAACACGAAAAAACTAATACTTTTCCCTTTGACATAATTAGAATAAGATAGTAGAAACGAAAGAAAAACAACTCGTATAAGTAACAAATAATTATTTAATGGTAAGTCAAACTTACTCTGGATATACAGACCTATGAAATTATGTCGGAAATTAAGAATATTCTCTTTTTCTAAAGTCTCTAATTTTGCGATCTTTAATGGTTAAGAGGATTTAGAGACTTTTTTTTTTTCATCTCTGTAGGAGACTGATAAAGACCAGTTTAATGTGTACATTCAGAGAAAAACAAATCTAAATAAAAAAGGACGCCGTAGAAAACGTTTTCATGACATATCAGTCGAACGAAACACCGATCACTTTTCTCTAAAAGGATTTGTATAGACTCAACCGTATACGTGTTTACGTAAAAGAGTCATTACTGTTGTCCTAAGCCTTTAAAGTTCGGGTACTTAGTCGTCGTCAGAGTGGTGTCACTATGGACACACACCTCTCCGTCGACACGGAAGTCTACGTGTAAACTTATAAACCGAACACACAGTGAATTTTTTGACAGCGTGTATAGTCTGTAGGGACACTCGGCTTACGACCTACTTAAAAGAAGGACAATTAAAGTGAGGAAAAGTTCTCCCCCTATTTTTTTGGATCGAAAATTTACACACATATATTGAGTAGGTGTAGATGTTAGGAAGTACAGGTTACATCCTAACTAAAAATAAAATTACATGACGCCCAACCTTTCCCTATAAATTAGAAACCCTTTGATAAAATCTTCTATACAAACATCTTGTTAATAAAAAACCTTTTTCTAAATTTCGTTATTGTTCTTCCTTCCTCGCCCTTCGCCCCATGAAATTAGGTCCACCAAAGAAAAGTCGGGGTAAAAAGGACAATTAAATGTCAATTTGCACACCCCGTCGGGCGATCGGGGGAGGAAAACATTTATTGGGTCCTTTACATTATTTAAGTAATAGAATCCCACTAGACGGGACAGTTAGTCTGAGACCCCTCTACGCTAAACTAAGGTCTGAAAGTCCCAGAAAGGCAAACAAGAGCTCTATTATGTCAAGGGACGATAGACGGCGAGGCTAGATCTCCGTTGTGAATCGTCATTAACGACAACGAACAACAGTTTTAAACTAGTAACAATTTCCTAACGACGTTTATTTATGTGAGATGAAGGTCAGTTTTTGACGAAATGTGCCGGAGACTAAACGACCCAGGGACCGAGTCTCAGCTCGGCCGTCCGCGCGTCCCGCGCCCCGCGCCGCAGGGGCCCCCGTCCGGCGCCCCTGGCCGGAGGAGCGACGCGCCGGAGGCGCAGCGTCGGGGCCCGGCCCGCCGGACCGCGGTGGGCCCTCGGGGGCAAACCCTCACTTCCCCTTCCTAGGCGCCCGTTTGGCGGACCGAGGGCGCACCGGGTAAGCACCCTCGGCTCTCTCCTCGACCCGACCGCCTGTTTCCCCGGCGCCGCCGCGCCCCGGCCGGGGCTCCCTTCGCCGGCGTCCACCGGTCGCCGGGCCAGGCGTCCTGCGCCTCGCGGGGGTGGGCGGGGGTCCGCCCGACGCCCTCGGCTCGGGAGGCCGGAGTCGTCGGGGCTGAGAGACTCGCCACCCGCCGGGACACCTGGGCCGGCATGGGCCGGCGAGGAGCCGATTAATCCCCCTTCTGTTCAGGGCCCGCGAGTCGCGCGTGCCGGGGAGGAGAGGCGGGCCGACCCAGCCCGCGGTCTTCTCGGCGCGGCTCCGCGGCGACCGGCCCAGGCTCCGCCCGCCCGGGTGGCGGGCAGACGCAGACCGCGCCCCGAGGCCAGGGCGCGGCGCGGGCGGCGAAACAGACCTCCTGCGTGCACGCAAGCAGGTGGCGCGCCGCCGGGCCCCCGGTGCCCGTCCGGGGCGGCGGCCGCGGGGCGCGCGGGACCGGCCGGACTGTCGGAGCCGGACCGGACAGCCGGCCGCGACCCGGGCCCGCCGGAGAGGCGACCCGGCACAGGGGAGAGCCGCGCGCGCAGGGCAAACGCCTCCGGCGCCCCGTCGATCTCGTCGAGGAGCCCGTCCCCGTCCCCCGCAGGGGCGCCGGAGCCCCGGACCGGAGCTGGGCGGAAGCTGCGAGCCAGGCGCCGCTCCCACTCTCTCTCGACCGGCCGAGGCCCCGCGAAGGCTGGGTCGAGCAGGAAGAGCGGGGCGCTCAGGGACCCGACCTCTCCCTCGGACCGAGCCTCGAGCCGAAGACCTCCTCCGGCCGCCCGTCGGGGCCGGGTTCGTCCCCTCGCGAACGGACGAACGAGGGGTCCCTTCGGAGAATCGGCAGTGAAGACGGAAAAGCTAGGGTCGTAAACTTTCAATCCAAAAATTCTGTACGGAGCTCCTTCCACGAACCCAATAAACATCCGTCTCTTTGATCAAAAGAGATGTCCTCAACGGGTCCCGCAACAAGTCTTCGACACAACCTCGCCTTCCCACGTCCGGGACCAGTACTTCGACTACAATCTAGGGGAATACACCGCACAGGACGAGTCCTGTGAAACCGAAGCACCTATGTCAAATTCCGGCTGAGGACGGTGGACTAGGAACCCTCCAGCCCCGAGAAATAAGACCTCCCTGGGGCTCAACAAGGAATCACGAAACGTATAAACTAACCTTGACAATGTCGTTGTTCCTATTAAAACGACACTTTATAGGATTCTCTTTGAGGAAGTACAAACTTGTTTATCGCGTCAAACCTTAATCGGACCCTGTAGTCTGTCCTGGGTCGCCCCCCTGACCCGATCAAACCTTCAGGTAGAGACATCTTTCGGGCTCCTTTCATACAGAAGAACAGGACACACACCGTCACCCGCGAAGAATCAAAGATGTCCTCGTCCGTCAAGAGTCGGACGACGTACGGTGTAGGTCCGAACGTAAACCGCTCAGTGTTCCACCACCCACGACAAGAAGTCCCACTACATCCACCGTCCGGCAAAGGTGGTCTGACGTACGTTTGTCCGTGTGCAGAATGTTGGGTAGCGCGGGCGTCAAACACAGTAATTATTACCTCCAGACGTCGGCTAACACGACCCCCGGGCGTTGGGAACCGACAAAGGACGTCCCAGTCTTCGTTCCAGTCCTTTGTTCGGACGGAAGGTCGGGACACCGAGGGGACTTGAAACTATCCACTTCTCCCTGCCCCCCGGAAGCGGGGGAGGGACAACGGAAACCTCCCCAGAGCCAAACACTCCACCTCTCGGCAGGCAAAACAACACCTACCGTACCACGACCGGGCCGACGGGCCCTCCCTCCGCCGTGGGGTACCTAGGTCCGGTAGGGGACAACAACAGCCGTCACCCTCACTGTCAAAGAAAGGTGGCAGCGGGGTGCGGGTCTCGAAGACCCCCCGGACAAACGAGACCTCGAGTCACGGGTCGCACCCCTACCGGACGGACCACAGCGACTCAGAAGTCCGAGGACACCTGAGTAAAACACCTTGGCAAGGACTTCGGCAATCCGGAAGGGTGGCCCAGTATTTGTTTACAGCGAAATCTCCGTTCTAGCTACCACCGGTGCACTATTTCGCCCGCCCGCCCGCTCTTAGACTAAGACACGTTTTCCGAGAAGTCGGTCCGTCCCTCGAATCCCCCTCCAGTTCTCTTTTTCCTGGGTCTCTGACATAGTCTCACAAGTGGGGTCCTTCGGGCCCCTCCCCTACTACGTGTCGGACTAACTAAGTCCCCTACCGGTTCCCCTTTTTTTTTTTTTTGTTTGGAAGCTGTACACCTGTACACGAACCCCGACTTTACGGTCAAAGTTCTGGGGTAAACGGACTCAATGATAAAGCTAAATGCTCCTCCGGTTCTCCAAGGAACTTTTCTCGACAAATAATTGCCGTAAAGCCAGTGTGGATTTGTGTCGGAAGGAGACTGTCTCCCATAGCCCGGGAGACGAGGTCCGGGGTGAAACCCCCTTCTAGGTCGCCGCCGAGCGCCGAGACGACCGAGCCAAAGACGGGGGGAGGGGCATGGGGTGAGACAGGAGGGGAAGAGGGCGGGCTGGGGGGGTCCGGAGGCGTCTTCGGACCCCCGGCTTCGGGGAGGACTCTCCCAGGGGTGGGCCGGCCCCGACGGAGGGCGCGGGTGACGCGACCCGGACCCGGCCTACACCGACGGCCGACCGATCGTCCGGAACCCGTGGGTCGGGGTCCCTCGTCCTGCCCGACCAAGGTCCAGGTCTAGACCGACCTTTTCCCCGCTACCAATTAGGTTCCTCAAGATCGAGGCTTTGGGTAAGTCCCCTTACTTTCGGCGAAGGGGTACTGCAAGAGGTTCCCTAATCCTCACCTTTTAACTCGTTTTACCTGGTACAGGCGGAACAACCTTTGGTCTGGTGCCGCGTCCCTCGTCCTCCCTTTGGCTTCCGGAAACGGCGCGGCGAGGAAGAGTGGGCCAAGGTCTCTTCAGAGACGAAGTGTAATAAAACAACAACAACTGAACCAAAAAAGGGAGTGACTAAAGTTTAAACGTCGTATAACTCGAATAATCTCCCCTACGGGACCCGAGACCCTAGAGGACCGGATCTCCGGTCCCTCAGAAGTCGTCCTCTCTTCGCACCTCGAGGACCTCCTCTGTGTCCTGTCGAGGCTCACCAACCACCCCTGGGACCCCCTGAGGTCTTCGGAGGGGTCCGGGGGACGAGGAGGTCCACCGAGGGTGGAGGGAGGGGGGCTGTCTCGTGGAGGACAGAGACACAAACCCAAGGAGGTTCGGCGACGGCTGGGGACGGGGATGGAAGGGACTCGGTGAGGGTCCTTCCTGGGACACACCCGACGAGGAAACGGGGGTCTCAGTCGTGTCGAGCCACGATGAACCCACCGGGACCCTGACGTAAAGCCCTCGGGTCCCTCGCTTACTCGTCACCCGTCCGTCGGTTTCGACACCCGGAGGAGGGACTCGCCCACCACCGTGGGGTCCGGACCGGAGCCCCCGTCCCCTCCGGAGGGGACCCGCTTCCGACCTCCAACCAGCGGACCCGAGGTTCGACCTCCGACCCCTCACTTCCCGAAACGAAGCCCCGAAACCCCTGCTAAGTGCACTGTCTCCTCTCCCTCTCCCTCTGTCCGGAAAGGGAGGGGGTAGTGGGTGGGGACCCTTTTCCGTCCCTTTGGTTGCGAAACCCCCGGTAGTTGAGGATTCCGGAGACAGAGGGACGTCACACTTCCGACCAGGGACCGGGCTCCGACGCGCCCGGAGGAATCACCGCTATCAACCCTTTTGGCTCGTCCTCACCTTTAGCGCACAAATCCCTCGCTAGCCTAAGAGTTTGTGGGCGCTCACCCCCTTTCTGCTCCTGACACAGGGCACGCCTCTCTCTCGGGGCGCAGGGACCGACGGCCGACCACGGACACCGGCGCCTGTGCCTTCGCTCGGCCACGCGCTCACGCGTCGCGGACCCAAGAGAGACCCGCCCCCGGCGGGCTCCCAGAAGGCACCAGTGGGGCGTCCTCTACGCGACCTGGACCGTCGCCCGAAATCCAGGGTCGCCCGCCGCCGCCTCCCGGCACCTCCTCTGCGCCTCCGGGGTGACACCGAGGGCCCGCCGGCAGACCCTCGGTTTGTGGGGGCTCCGCAGACGCGCGCCGCAGCCCCTCCGGCCCGGCGCCGCAGGTCGCACAGACCACTGACTCTCGGGCGGGCGGCGGCGCCGAAGCGTCCGGCAGGGGCCCTCTCCCAGCCCCCGCGCCCCTCTTCGTCGGGCTGTCCTTCCGGGGCGACCTGCCGGAGGAGCGGTATTGTTCGGCTTGAGGTCAGCTCCAGGACGAGGGGGCGTTTGCCGGGCCGGCGGGGAGGACGGGGTCCCCCCGGAGCGCCACCCGGGTCCGGAGCCTAGACTCGGCGGAAGGAGCCTTAGGGCACCGCCGGCGGCGGCGCCAAGCGGGCGACGACCCGCAAACCCCGGAGCCGGAAGGCTCGTAGCGTAGAGCGTGCGGAACCCGCGAGTCGCGCCCCGACTCGGCACGCAGGGAAGAATTGACGCCAAGAGGGCGCAGGAGGCGAGCGCCACGACCCTGTGACCCACCCCTCCCCCCACAGGGCGGTGGGCGCGGCCCCCTCCCCGCGGACCGAGGGGGGCCGCCGGGGCCGTTATTCACACTGTCGGCGCCTGGGACGCAGGTGCAGCCCCGAGGAAGCATGTCATCGAAGGCGGGCCGCAGACCAGGGGTTTAGGTCTCTAGTTTCTACCCCGTCGACTCTCACCCCGCTGGACACGGACGCTGGGGACTGGGACCTCCCTCCCACCCTCGGCCCCGGTCCCCAGTCCGGCGCCAGCGACCGGAGGGAGGCGCCGGCGAGGCGGCCGTCTCTGCTACCCCGGACCGGCACCACGGGTCCTGGCCCGTCGCCTTGTAGGCCGCCACCCAGGTCCTGGGACTTGCCAACCTCTCCACCAGCGCCCGACTAGCACCACCGTGGCGGACCTAGGCCCCTGGGGTCCAGTCGCTACGGGCCGCGGTCCCTTCCCCGCGACCTACGAAGCAGGGTCGGCAGTGACGGAGTGCTTTTTAGTTTTGGACGGTAAAAACCTCTCCACACCCACCGCACAAACCGACGCCTCCACAAACTTTTGGGGCAGGTCAGGTCCGTCTGTCGGGACGTCATTGGGAGGGGGTGGAGCCTGCGGTGGCTGGCCTTTCCGACGAGGAACCCCTTTTGTCTACCGAGCCCGTGAACCTGAACGTGTGAAGAATTTAGCCTCTTATGGGCGGACCTTGACGACCACGTTTGGATGGACCTCACGAAGCTCCGAAAAAACTCCCCGAAGTCTTACTAAACGTTTGTTACGTAAATACCAATAAAACTTTGTTTTCAACCTCTAGAGCGGAAGACGAAGGGACCCCCGAGTCTACCATTTCTTAGGCGGACGCTACACCCTCCGGACCCAAGCTAGGGACCTAACCCTCCCGTACCGTGGGTGAGGTCAGAAGAACGGACCTCTCAGGGTACCTGTCTCCTCGGACCGTCGATATCGGGTACCCCGACGTTTCTCAGCCTGTGCGGACCCGCTGTTTCGTGTCGTGACTCGAAACTGCTGTCCGCTTCCAGAGTGAGGGGTCACCGCGTGGCTGGTGGGGGCCCGGACAGTAGAACCACCGACCACACACAGGCTCGTGCCAGGGTCTGACCTCAGGTCGAGGACTTCCTCGGCGGAGCACCCCTGCGATTGGGGGTTCGGGAGATCAGGAAGGGAGAGTCGGGGTCGGACACACAGGTGTGAGTGGGGACCTGTCGACCTCCCCGTCTTCCGAAAGGCCCGGCGGGAGGGAGGGCTGGAGGACGTTCCTGTCGCGTGTCAGACGGTGGCAAGCCGTCCACCCCACCTTGGCTCCGGTGCCGACAGGCCATGGTGGGCGCCCGGAGCGACGAGTACCCCCGCGGGCACACCCGGACTGCCCGAGACGAGAGTATAACCTCACATTTCGAATTGAAAGAATCAAAGGTGAACTTTTTAGTTCCACCTTCTATTAAATGGTGTAGATTTTACTTATGAGTTTCGACCGTCTCCTCTCTTTTCCCCCTTTCATTTAAACAACTTTAACTTCGCTCTGAATTCCATCTTCTTTGGGAAATTACTCTTAACACAATTTCCTCCAGATTCACTTTAAGTGTCGTGCCTTTCTCTCGCGTCTCTATGAGTTCGTCGGGACAAGAGAAAGGCGGGAAAATTCGTGTGTGCCCCTCCAGTCTTTCGGTCTAATGGGGGAGGGGTAGGTTTTATACCCTTTTCTCTCTTCCGACGTTGGGTTTATGAGGAACACAGGAACTTCGGGCTACGAGGTCCGGTAAAACTCTCATTAAATTGGGGTCCCGTGGTGGCTTCGGGACGATTGGGGGACGGACCTGGGGGAGGTCACGAGTGACTCCTCGGCGACCCATTGTCGTGCCTCGGGACCCTCGGCCACACTCTTCCCGACCTCCCAAGTCCCCCAGTCTCCTTCTCCTCCTCCCCAGACGGGTGACGTAGGTCCGGTTCCCGTTACACACACTTCCACACACAAACCCTCTGCAAATTCGCACACAAACACTGTCACCCAAACGTAACACACACACTCTCGACCGTACAAACAACCACACACAAACATAAACACAAACATACACACTCACACACACACACACGGGTGGTCGGACGGATCAGAACCTCCGGGTCGAAAGGCCCCTGGTAGACAAAGGTTAATCGTCTCAGGGCTAACCCTCTTCCGGGCAGGACCCCGTCGAGGGCTCGGGTTCTGGGCCCACCCGGCCGAGCCCGGGGGCCAAGACGAGGTACCCTCGGTCCGACGGGGTCCGGTCGTCCGAGAGTGTTGACCTCGTCGGTGTGTTTCTCGGGAGAGAGGTCGGTGGTCGGACCTCGGGTCCAGGAGGGGTCTAGTATTTGGACGAGCGCTTCTGTAAGTCGTCATCAAGTCGGGGTGAGTGTTCGTACACGTTTCCGACCTTAAGGTAAACGACACTTCAAAATAAAATAAAAGGAACCTCCCCCTCACTCCCCCTCTCCTCAGGACTGGGTTAAACAAGACGCCGTTTTGTGCCGGAGAGTCCGTCTCCGAGGTGGACATACGCTTGCGAACGACCACGCCCACTTAGGTGTGCGCACAGGTGGACGGACTGCGACATGTCTGCGCGACAAGTGCAGAGTCCTCGTGTGCGTCACTTTCGGTCCGGCGATTTACTACGAGAGTCGCTTTGGCATAAAGACTAATTGGAACACACCAAGTGCACGTGCCACAGACCGTATGTAATCCGTGATTTATACTTGGCCAACTTACTGATTCATTTTTAATCTAAATTTTTCACTAGATCATGACTCTCCTCCAACCTTTATTCATCACACACATTCTGAGATCTGGTGTTCGTTTCCGTACCCGAGTCTCTGGAGACCCAGTGGGTCCCCGGACCGGACCTTACAAGGTCGTTATAAATGGAAGGAAGTTCAAAGAAGATTGGGAGGGACAAAGAGTTCGGAAGAAAACTCTACCACCCTCGGGACACCCAAGATTAATATCGACATCTGGTCTCGACGACACTTACGGCGGAAAGACGTCCTGGACCCAAAGGTCTGACCGACGTGTCTCGCCGAATAACAGTGGTCCTCCCCTGCCGTCACAGCGGCGAGTCTGAGTCCTCCCGCACGCCGGGCCGTCCGAGTCCGGGCTCTGGTGAGGTTCCGTACCTAAACCCACTGAAAAACAAACCCCAGGAATGTCAACTACGAAAATATTGAAACTCTGTCATAGGTGTCGCTGACACAATTACGACTAATTCTCTTTCCGAGTAAAATTATTCTTTTCTCTTTTTGGTAAACTTTCGGGGTGTTAAAGTCAACAGACCCTATGTTAAAGTTCACTTCACTCATTCACTAATTTTGTAGACTAAGGTTTTGACTAGCCTCCTCCTTTCCCTTAGCCGGCCCGGGAAGGGCGGACGGCGTTTGGAGCCGGTCGAACCCAGGGCCGTGCCGCGTCGGCCCGCGAGTCCGCAACCCCAACCAGGAGTACTCGAGGTGCAGCCGGAGGTGGTAGAGAGCGTGGTCGAGGACGCCCGTCCCGCACCCAGTCCCCCTCGGGGCCGGAAGCCGGGGGCCCGGGAGGAGCGGGTGGGGCCGGGGGGTCTTGGGGGAGTGGGGGCCCCGGGGAGGGCGGGGCCTCTGAGTGTAGTTTCCGCTGGGCTCCGAAGGTCGACTCGAAGACGGACCGAAACCTCGTCAGAGGGACGTCTTTCAGGACGCCCGCCCTGGCCCGCGTGCCAGCCGTCCGCCACCGCCGGAGCCGGGCCAGTGGGCGCCGGGGTGCCGAGGACGTCCGCGTCGACCCGCCCAGGGGCGACGTCGCGGCTCAGGGCGGGGCCCTGCGTGAGACTTCCGGAACACCCGGAGAGCCTCCTCTCCCCTGCGGGGGGGGTGGGCGGGGGGTGCCACGAACGAAGGGCCGAGGAGAGGGGAGGGGTGAGGGTCGGTTCGGGGAAGGGGAGGGGGAGGTTCGGGGAAGGGAGGGAGGGGGGCTGGGAGGGAGAGGGGAGGGGAGGGGGAGAGGAGGGAAAGAGGAGGGGAGGGAGGGAGGACGGGGGAGGGAGGGGAGGGGACGAACGGGGTCGAGGGAGAGGAACGAGAGTGTCGGGGAGCGGGTTGTGGACTGGACGTCCTTGGCCGGAGACTCGGCGGGGGAGAAATGACTGGGGGTGACAGCGGGAGTCTCGACTCCAGGTCCCATAAGACACCCAGGGAGGGAAGGAGCCTTGACGATTAGATTCCCGACGAAGAGCGACGGGGGTCGGGGTTGAGGGGGCTGGGTCCCGGGGCCGAGGAGACGGGGAAGGGACGGGGGCCAGGGTGCGCCGAGTAAACGCGTCACCACTCAAAGAGAGGGGTCGACTGTCCCAGAATAGTTTTATATTTTTGTGTATTTTCTCCTGTGCTACTGAGTTGGCCAGGGACGACCCGGAGGGACCTACCCCTCCCCGACTCTGGGAGGCCCAACGGAACGAACCTGACGGACCCTTCCCTTGGCCCCTCTCACCTCTCCCGGGCGGGTGGGCCGGGTCGCCTCGGGGGACGGGTGCTGACTACCTACCCTCCTACTCTTTACTCTTAAAGTTCTACGAAGGTTTTTCTTTCACTCCCGTCTTCCTCCCTCTTCTCTCTCTCCCTTCTTTTTCCTCTCTCTCCCCGAGACTTTATCTGGTCCGACGCACTCGTGGGGTGCGGGGTCCCTTCTGTAAGAGGGTCGGTGTGACTCATGACTTCCTGTCGGAGTTTGGTGGTGTCGCTCCTCGGATTGCCTACGAGTTCGACGTCGACTTTGCAAAGACGGGGTGCAGTCAGTTGAGTCCGAGACCTTCCACCTAGGTGTGTCCGTCTGCGTCCCCGCCGGACCGGGGTGCAGCCGTGGCAGACGGCCCCCGACAAGGTCGTACCGGGAAGGCCACGGAGAGGTTGTGGGTCGGGGTGTAGGTCCGACCCGAGTTCGTTCGAGGGTTTCCCGAGGTGACTTCCCGACGGGACCGGAGGTCGTAATTATTGTCAGTTCGTTCAATGAAGACGACCGGGACTTTCAGGTACACGTCCCAGGAGTCCTTTTCATCCCCGTCCATAATGACTAGTCGTCAAATTGTGTCACGATGTACCTCGGCCTTTATTTACGCCCTTTCGCTCACTTAAATAAAAAGAGAGGAGAGGGGCTCATTTGCACAGATCTGAAGCTCCGATGAAGACGACCTCTTCTCTCAGTGTGTTTCTGTACGTAAGACAGACACAGGGGTCGCCCTCGACACTTCGTCTCGGGGTCCGGGGTGCCGCCGCCAGTCCGAGCCGACGCCCTCCTCCCCCGCCCGGCGGTTGCCGACCAGGGCGTGGACGGTGCGGCGGTCGAGACACTCCCACGTCCCGGGGCTCGGGGCACGGTGAAGCGGACCGACGTCCTCCGAGCCCTTCCCGCGAGCCGTAACGTCGAGACTAAGGACATAAAAGGATGTTCGTCGAGGATTAGACTTTTGTGCATCCCTTGATGTTAATTCCTTCTTCTTTTTACCGAAAGTTTTCGAGTCTTTGTCTGCACGATGGCACGTTCCCAGAGTAACTTTGGTCTCTGCGTGGTCATTTCGAAGGGTTACGTCAAGACTCGGGTCGAGGGTGTAAGGTCGGGTCGTCGATCGAAAGCGGAGACGGTTCCGCGACAGAGGGACTTTAAATTAATCTGGCTCTCTAGAACACTTCCTTTTCCTACTCCAAGGTAATTTTGTTTTGCAGCCGAGACCTGCGGTCGACGACACAGGCTCGGCTGTGGATCTGGCCGGGGGAGATCCCTTCTGTCCCTGTGGGCCGAACAAAATATGAGTCGGGGAGAACTCCCCGAAAGGACGAACAGGGGTCACTCAGGCAATGTCTTTTCCATTTGTCGACCCGGGGTTCCAAACCCCGGGCCCGACCCCATGTGCTCCGACCGGTCGCCCCTCCCTCACACCCCGGGCCCGGCCCCCGGCCGAGTCGCAGGAAGGGTCGGGATTGCGAGGGGTGAGCGCACCCTCGCCGAGACTCCTGTCCGCCCCTCGGTCGGCACGCAGGACGAGAGACGAAGAGAAGACTGTCAAGTCGAGGAGGAAATAAATGTCCGAACTTCGGAATCAGACTGTCGTCGCCGACCTCAACTCCCCTGCACTACTCAAATACGTCAAAGGGTTTACGTGCGACACGCGACCCACCGGACCGGAAGGGAAATCTTCCCTCTGTCCTGGCGAGACCCTTCTTACACTCCGTAAAGATGCACTTCTGGTGCAAAGGACTCGAGGCGAGACCCACAGGAGGACAAAGGTGCCGACGAGGAATCCACTCGTGACGTCAAAGTCGGACACTAAATAAGAACAGCCTAAGTTAATCCCAACCGACTCGCCCAGGGTCGCCGCCCCGCCGTGTCTGCGGGGACACGTCTGCGGGGCCGAGAAGGCCCAGGCGTCTGAGACCCCGGTGGAAGTCCCGAGCAGGAGGCTGCCGGCCCAGGTCGGACCTCCGGATCCCGGGCTCACGGGCACCCGTCTCGCCGTTTAGCTGCGTCCATCCTTCGCACAAAACGACGTCATTAAAAAGACCGAAAGGACCAAAGACAGGAACAATGTCACTTCACTATTTCCCGGTCCGGTCTAGGACCTTTTCAGTAATCCGGTCAAGGACTCGGGGGTCGTCAGTCGTGTCTCGACCCTCTCGTCCGGACGCGACGGCCGGCGGTGGAGTGGTCCGGTGAGAGACGTGGGCCCCCGCAGAGAAGAGACGGTCCTACTCCTGGGTGGAGGTTGCCCACCGGAGGGAGGAAAGGGGACACGAGGCCAGTAATAAGTCGTGTAATTCGGGAACCGACGGGTGGGTGAAAGGACTTTTAGTGGGCCCCTTCGGCAATCCGTTTCAGATAGTGTAAAGAAAAATTTCAAGCATGAGGGTAAAGAAAAGAGAGCGAGAAAGTGACTTCAATGTAATCCTTCTAAAAAGTATACTTTCAATTGTAGTAAAATAACAGTTCACCACACAGAGGAATTGTCCCGACAGACATCCGAAAGGCTTCCCGTAGGCAAATCCACCTCTCTGTCGATTCCCACCCGCGAGAAACCCGTCCTCCGACAATCCGCGGTGTCGCACTCTCCTTCTCGACCCGAGGTCGGACGCTGACTCTTCCCCGGGTCTGCTGAACCTGGCGACTCCGACTCGGTGGAAGGTCCCGGATTCTCGGCTCGCACCCCTGACGAGGTGTAACTCGTCGAAGGAAGGTGAAACGAATTTTTTCGTCTTGGCTCCTTACCGACGCCGAGGGTCCCTTATTTTCTTACGGTGACTTAGACCGAGGAGGACATTGAGCTACGACTGCGGAAGGAGAGCCCCTTTACGAGGAAAAATCTTTCTGCCTTGACGAGTCCTGTTGTCGTTACCCGTCGCGACCGGGTCAGGCCGACCTCTGCACGTCGACTCTCAGTCGCCCTTGCTCCTTTTCCCGGTTCGCCCTGGAAGGGAGTCCCTCGGGCGTCCTCTCGGACGGAGGGCCCCCGTCCAAGTCGCGGAGGACGAGAGGTCAGGAATCGACACTGGGCAGGGTCTCTCCGCCCCTCGCGTCGCGTCCCTCGAGGCGAGTGGGGGTCCTGGGGGCGGCAGCCGTGGGTGCCTCGACTTCGGGTCGGAGGGGAGATTGCCGTCCCGACTATTCTCTGCTCCGGTCCGCAGACCAGACGAGTCCTTCGCCGGAGTCTCCCCGTCAGGCAGTCGCCCGACGGCAGCCCGGGACTTGTTACGACCCGAGAGGGCGCCCCTTTAGGTCAGGAGTCGCGGCGGGACGGTGGAGACTGGGACCTCTATGCCCCGTCGGCCACCCCGTCTCTCTCGACGGGCGGGTCTCTGTGCCCGTGGAGACGACCCCTGACGCCCGCCCCGGAGCCCTGTCCGTCAGGGTCGGGGTCCCGAACCCCCCCTCCGCCGCGGACTCGCCCAGGGGTCCTTCGAAGGCCCCACCCTTGGTCCTAAACAGCAAACCTTACTCGAGGACTCTCGATGGTTTGGGTCCGGACGTTCCGATGGAGGTCCACGTGGGGTCTGTACGCACTTCTGTAGATGGGGCGTGCGTCTCTAAAGACCTTTTTACTTACTCTTGTCCCTGAAGGACTGTCCAGGTGAAGATTTAAACATTTATTTCGGAGACCACCATTTGTCTTTTTCTTAAGCGAAATATTTACCTCTTGGGTTAATTGTCGTAAATATCACGTCGGATGCATCTCTACAGATAAAAGCAAACATAAAACTTTTACGCCAATCGTCTTTCTCTTTGGACCCATCCTGCCTCCCCTCTCCGGCTGTCTGCTAACAATGTCCCCTTGTGCCCTACTTCGTGTAGTTCAAGGAAACTTTGTCTCGAACTCGTTTGCATCTCGTTCAGGAAAGTCCGACTCCACTCCTGCCCCCGGGAGAGGAGCGCCTCACCTGTGTACGGGCCATGGGTCCGACCGAAGACACGGGCTACGGTCGGGGCCCGCGGGGGAGTGTCAGTGTACGGGAGGGTCCCGTCTCCTCACCCGGGGTCTCTCCGGTCGGATGGGCGGAGGCCCGGACCGAGTGGGCCCGAGTCAGACGCGGGCCACAGAGAGAACAAAAGTCGACGCGACAGGAGCAACCCCACGTCCGGACGGGACACTGACACCACCTCCGTAGGACCACGTCTCGTGCCCGAGGTAACACCGCACGTCCGAATCGACGAGACGCTGTGCACCGCCCTAGAGGGGCTGGGCCCCTAACTTGGGTGTGGAGGACGAAGCCGTCCTCCGGGGAGATGGTGACGTGGGGGTCCCTTCGGGGACTTGGGTGAAAGAGCTTCGACGCGGGTCTTCGACTGACGCGGGTCCTACGAGACTTTCGCGACCACTCCGACCCCCACTCGTACCGGCGCGTGCGGGACCGCTCCGTGGAGGAGGGGCGGGGCCGGGCGAGGGAAGAGACAGCCGACAGGAGGCCCTAGGCTCCACGATGGTCCCGACTGTCGGGGTCGTCTCGAGCCAGTCAGGACGGCACCCTCGGAGACCTGGGACTGCGGGAGGGACTGCTAGTGAGACTCGCCGCCTCCACCCCGGCGACCTCCACCGTTGTATCCCGACCAAGTGCTCTCCCTCTATTCTAACAGCCACTCGAGTCGTGTAGGGTCCGAAGTTTCGGTCGTCGTAGAAACAGCCTTTACTGACCAATGACAATTATTGACCCAGCTCCCACACTTCTAATGGGTCCGACCATCCTCCACTGTGTTTCGGGCGCCTTTCCTCTATTTCGCGGAAATTCACCCGCTAATCTCCCCGACACCGCGACAACCGACCACCGGGGACCTCGTGCTCCGACCCGCCGAGACGGAGGTGGTAACTCCGGGAAAATGGGAGGCTCACGACGTGCATGTGTTCGGCTAATTTGGAACTCTGCTCGTTTTGCGTTGAGTCCTCTAGGACCTAGACGAAGTCCTCCGGGGAAAGGACCCGTGCCTTCGTGGACTGTTCGTGGGCCCCCAACTTCCGGCCGAGACACAAGACTGCGTTCCACCCCCGTGGGGAGTCGTTCGTCCGGCTCCGGCCGGTGGTCCCTGGGCGTGGGCGTCTCCTTCTGGCAAAGGAAGGGACAACACTCCCCTGGATGACCCGGGATCTGTGGCCGGGGGAGGTACGGGGGCTAGTCGTGATTGCGTATACCCGAAGAGTCCACCGCGCTCCCCCTTTCTTCGACGGGCGACAACGTCCTCCGTACTCTCTCTACCCAAGCTAGGGACCCGGACCTTCCAGGGGACCTCCTCCCGCACCGTTGGGTGAGGTCATAAGGACGGACCACCCGCTGTCAGGTACCCCAGCGTTTCTTAGCCGGTGCTGAATCGTGGACTCGTGTCGTGCCGTAATTACTCATAACACCTGTGTCCCCACGTGGATCTTGTGCCTATCCTCCGGGAAGGAATCCCAAAAAGAGTTAGACTTCTCGTGTAGTTGGCTGGGCTAAAGTTCCTTGGGGCTAGTGCATTGGGAGGGCGGGGGAGGAAGAGTGGGGGTCGTCTTTACCGTACCGTGAGTCCGGTCACACGCAAGGGAGTTACCGAAGGTTTCTTTACGACCCGGAGCGGGTCGGCATCTGGTGTAGGTGTGAGGACGAAAAGCCGACAAAGAGACCCCTCAGAGACTCAACTCCGCTCGAATCCTGTTGACGGGGCTGCGAACAATCACTCCAAGGACTCTCCGCACCACCTGCCGCGCGCACCCCTGCCTGCAGCCCGGAGGCCGACGGGCAAGGAAGCGAAAGGGCCGTCACCGTCCAAATGGTCAACTCTCCGCCGGTGCGACGGGCCAATGGACGCCAGAGAGGAAAAGACAGAAACATTCTCTTTATCTTCGGGAGGAGTTTGTGCCGGTGTCTCTGCGAATTTGGGCTGTTGAACTGCTCGCAGTACTTCGGGGGACCCCCAGCCCGTGACCTGGCCTTCTGCGTCCCGGGGGTCGTCCTGCTCGGGCAGGTCTTCTGTGCCGCTCTTACACGAGACACCTGTCAGCAGACTCCCCGTCTCGCGAGACTCGTTGTGACTGCTTCGACTCGTCGCCCTGGTTGTCACACGACGCCGCGGTCCACTGGTCTACCGGTCTTAGAGCGAGTGTCAGGTGACGCACCCTCCAAAACAGGGTCGTTGCCTTGACCTCCACGACCCTTGCGGTGGCTCCCGGCCGCCACCCGTCCCTCCCGCCGCCGTGTCTTCCACACGCGAGCGGTTTCGCGGCCAGACGGGGGAGGCCTAGACAAGTAAAACGGCGTGTGTAGAACATAGAGTTCTGGTTTCCAAGGAGTCTGGACTGACGCGTGTTTGGGGACCCCTCTGGGCCGACGGAGACGCCGAGTCGGAGCCTCGGGACACCGGGACCCCCTCAGGGAGTTGTAGGGACTCTGAGTCCCAAAGTCAGACACTTCGCCCCTCTTGTGGCGGGCGGTCCGTTCCGACGCGTTCCCAGTCCTAGGACCCACCGGTGTCGAGTGCCGTCGTCGTCCGGTGGACAGTCGTGGAGCCGCTCCTGCCGCCACGAGGGTCGGAGGGCGCCACCACAGTCCCCACCGCGACGGCGGGAACTCGCACAGAGTGCCGAAACGAAGATATGAAACTGAAACGTAGGGTTGGTTTGAAACGTAGTGAAACTGAACGTAGGGTTGGTTTGAAGTCAGAAATCTAGTATTACACACTTAGTACCATTGGCTAAATTATAAATTAAGGGGGGTTAATAACATTGGTAGAGTGTGCGACAACCGACAAGGCTTTGGAAATGACAGAGCCTGTGACCCCCGCGTCGTCACCAGTACTCCTTCGGAACAAGACTCGAAGCCCCAGTCGTCCTCCCGGTCAGTTCCCCCGCCCTACACACTTATTCGGTACTCCCCGCGTCCCGTCTTCGGATCCTCCTCACCCCCGAACTTCTTGTCACCCCCGAGGAAGAACCTCACCACTATAAGAGTCACTAAACTACTTCTCTCTTCGCGTGTGTCTCGGGAACCCAGAGCCCCCGTCTCTCTGCCGGGGTCTCAGACGTGTGCACAGACCCCCCGTTTCGTGTCTCCTCGACCGCTGTGGGACCGGAGACCCCTCGAGGGTGGCACCCCGGGTCCGGGAGCCTTCGTTTCGGCGCACCGGTACGCCCCGTAAGTCCCTCCGTCCGGGCGTCGTGGTAGGAGCGGGGTGGCCGTCCGTCGGTTCGCGTGTCTCCCAATTCGGTCGCCACAGGTGCGTAGGCCGGCTGTGCAGGAGAGTCGGACGTCGATGTCGTCCTCCTTCCCCCCCTGGAAAGTGTACTGTAGTATTTTCGGACTAAATAGCGGTCGATGGTTTGTAGATCTTTGAGTATTGTAGGAAAGTCCTTTTGCGTCACCTTTTATTAGTCCGACTGAAACTACCTTCGAAACCACCGTTAAGGTTCACACCGACCGACAGGACGTTAGGGCCGTCTTCGACAGACGTCGGTCTCACCGACAGCGGCGACTCCGACCCCAGGCTCGACGCACGGTGGGCACCGGCTCTCTTTTGTCCTCGGACACAACGGGAGACGGTCGAACGGACTCACGAAGTCACGGACACTCTCAGTAGACTTTTACGGTCGACACGGGTGTGCCCTCCTTAGCGTCTAGTGTCCCGCCCTAGTAGACCCAGTACACTGGGGTGTCCGGGGAGGACCCTGGGACGACACGTCTCTCAGTACAAGGGTCTCACACGTGGGGCAGATTCTGCTCGGCAGTAGGAGTCATTGGTTCCCCGGTTCTCCACGAGCCTTCGCAGGTCCTTCGGTCCCCGGCCGGAGGAGGACGTGCTCGCGGGCTGGAGGCTCACAACGAGGCCACGTGATTGACCCAGTCTAGAGGCCCGTCCTCGGCGTAGAGGAGACTGCACAGACGTTTGTCTGGGGCCTTTCCCCCCGGCTCCGCCCGCTCTCGGAGAGCCCCCGACCCCACCACCAGGTCCTGAGGCCGGTGTCGTTCGGGTGTGGTGGACAGCCGTGTCTGGCGGAACCGGGTCGCTACGGAGGAGACTTCCAGGACCCAGAGACCCCAAACCCTCCTGTCTACCCCCCGGAGACGAGAGCGGCCAAAACGACGAAGGGGGGTTCACATCGAGCCTGAGAAGAGTCCTAGTACCCGCTGACTCGCCCTGGTACTCCTCCAAGGGCCCTCCGACCCCGAGGCACGCCGGGGGCCTGTCCTCTCCAGTCTCCACGAGTCGGACCGAGGTTCGACAGTCGGACGTCTCCCCGGAGGCCCGTTCACCTCGACGGGACTGAGTGGTGATGGTCGCTGGATGGGGATGGGGCGAACTCAAGGACTGTCTTTTCACGACGGGCTGGGGGGTCCCGACCGTCTCCTTCCGGCCCACCCGCGCCCCGGCCGGAGCGAACGTCTCGACCCGTCCTTTGAGACTCGAACCCGACGAGCGTCCCCCAGTCTCGCCGTGACCCCCGGGAGGCAGACACACCCGCCCTTGTGTCCGCCGAAGCTCGGCCGCAGGGTCCCCCACTTCCCGGACCAACCCTTGTGGGGACGCCGACTCCGAGTCGCCATCTGTGCCCCGCGTGCCTCACCGGTCCTGCGATGGTGCGTTCGGTCGTGGACCCCAGTGAGTACCCCAACGACCACCCCTGGTAGTCCCCACCCCCCCAGTCCCCTGTCCGTCCCGAGACGTTGACCCCACAGTCGCGACTCAGGACTTCTAGTCCACAGGGTGAAGTCCGGCGCCTCCCGTCCCGTTCGGGAGGGGGAATCTCCCGAGTCGAGAGGTAGGCCTGGGTCGGGTGGGTGGNAGTCGAGAGGTAGGTCTGGGTCGGGTGGGTGGGACTCGGGGTCCTGCGCGGGGGTGTCTTGGGACCCTCGTACCCCGACGTCACGGAAACCGGAGGGGGCCCCTTTCCGTCAGACAGGTAGGGTCGGGGCTGGTGTCGGAACTTACTCACGACGGGGGTCGCTGACGGGTCCCCTTCGACGGACGTTCTGACTGGGATGAGCCGGGACTGAACTACTCTTGTCCGGACCTCGCGACTTTACGCCCGCTGCCGAGCCCCGGTCAGTGGAGAGGACCATCCAAAAGGGTCCTAACAAGAAATCTTCCCTGCTGGATTCGCCACGAACAAGGCTCCCCTTGGAGTGCAGAGTGCCGCGGGTGGGACTCGCCCCTTCTGGAGAGAGACGCCGCACCCCGAAGACTCGCCGAGTGCACAAGTCCGACTGACGACTCGTCGTGTGTCGTGACACCCTCCACGACACCCAACGAACACAAAGACACGTCTCGACGAGGCACTCCATGTCAGATTGGAACGTCGGTCGCCGTGGTGCTATGCCTGAAATATGCCCTCTTTAGGTGTCGTTCCCAGTCGAGACTATTGGGCGCGCGGAACGACAATGTCACTTCAAAGCCTGCGGACCATTCTTTTACGTCAACCTAAAAGGAACTGGGAAATAACGGAGGAGTCACTTTTCCGTTTCAACGACGTGTCTCTTAGCAGCCTTGGAAATCGAACCATTACGAAATTAAGTACCCAGTGACTCGACTAATGGTGAGGGTTTGCTATTTCGTGGCATTGATAATTGTTAAAATTTACTTTCACAAAGGCATTTCGTCGACGTAAAATATCCGGATACACATCTGTCTGACGTCTTGTGTGACCGACGACGGAGACGCGACTTAAAGGGACGACTCCCTCCTGGATTCTGTACCTGGCAGAAGAGTCTCAAGAGGATTAAGTGACGAGATTTAAGTGCCGATTCCCGATATTTCCGTTGTGACAAGTTTTAGTCTTTATTTCTCTAGCACGGGATTGAAACTCCGTAGGAAAATTTTAGAGCTTTACATTAATGTTAAGAACGAAGTTCACAGACGAAAATCAGGACAGATACTGTGCACGTCCCCGGCCAGTGGAGAGGAGTGTCCAATGTCCCGACCCGGGGGGCCGCGTCCTCCGCACACGGGAGTCGGGGTCTCAGTCCTGGGGTGTGGGGGAGTCCTCGTTCACGTCCTCTCTTCGCACGCGAGGAGCCCCGAGCGTCGGAGCAGGAGACTGAGTCGAGTCGGGCCCCGGGTTCCTGTGCGGTAAGCGAAGGGTTGTCTGCCCTCTTGAGTCAAAGTCTCCAGTCGAGTCCCCAGTCTTATAGACTACTACAGAGTCGGAGATTTACATTGTACGATCCGGTCGTCGTAGTCTGTGAGGTCCTCGTGCCGATTGTGGCGCAAGGCCGGAAGGATTATTCTACCGGGAGGTTGATGCTAGGATCTCCTTACTGAGGACTGGGCGTGGTGCTGCGGTCCGACGGGGTCTCGTCTACGCCGACGGGCCCCGAGGACGGGAAGAGGTGTGGAGGGGCTCTCCGGCCTCCCACAGAGGACGGGACAGTCCGGCCCCTAGGTCTGGGTCCCTGGTAGAGTCGGTCCCGGCGTCTGGAGCCCCTGGGAGAGTCGGTCCTGGTGTCCGGAGCCCCTGGGAGAGTCGGTCCCGGCGTCCGGAGCCCCTGGGAGAGTCGGTCCCGGCGTCCGGAGCCCCTGGGAGAGTCGGTCCCGGCGTCTGGGCGTCCTCAGAAGGGTTGGTGGAGAAGGAAGCTGACTTTCGTCCATAGAGCATAGGAAGGATATTTCTGTAAGTACAACGAAGTCTCTACCGGGACTCTACAGTGCCAGGACTACCGAAAAATTCTTTTATCGAGATTCGGCAGAACAAAGAAATGCGCCCAAAAGATTCTCAAAAGGGTCGAGTAGAAAGTCTCTCGGGAGTTTTCGGAATTTCGTCCTCGGCCGTAAGACCGGTCAGAGGACCGGACCCTGGGACGGGGTGGAATTCCCCTCCCAGGGGTAGACCACGACCGAGAAGTCACCGGGGGGTCCGGGGTCCCAGGAACCCCCACACCTCTCCTGACTCCGACTCCCTATACGGGGCCGGGTGCGGGTGTACTGCTCGACGAGGGGTCGCAGGGAGGCTCCTGTGGAGGACTCGGCTCCTGTGCGGGTCACTGTGTGAGGACAGAGAAGGATATTTGTCTTCTCCGGGAACCTTCGCGACTGGGAAGGGCCACGGGGGTCCTGTACCCGCGACACGGGGGCGGTAGCACTGGTCCGTCTGGGTCCTGACGAGACCTCTGGGGTTGTGTCGGGACCGTAAAGTGGATGGTTCAGTCTATTGTGTGCTCACCTCCTTTTGCGAGTGGTCTGAGTGGCAGAGAATTTCTCTACGGAATTTCTCGATGGTGTCAGAACAGTCCTACCTTCTGTCCTACGCACTTTCCTTGTCCTTTTGTGGGTCACCCCCTGCACGGGAGGTCCCTCGCGCCAGAGACCTCTCGTACGGGAGGCCCCGTCCCGGTCCAGCCGCCCGGCCCCACCCACCCACCCACCCGTCCTCCCACCCGGGTTTCGGCGACCGGACCGGAGACACCCACTTTAGGTCCGGGTCGGGGAACCCCAAGGGGACCCTCCCCCAGACTCACCGCGACCGGCACGACCCGAGGAGGCAGGTCGCCCTCACCGACGGGGTTCGGACAGGGGCGTGCGGTCACCGGGTGTAGTGGGACCGGACAAGGGCGACGTAGACGTGAGTGGGGACAGGACATCCCCTCCTGCGGACCACTGTCCGGGTCCTGTGGTCCGACTACCCCCGAGGACTCGTGCCGGTGGGGACGGCGGGCGCGCTGGGACGGCCGTAAAGGTCAGGCTCGTCCGCTCCCGGGCTGTCCGTCTCTCTACCGGAGGACTTCCGGTGAGACTCCTCGAGGCCCCCGAGGTGGGGACCCGGGACCCAGGGACACTGAGGGGGGCCCGCGTCCCCGGAGGCGGAGACGGGCACGGCCGGTTCCCGTGTGTGAGCCCGGAAGTCAATCCCGGTGTCCGGACTGAGTCGTGGGTGCTAAGGCCCCCCTGGAGACCCCGGACGACCAATCGGAAGTCGCCTCTCTCCACCCCCCGACCTACGTTGGTCCACAGTCGTCCGGCCGTCTGGTCGACGGGCACTCGGGTACGGGTGGGAACAGGGACAGTGCACGTGCCGCGACGTGTGCGCGAAGGAGGGCTCCCGCACAGTCGTCTCTGGGACCCGACGTGGTAGCGGCCGGACCGGAGGGCAGGTGTGGGTGTCGGACAGGGACGGACACGCGACTGCCGCGTGTCTGTCTGTCTGTCTGTCTGTGTGTGTGTGTGTGTGTGACGGGGCCGGCGGAGGGTGTCAACGGGCCCAGTGGACGGACCAGATTCGCAGGGGGAGCGAGAGCGTCCGAACACGCAGAGGGAGCTTGGTAGATCAGGTGGAGGTCGCGGTCTGGGTGGCCCAAAGTCGACGAGACTGAGAGGACGCGTGAGTCCAGTCAGAGGACCCCAGGTTCTCGACGAATCTGTACCAAGGGCGGAGACTGGGAACTCCATAGTGGAACTGACTGCGGGAGTCGGTCGGTCACAACGAAGGGTAGAGTCAAGACTGAATAAGTCTTTTAAACGAATAGCAAGTTTGAACCGAGATCGGGTGAGATCCTTTTTTCTACTTAAAAAGGAAACGAGATACTAGTTTCTACCACGACATAAATATTGCCCTGAAGTTTTTGTTCACGTTTTCGATGTTTGTATACCTTTCTGTGGGGTACAAGTGCCTAACCTTCTAAATTATACAAATCTCCTTTTATGGTGGTTTCTGCAGATGTGTCGATTTACGTCGGGGACAATCTTGGGGTTCCTTCACAAAAAAGGGCATCTTTATTCTTAGACAGGATTTTAAGTATACTTTAGCGTTCCCAGACCATTTTCTGTTTCCTGAGAAATTTCTCTTCTTGTTTCAACCCTCACAGTGTGAAGGACTAAAGTTTTGAATAATGACTCCGACACCATCGGACTCGACACACCAAGACCTTGTTTCTATCTACTTATTTGGTTACGTTACCTTGAGTCTGGAGTCTCTCTTGGGCGACGTGTGTACCAGTGCTACCGGCCTTCTTTGGTAGTCCCCCTTCTAAACGCTGCGACCTATACCGTTGTCAAGGAGTCTGCACTGTGGTTTTCGTCTTCGTTGTCTCCGTTCTGGTCTATTTGACCTGCTGCAGTTTTACATTCTTGAAGGCCTAGAGTTTCCTGTGTTACTCGTCCCACTTCTGTGTTCGACGACGTTACCTCTTCTGTAAACGTTTGACACGCAGACTCTTTCCCGAGTGCGGGCCTTCCTTGCGTCTTGGGGGTGTTGCGTCGTTGTCGTCTGGTGTGAGGGGTTGACTTTTCGCCCGTCTCCCGAACGTCTCTGCTAAGAAGTTTCTTCTGTATGTCTGTCCGTTACTCGTTTACGTTTCTGCAAGTCGTAGTGATTCCATACCTTTGTGTTCAGTTCTGGTGTGTCCTGCGATGAAGTGAGGGTAAGTCTGTCAATGTAATTTTTGTTTGTGTGTGTTGTCTCTTACTGTTCCCGACCGTTCCCACACCCCTTTGGCCTGGGGCGCGGGACGACCACGCTCACACTTTACCACGCCCGCGACACCTCTTGCCGTTCCTCTGCGGAATTTTTTATTGTCTAAGATATGTCCTGGGTCGCTGAGATGACGGTGAGGACCACAGGTGGGTTTTCTTGACTTTCGTCGCAGAACTTGCCTGTGAACGTGTGGGCACAAGCGTCCTCGTAGTGAGTCCTGTCCGTCTTCCACCCTCGTCGGGGTCACAGGTGACTTCCCACCACCTATTCGTTGTGCACCAGGCACGCCTCCCGCCTTGAAGTGACTCAGACTCTCGCGCCCTCAGGACCGGGCCCTATGTTGCACGTGCCTGAGACCCCTGTGACACGAGTCTCCTCACTCGGCCTGTGTCTTCCCGTTTGTGATGGGCTGAGGTGTGTGCACGCCGGGGAGCACCTCAGTGCAAGTGCCCCTGTCTTCGACCCCCGCACCCGAAGTCCCCGCCCCCGCCCCGTCACCGTTCACTAGTGAATCACCCCTGACCCACAGTCAGGACCCGCTCCTTCCCCAAGGTCTTCGTGTCTCCACTACCGACCCTTCCATCAAGTCCGGTGTCCTGAGGTGTGAACTTTTTCCGATGTGGTACCGTTTCAGATGTGTATGAATTGGTGTTTTTGAGGTGGCCATGGGTCAAATCTTTACTTGTTTGGTGACGATAGGTCTTAGTGATTGAACGGAAATAGGACGTCTTCGACCGTGTGGACTCGGTCCCGAGGCCGACCACGGACTCGGGACTCGGAACACAGGGGTCCCAGGTCGAGTTCCGACCCCCGTGGCTCTCGGACCGGTGACTCGATTTGTTCCGCGTCCTGACCGTGTGTGTGGGACCAAGAGGAAAGGGCCGAGACTCCGACGAGTGGCGTGATGAAGTACAAGTCGACTGTCTACACACACCTAGGAAAATTCACTTCTTAAAGGGATAAATTCATTTTATAAATATAATCGAAAGAAAATTCCAACTTTCGGGAATTATAAAATTTGTGTTTCGATCTTACTTCCCCTTCGACTACGGACGAGCACACCGGGCTCCCGCAAGACAGACGGGTGCACATAGTCCCGGACCAGTCTCAGTGTACAGGCACAGACCGGTCCCGGGGACCCCTCCCTCGCCAGACAGGTCGGACGTGAGACACGACTCAGAGGACCCCCGGTGTCCGCGCCCCACGGCACCCACTCGTGCCGAGACAGTCACCCGTAGGGGACTTCGGCTCCACGGCAGGTCGGGACCCGGTCCGGGGTGACCCACCCACCACGTCAGGGGTGGGGCTGGGCAGGACAAGGACTACGTCAAGAATTAATCGTGGAGTTCCTACGCAGAGACGCTGCGTGTGGGTGCGAAGGACGGAGTGCTCGCCGCCGGGGCGAGTCCCAGGGCCACCACTCCAGGTACCGTCTCGGGGTCGGACGGACGGCGACCGAGGTCCCGGACCCCCCTCAGACTTCCAGAAGTGTACCTTGGCCTTCCTCGTCCCGAGCACCTAGGGCTCCGAGCGTCGCGGATGGCGGGTCTTCTGCGTCCCGGCTGCCCTGGGACCTGTGGGGCGCCTACGAAGCCCACGAAGAGGTCTGTTCGTCTCCTGCGCCCCCTGCTACCACACAGACACGACTCTCAGACCCTCCCTTCGACCCATCTCCGGCCTGAGACGGACAGACTAGGCGTCGACGGGCGAGGGGCGCAGGTGGGACCTCACACTCTCCGTCCACTGTACTGCAGTGGCTTGTCCTGTCGTTTCGCTTTCGGGTCCGGGTGGTGCTTCAGGAACACGTTGTCTGTGTCGGTGTCTCCTGTGGGCCTGCGCGAGTGTGCGTCGCGGCCTCGAGAGTCGTTCGACGTACCTGTGAGCCCACACTCCCCGAGGGCAGACAGGTCGGCCCGGGTCCCGAGGCACACCTGTGAGCCCACTCCCCCGAGGGCAGACAGGTCGGGCCGGGTCCCGAGGCACACTAGTCGTAGTCGGTACCACGTACCGGGAGACGAGAGCAGAACTGGAACTCTGAACCGGACTCCTTCGGCGTCCCGGGGTCGTCCCCCAAAGGTGAGACGGGGACTCGTCGCGGTGGGCTCCCCCGTTCCACTGGGGGACGTGTACTGCGCCGCGGGGGGTCGGGCGAAGATCCTTTGCCGTCCTCGGGCACCCGCCGGTCGCGAACCGTCGCCGGGGTGGCCGTAGGAAGGTCCAGCACTTGGGGGGCGTCACCTGACGTGACGTCCGGCCCCGACACTCTCGGCCCCCAGTCGTCACTAGTTGTCCGGTCGTGGGCCCTCGCGGGTCGTCAGGAGCCCCTGCCGGTAGTCCGTGGACTTGTGCGCAGGTCGAAGCGCAGGAGTCCCGCGACGTACGCACCATTAATGACTCGGAGTGCTGCGGGACGCCGCACGGATTCCGGTGGTGGTGACCTGTGTCCTCCTTTGTCCGGTCGACTCGCCCGACGGGCTCCGGTGTGCGGTGTGGCCCCCGTCCACCCCTGCACTTGAGACCCACGGACTGGGACCAGCGAGTCCCGCGACCCACGGCAGTCGACCGAGTGGAGTGGCCCCGGAAGGACGGACCGACCCCCCGGCCCTTCGTTCTTCGTCCCGCTGTCCACTGACAGGCACGGGCGGGGAGGAGATCGACCAGCCGGACTACGAGCCCCCTGCGAGACGGTGTCACCCGGACGCTCGCCCTGGGGGACAGCTACTTGTCTCCGGGGACCTCCTCCCCCTCCCCGTCCCTGTACGTCGCTCCGCGCCCGACTCACTGCTCGGGAAGCTCCCCGGGGCCGTCGCCTCTAATGTACGCCGATTGAAAGGCGCAGCGCGGTGACACTAGCGTCTCTCGTCGACGGCTCGTCAGGGTCCTACGGCCTGGAACCCGGCCCCGGGGGAGACCCGACCTGGGGGTGGCTCCGTCACCTCCCCTTAGTCGGGTGTTTCGGGGGGCGAGGGCACCAACGTCGTAGGGACCTTGGACCTGGACCTCCTGTCGTCTCACTTGTTCGGAGAAGAGAGGAGCTGCCGCACCTGGAACCGGGGACCAGTCACGAGGGGACCGACCCGGTGTCAGCAGGACCCCCGTGGGGGTGTCGCCCCGGGGTCGTCCAGTCCCGCGTCGACCTGCTCCTGTGTCCGTCACGGGTGCTTCCCGACGGGAGTCGGGGTGGACCTCCGACCATACCCCCCGGCGGCACACCCCCCGTCTCGTCCTCCTTCGCCCCGACGAGGCAGGTGACGGACGCCCGCCGGCGGGGAGGACTAGACGGACCTGGTGGCAAGTCCTGGTTCCCAACGGGACCCGGAGAGGTGGGTGGTAATTTAGGGCGAGTTAGTGTCTCCGCTTGCGTCAGTGCGACCCGTCGGTCTCCGATAGCGGCGTCTGGGAGGAGTATTTGGCGCCACTTTGAGCTCTCGAACTACTCGCGCCGATTCGTCGACGTGGAGACTGGGCTGGCGTAATGGGGTCGGGGTAGTTAGGGCGCAGTCGTATTTGTCGCAAGGGTCCCGGGGAGCGGTACTGTCGCGACTCCTCGCCGATTGTCGGATTTGTAAAAAATTGTCGTTGGAACAGGATGTTGTGGTTCCCCTAAACGGGCCATAGACCCCGAAATATTTTGGTATGCCTGTACGACTTTCTTAATTTTCGGAAATTTCTACTTTTTGCCTGCCACTG
This sequence comes from Capra ibex, assembly GCA_006410555.1. Lineage (NCBI taxonomy): Eukaryota > Metazoa > Chordata > Mammalia > Artiodactyla > Bovidae > Capra > Capra ibex. The sequence goes on from SJYO01000647.1 coordinate 812,472, forward strand.
TCAGGGAAGACTTCGGGTCCCCGATACTGCCGCCGCGTCCCACCCGCTCCACCCGACGTACAGAGACGAAAGGGTCCACTGTGTGAACATAGCGAGAAGAGGTCCAGGTCGAGAGACACTGGGGACGCCTGACGTCGGGGAGTCCGAGGAGACGGGAACCCCTATGAGGTCCGTTCTTGTGACCCCACCCAACGGTACGGGAGGAGGTCCCCTAGAAGGACTGGGCCCCTAACTGGGGGACAGACACCGCAAAGGACGGAACCGTCCTCCCAAGAAATGGAGGCACGGTGGACCCCTCTGGGAACCCACGAATTTCCACCGGTAAGTTTTTTTTTTTTTTGTTTTTTGCACAGGGTGAATAGTCACCGAACCTGTAAAGTTTTCCTACCCTGTGTGCAGCAGGACCCATACAAGAGGACTGACACACGTCTGGGACTCCTTTGTAGGGACCCCGGGGGTAGAGACGAACTACGACTTCGAGACCCACGGTCCGGATGTGCACCGGTCCTGCTTGCTCTCCGACGGTGGACAGTGGACAAAGAATTGTAGTGTTTGCCTACCCTGAAGCCAAGGACATTCTACGCTCCCATGTCAATACTACACCGACATAAATACTTATGGGAAGGTACATTACAATAAAGTTTTCTCTTGTGGTTGGAACCCTTGTAGACAAATGTAAAAAAAAAGTGAAACTTACTTTTATCACAAATCAATGAAACACCGAATCGAAGGTTTATTCCTCCTACGACAACGAAAAACAATTTTATGATTTTATCGTGTATCCATTCGTTTATTTACATATTCTAAATATTTGGGATTGTCTCACGAAACTTTTTATACAATAGTTCCACTAAATTTTTGTAGAAACGTAAAATTTAAGATTTTTTTTATCCATCTTTTACACTTATAAAAGTCTCTGTACCCCCCTTCTTTTCCCTTGGGTTTGTAATTTTGTCTTGTAAAGGTCATTCCATTTTGTTCATGATAATTGAATCTTTATTCACAAACCCTTGTACACTACGAGAATCGTTGTGCAGTGACTCAAAACGGCTCCGGGCTCGTGGTCCTTAGCCGGGTCCTCCCGTCTAGGGCTCTCCGGTGCCCCAGGAGTGCGACTGGGGCTGTAGCCACCCCAGTGACTCCGGGTGCCTTCGTGTCTTCGAAACACTCGGCGTAATTTTCTTAATATAAAAAGAAGAGAGTCTTCCTCACCTGACTGACCTACACGTGAGATACTCCGGTCGCACCTCCCCCTCGGACGAGTCGACCCGTGGGGCCCTCTGTGTAGGTCCGAGGCCCCTGTGCAGGCCCGAGGCCCCTGTGCAGGCCCGAGGCCCCTGTACAGGCCCGAGGACCCCTGTGCAGGCCCGTGCCCGGCAGGGACTTCGGCGCAGTTCCAGACGTCGGAGACTCCGAGAAGGGTCGAAAGCCTAGTTACAAACAAACCTCTCTTTCTACCGAGACAATATTTGGACCGGAGACGGTGACTTTATTCTTCTTCGTCACACACCACACACGAAACGACGGATTTACCTCACACACACCCCCCACCCAAACGCTGCTGGGGTCCCTCCACTCCTTCGGAGACTTTCTTCCCTCCAGTCGCCGGCCCCGACAGGGTCGGACAGGCCGCTACCGTCCCCCGGTGTCCCTGGGAACGGGGCTCTCGGCCTCCCGAGGAGTCCCCGCGGGGGTCGCACTGTTACAGGGCGTCTGGGTGGGCTCGGACCTTCCTAGTGTCCAAGAGAGAGAGCGCCCACCCCCGGCCCTCCCACAAGTCTCGACGGGACTGGCCCTTGGTCCCGTCTGCACCCGACGAGGAGAGCGACAATGTCTGGTTCCCGAAGACCCCGAGGAGGGTGCACTAGCCCCCGAAACCCTCTGCGCGCCCGCCAGCCTCCTGGGGAAGGTCCCCTTGTGTGCGACGTCGCCGCCAGACAGGGAGGACTCCGTAGTGCCCCCCATCGACTGCGAGCCAAAGAGAAGTACTTACTCATCCAGTCTACAGATTTACCTTGACCAAACAGGTCTGACCTGCTCTGTCTCTTTTGCGTATGGGTATACTCTTCAATCTCGCAAGACGTCCAGTCGAAGTATTGACGTTCCTGTAAATGTTGCTCCCTTCGATGTACCTGTCTCTTCGACCTACGTCCCCGGAGGCCTCCATTCTCGCCGAGTCACTTTGGCGTCTATGAGTAGAGGCGCGAAGGACAGAAGTCGACACAAGAGTCAGAAACGAGACGTAAGGTGCCGAGGTTTTCGGCTTCAGTGGCCGCCCAGTCGGGTACCGGGCCCCACGCATGGAGTGTGCAGAAACGAGACTTTGGACTTTTGAGAACGAGACTCCGCCCGACGGTCCTCGGGGCGGGGGGTCGAGACGGGAGGGTCCGCCCCCACCGGCGAGGGGCGCCAAGTCGACAGTCCCGGACCGACCGTCCGAAGAGGTTCGAGCCCTGTTACTCGCGGAGACGGGCGCCGAGTTAGGGTGGGTGCGCCAGGAGGTCCTCCCAACGTGTCAGCCTGTTTCCAGACTCCCGGCGGAGGACGGGCGGGGTCCGGTCGTCCGCCTCCCAGATGACGTGGTCGCGGGACTGAGGTGGCGAGGGGTCTGGACGCCTCCGCGGTCCGGGACCCACGGGGGACGGGAGGAGGTCCTCCACGGATACCCGACGGAGCGGGAGGTGCGGGACAAGTCTCCTTCGGTGTTGGGGTCCGGTGCAAGCGCGGGCCGTCGAGAGGACTCTTCGGGTCCCGCTGGTCCTCCCTAGCCCGGCTCCCGGGGGCTGAGGGATCTGGGGCCGTCCGCCAGGGCCCAGGCCCCGAGTCGGTACCCACACTCGGCGACTCCTCCCCGCTCAGGGCCCTATTCGCCGCAGTCGAGACGACGAGACCGCTGAGACCTCCTTCGTGTGTGCCAAGACTCGTGTCCAATGTCTGCCCTCTTCGTGCCGAGGTTGCGGTCGTGTGCGACGACGAGACGAAGGGGTCTTCGTAGGCTAGCCTGCTACGGCGCATGGCGGGTAGTCCTCTTCTAGGACTACGACTCCCGTCCTCCTCCCCCGTTGTCTCCTGTCCTACCGACCTACCGTAGCGGCTGCGCTACCTGTACGCAGACTCGTCCGAGGCCTCTGGCACTCCCCACCCCTGACGTCCGCACGACGGCAGGTGCGTCACTACCTCCCCACCTGTGCTGAATAGCTGACTTATTTTGTTGCGTCGTGGTGGGTCCTGTTGGTGGGGGTTCGACCCGAGTCCCTCCTCAGCCGGAGACTTCAGTGGCGACGCGACAGAGGGCTCCACTACTCCTACCGTGCCACGGGTGTGGTGCGGCCCGCCGCTGTCGTCTACCCCCCGCCCGACTCCCCCCGCGGCCTGTCCTTCACCAGCGCCTCGTCGCTACCCCGGACCGACACACACGCAAGCACGTAGGTGTGCGTACGTGTGCGTGTCGGTCCTCTCTGGATCTCAAGACGATCTAAGCACGACGTCCCTCCGGTAAGGGCCCCTGGTTTGAGGTCGGAAGGGTCAAAGGCCAGGCTGTAAGAGACAGTGAACAATTCGGAAATTCCAATACGAGGTTTAACCCTTTCCTCATGCGGCTCCGACGTATAACAGTGGGACGAATAAACTGAATATACGTCTCATGTAGTGCTCTATGCGGCCCGACCTACTTCGTGTTCGACCTTAGTTCTAACGGCCCTCTTCATAGTCATTGGAGTCTATACGTCTACTGTCGTGGGAATACCGTCTTTCACTTCCTGATTTCTCGGAGAACTACTTTCACTTTCCTCTCTCTCTTTTTCGACCAAATTTTGAGTTGTAAGTCTTTTGATTCTAGTACTGTAGGTCAGGATAGTGAAGTACAGTTTATCTACCCCTTTGTCACCTTTGTCACTCTCTGAAATAAAACCCCCCCGAGGTTTTAGTGACGTCTACCACTGACGTCGGTACTTTAATTTTCTGTGAATGAGGAACCTTCTTTTCAATATTGGTTGGATCTGTCGTATAATTTTTCGTCTCTGTAATGAAACGGTTGTTTCTAGGCAGATCAGTTTCGATACCAAAAAGGTCACCAGCACATACCGACACTCTCAACCTGATATTTCTTTCGACTCGTGGTTTGTTAACTACGAAAACTTGACACCACAACCTCTTCTGTGAACTCTCAGGGAACCTGACGTTCCTCTAGGTTGGTCAGGTAAGATTTCCTTTAGTCGCGACTTATAAGTAACCTTTCTGACTACGACTTCAACTTTGAGGTCATGAAACCGACGGACTACGCTTCTTGACTGACTGACCTTTTCTGGGACTACGACCCTCTCTGACTCCCGTCCTCCTCTCCCCCTGCTGTCTCCCACTCTGACTCCCGTCCTCCTCTCCCCCTGCTGTCTCCCACTCTACCAACCTACCGTAGTGACTGTATTACCTGTACTAAGACTCATTCAAGGGCCTCAACCACTATCTGTCCCTCCGGCCGTACGACGTCAGGGACCCCAGTGTGTCTCAGTCTGTGTTGACTCGCTGACTTGACTTGACTCTCCGTAAAGGGTCCCGGACCAGAGGCAATAGTCTGCACCTCTCTCTTAAGTCTCTGTCCAGGGCTCCCAGGGACCTCTGTCGTCGGTGCTCCCGACGGACACATCACTGGTCCTCCTCGTCCGCGGGGGCGGCCGGGCCCAGACTCGGCAGAGAACGCCCGAGAAGAGAGGGGTGGAACCCGTGGACCCCGACGTGTCCCGCGGAGGAGGTCCCGGGGGAGGCGTTCAACTCTCCTGCCCAGCCGCGACGGAGACGTCGGGGGTGCGGACCGTCTGTCGAACCACCCTAAGCTTCCGTGGTCGGGTAAGGGTTGGGACACAAGAATGTGTGCTTTACGGGACGGGTAGTCGGACGTCGTCGACTGGTTCCTAGTCCGCCCGAGTGGGACCAAAACTTGAAACCGCTTTTGTCTACTCCAGGTCCGAAACTCTCCCGGAGAGACCGAAGCCCGGCGGCGATCGTAGGACTGCAGGTGTCGTAGGGGAGCCGACAGGGCCGCAGCCCCGACACGGGGACCTACGTGACCCCGGGGGTGACGAGGCCGGGGGAGGGCGGGTGGGGGGTGGTGAAGGAACCAAAGTGTCCCGAGGTACAAAGAAGGAAACTAAAGAGAAGTCGATACAACAGTTTCCCGGAAAGAGTTTCATCTGAGGAACAGTCTCGTCAGAGCAAAACGTCTCTGTGCTGTGTCTTCCATCTGCCCCGGGGACTCGGGGAGGAGGTGGGCGGGACGTGCTGGAGGGGACACTTGTAGAATCAATGGTGACTACCTGGTTCGGCCCACGTGACTGAGGTCCGGCACGACCTCCGACACCAGGAGGCCCGAGACTGTGTGCACGCTGGAGAGGAGCGGTTGTGTGTCCGAACATGTCTCATTGAGATGAAGGAATTTGTTATTTTGGGGCGCGAGGGGGACCGCACGGTACGCACGTGCACACGAGCCGACACGGGCTGAGAAACGATGGGGCACCCGACACCGGCCGGTCCGAGGAGACAGGTGCCCTAAGAGGTCCGTTCTTGTGACCTCACCCGGCGGGAAAGGAGGAGGTCCCCCAGAAGGGCTGGGTCCCGAGTTCGGGTGCAGAGATCGCAGAGGACGTCACCGTCTGCGAAGTGGTGCCCGCGGTGGACCCTCCGGCCAGACGGTGCGTCGGGGGGAGGTAGGACCCTCCGTGACCGGAGGAGTGACACGGGGGAAAGACCCCACCGTCCCTCGACCTTACCGTCGCACGTCGGAAAGTCTCGCCGACGGAAGTGAGCCATTGTACGTCAGCGAGGGAGGGGTTCCCAAAGGAAGGGTACGACCAACCGTGAGACGACAGACCTACCTGGCACTAGATAGGTAGGTGGAGGACCTCCTACAGGACGAAGGTAGACACCCCTAAGCGATACTTGTCGCTACACGTCGAAAATACCCCTGCATTCAAGGTTGAGTCTCCCCGCTGACGGAAATTCCTTCACGCGCGGAAGGGCTCGCCCGGCGTCGTGAGACGAAAGGGTGGTCGTCCCTGACTCCTTGGACGGCGGGGAGGGAACAGTCGTCCACCCAGACCTACGAGTCACGAGAGTCTCCACACGTCTCACGTCGAGCCGCCGCCAAGACTAAACGTAAAGGAATTACCGCAGTCCACAACCCGTAGAAAAGTGTACGAATCAACGATAGACACACAGAGGAAACCATTACACAGACGAACCTGTAAAACGGATGAAAATTTAACCCAATAAGTAGAGGAATAACAACTTAAAATTCTCAAGAAACATATAAAACCTATAGTCAAAAAATTTTTAATAATAATAATAGTCTCTACCCAAAACGTTTCTAAAGGGGGGGGTGGTTGTCACAGAAAGTGTTTCGTGTCAAAAGTGAGAACTACTGTCGGGTGACTACTCGAAAAGAAAGAACCCGACACACAAACCACAATTGACTTTTGAAGTTCCAGTGGTTTAGCAGATCTGAAAGAGGACATAATAGCGGGCCTTCAGGGGACCAAAACGTAAAACACAGCTCCAGACGCCGGGCAGAGCCGGACGAAGACGCCGCCCGCCTTCCAGACAGCTCTGGACGACAGAACGAGACACCGACAGGCCGACAAAGATACGGCAGACGACTCTCCTGGCAGGAAAGAGGTACCCCTGCGGGGCCGGGCAGTCTCTACTCGACCGGCGGACGCGCTCCCGGCGGACGCACTCGCGACGCGGGCCCCTGGTCGTAGTGTGACACCGGCGACCTCGCCGCGGGCGAGAGACTGACTCAAGAAGAAGTCACAACACCACCGCAAAGACTCCCAAATCGGAAAGACACATTAGAAATCTTGGTGAGACAGTTATGGGTATGTATAGAATATAGTAAAAAGAAGAAATACCTCTTTAACCAAATTGAGGTAAAAAACGTTCCATACGGATGACCACTGTTTAAGGTGGTTACAGATGGATAAACTTTTTCAGAGATAAAGAGCAGACGAAAGCTTACGATTAAGGCGATGTACGTCTTAAGACCCGAAAAAAAAAGCCGAGAAATTTGTAGGGTGAAGTCAGTGAAGTACGCGCCAAAGACTCCTCCTCAGACTGCACTAAGACCGGGAACGAGGAGTTGTCTGTTCCACGAAGGAGGGGAGACTGAAGAAAGTTCCAAAGGGAAGCAGAGAACAAAAGACGTGGAACTTATACTGTGTGCGTCGGTGTTGGAAGACCGTAAATGAAGCGAGCCACAAGAGACTGGAAGGACCTAGACACCAAACCACAGATAGTAATTGACACCCTTGCAGAGTCGGTAAGAGTGAAGTTTATAAAGAAGACAAGAAGAGAGAGAAGGAAGAGTTGGACCATAAGGGCACTGCACACGTGGCGCAGAAGACATTGACTGGGTGTTGGAATCCGTAAGCCAAGCAAAGAGGAAAGAAGGAAGAACCGGAAAAGTCGACACCTTGAAAGACGACTGTACAGAAGTCCGAACGGCTAAGGACGGAACCAGGACTCCCAGATGGATACTCGGGTAGTCTCCACAAGAAATGCGACAATGGCTCAGAGACTAGTGATCAGAAAGGAAGAATCTACGGGTAGACAGAGGAACACAACGAGTAGACAAGGCACACCACGGGTACGACAGGTGATGTCGGGAGTCTTACGGTTAGTACCGACAAAATTAGATTTCAGACTGCTAGGGGTCCAGAGTAAGTACACACTCACCGAGACTACGAACGAAACGGAGCAGTCGGAGACGAAAAGTGTAAAGTCGTGTGGGATACCGACCTTGGACCTGTACCGCACGACCTGTCTTCCTTGATTCCACGGACCCGGACGTCGCACTCCGGACCGCCCGGACCGAACGTCAGTCCGACACGAAGAACAGACCGCGTCGACGGCCGTAGGCTCCGGTGCCGGGGGGGGGCCACAGGCCCTCCAACAGAAACCCAAAGGGATCACTAAGGAGACATTCGTCCCAGACTCGGAGCGTCAGAGAGGTCGATACCGGGGCACCGCAGTGAGTCCCGGACGACCACACCAAGTCCTCCTCGGCCACGTCGGCCTCCGAACCGCGGGTGAGACACAGGGAACGACACGGGAAGTGGTCGTCGGGAGCGAGAGGAGAGGTCGACGTCCTCTACTCCCGAGAGCCCCGACTCCACCCACGAAGGAAGGGGGTGTAGTCAGTCGAAGGGACCTCCCTTCCCCGGGCTCCCGAGACCCGTGGAACCTTTGACCACCGAGAGGGGGAGACAGGGACGGGGTGGTCTCCGTACTCCGGTCGGGGAGGAGAAGGTAGGACTCGTGTCATCCCGGGAGTGCCCGTAGACCCGGGGTTTACGACGCAGGATTCTCAGGGGTGGAGAGTGAGCCGGAGGTCGTGGGTCGGTCAGTGGGAAACGCGCACACTCTTCCCAGGTAGGACCAGTCGAGACACAAGTCCGGAGAGGGGTCACACCCCCGTGGTAAAACAGGACACTGGAGTCGCAGGACTACCTCGATTCCTGTCGATGCCCGAAAGTCGACCAAGTCGAATAAAGGAAGAACACTCCTGTGAACAGCCGCACCTTTGACCTTCACTCAATTCGTCTGAAAATAAATAAGAGGAGGGGTCGACCTGTGTCGAGCCTGGTTTGTGCCTTTCCGTCCCCGTCCATCTTATAAATTGACTCCCGAGTCAGTCTCCGCTCTTCTAATTTTGTCTAAAATATTAATAAAAGGGTGTACTGTATGAATATTTAAGGACATTCCTCCCTAAGGGGACACGGTTTTATGTAAAAGTCCGTAAGGAAAACCAATAAATTTGATAGTATTTTTAGTGAATGTTATAAAAGTGGGTGTGTTCGTTCCCTTGTATCGGGTCTCTCGCCACAGTCACTTGTGATGTTCCCAAAGAAAGAAACAAATTTTGTTCGTAGGTAGCGTCGTAAAAGATTGTGGACCTTGTACCACCGGTTCATTGTGCGGCGGACTCGCCCTCGACAAATGGTTTGGTGGACTCTGTTTCGTCGAAAGGTCATCTCCGTGTGCCGGGAGTCCCACACGCACGTGTGTGCACACGAGTGAGTGACACGTGTCTGTGAGGACAAGAGCCTCGTCGGCCCGAGACGGGACTGTGGCCCTGTGCACGCAGGGTCTCCTCGTCGGGGACTCGCTTCGAGGACACGTGCTGCCAGGGTTTGGGTGGCCACCCTCCCTCCGGCCCTGTGGGAGGAGTGACTCCGGCCACTCGACAAGGGTCAGGGCCCCACCAACCCTTTCTCGAAGTTTCATATTTATCTCGGGTCCTGTTCCTGATATAAATGAATCCCCACTGATGTCGTGTCTTATTAAATCCAGTCGACTACGTTCTCGACTCTCCGACTTGGCACTGTTGACGGGACCCAGGGTCGCCAGTGGGTCGGTCCGCCCCGACGGGCGCCACGCCAGCGACCGGACGCGTCGAAACGAGACAGGAGGGGTAGGACCGGCTACGCCCGAGTTGTCCCACTCAAAGGCCGGGCACTGGCCGGGGACGCCATTGCTGCCCGGGACACCCACTTGGGAGGACATGGGCACGACACCCCGGGCCCGTCTCGCGGAGGCTCCCACCCAGACCGGTGACGGACAACGGTACAAGTCACACAGGGGATAAAACTATCACATGTCTTACAAAATAACGTCGGTTTATTATAGAACTCGAGAGTGCTGTCGTTTGACGTCCTTGAAGTTTCCCTAAGGTCAGGTTGACCCTGGTAGCGATGTCTGTCTAAAGTCGGAATAACAATCGGTCTGGTGCTTCCCCGACTCGGCCACGGTTTCTTTTACGAGAGTCTTAGAGGAGATGTGTAGTGGAAACTCGTTGATTGACCAGAGGACCTCTGCTCCCCCCTTTCTTTCCTCTCTTTTGTCTTACCCTCCGACTGTTACCCTACGTAACAAGACCCCACACCCCACACCTGTCCGGTAGCGCTGCGTGTCTGTGGACGGCCCAACTAGCGACTAAAGCAGGGCGGACACTGACGTCCGTCTCCGACCACGACACCTGCTTTGGTCTGAGAGAGACGTCTACCGTAGACACCGACGAACGTCCCGTCTCCAGGAGCGCGGATACTAGGGGTCACGGGAGTCTCGTCCGACGAGGGGTCTGTCCCCCGTGCCAGCGGTCCAGAGTTGCACCGGAGACGAACCCCACGTCAAGCGACACGGTTACACTTAAGGACTTGACACCCGGGAGACGGCGGGACTGAAGAAGGACTTCGGGGGTCTCTCTTCGCCGCACCGAGACCCTCCGGTCGACGTAACCCTGGTCCTCCACCCGTCATAGTCGGTGTGTCCCCGGACCGGGGAGTCCTGTCTTTACAGACCCCAGAGTCAACGTCCATAACTCCCGGACTCCAGTCGCTGTCCGGTGCTCAGGACAGGAGAACTGAGAGACGGAAGGCTCACGTGTGTCGGGCTCCAACAGTCTGAGATCGAGACTAAGACTGACACCGAGACACAGGGAGGAACCCTCGGTTCGGCCCTGTCCTATAGTGGAGTCATTCCGGGCGACTCCAGCAGTGCAAGATCCGTTCGTTTGACGTCCCCGGTGCACCGCGGTACTCCTCGTCGCCTGTCAGAGGTGCGACCCGAGGGGGTCCCGCGAGGCCGGGACTGGGAGGGGGCGACTTGCCTGTGGACGGCCCCCGCGGGCCGTGCGAGGAGTGAGACTGTGGGTGTGCTCGGTCGGGACATGTTCGGCGGGTCTTCCGACGAGGAGCACGCCAACGACCCCTCTCCGAAGGACTTCTCTTCGAGGCGCTCACGTGCCCTCCGGTAAGCTGTGAACCGAACAAGACAGACCACCAAGTGTGAGTTCCGACGGAGGAACCCCGCCCCCAGCCTTTCCTCTCTTCGTTTTCTGTGCACGTGTGTGTCCGTGTGAGTGTACATGTGTGTGTGCGTGTGTGTACGTGTGTGAGTGTATGTGTGTATGTGGGTGTCAGTGTACGTGTGTCTGTGTGTACGTTTTTGTAGGTTCACGTATGTGTCTGTGCACGTGTGTCTGTGGGAGAGAGTGTGTGTGACTATGAGTGTACGTGTGTGTGTCTATGTATGTCTGTGGGAGAGAGTGTGTGTCTATGAGTGGACGTGTGTGTGCGTGTGTGTCTGTGGGAGAGAGTGTGTGTGACTATGTACGTGTGTGTGCGTGTGTGTCTGTAGGAGAGAGTGTGTGTCTATGAGTGTACGTGTGTGTGCGCGTCTGTGGGAGAGAGTGTGTGTCTATGAGTGGACGTGTGTGTGCGTGTGTGTCTGTGGGAGAGAGTGTGTGTCTATGAGTGTACGTGTGTGTGCGTGTGTGTCTGTGGGAGAGAGTGTGTGTGACTATGTACGTGTGTGTGCGTGTGTGTCTGTGGGAGAGAGTGTGTGTCACTATGAGTGGGTGTGTGTCTGTGTGTGTCTGTGGAAGAGAGAGTGTGTGACTATGAGTGTCCGTGTGTGTGTCTGCGTGTGTCTGTGGGAGAGAGAGTGTCGGGCCCCTCTACTACCTGCGTCCCGCACACAGTCGTGCCCGTCCTTACACACACGCGGCCGGCACACCGGCACACGACGGGGCCCTGTCCGACCGTGAACGGTGGCACACTGTTCCGAAGACGAACTGCTACGTGCGCCGTCGCGTGGCGTCCCGGACAGTGTGACAACCTGTTCGGGAGCCGGACGACAACCGACTCGACGTCGTGCGTCCCGGGCTGTCCCGGCCCTCTACGCCGGACCTACAAGCCACAGGAGTGGACCCTACCTCCGACACCGAGACACCTACCCCACCCCTCCCCCGGCCCCGTCCCGGGGTCCCCGACGCCTGAGCGTCCGGGTGGACGGAAGGCCCGGAGACCGACGGAGTTATTGCCCGACCTTCCACTCACCGCTTGTACTTGGACTGAAAGTCTGTGGGTACCCCGTGTCAGGGCACCTTCTCGGAAGAGGGTGGTACTTGTCCTCCCGCCACCTGAACCCGAGTCTCGCGCCGAGCGTAAGGCCTGCGAGTGGACGTTCCTGGGTCGGAGGTGGTGACGATGGAAGACCCGAATCCTCTGCAAGAGAAGACTTTGGTGGCACGACAGATTTCTGGCTGTCACATGGAAGGGTTCTGCACGTCGACACTCTTCACACTGCTCTAAGTGAATAAGTAAGAGATTGAATAAGATTCCGTCTCGTTTCTTTTCCCCTCCTCCTCAGTACAGGTCTTATTAGAGAGACACGAGACATTACAGTGGGTGAATCCTCCTGTGGTCGCGACTCAGTCCCAGGTCGCTCCCGCGGGGGACGGGGCTCCTCCGCGCCACCCGTGTATTTCCACGGCGGCAGTCGTCCTGAACGTCTTATCTCCGGGGTCGCGCTCGTGGCAGGGGTGGAGTGGGCCGAACGGGACTTGCACAAGAGTGACTCCACTTTCCGAGGACATCGGGAAGACTAGGGCGAAGGATACGTGTCCGGTGCTCCTCTTCGGCCTCCGAGACCCGAGGAGTCTGTGCTGACCAGCAGAAGGTGAACAGGACTTGGGAGTCTACTAGGTGCGCTCGTGAAGGTCGAAGTTGTAGTCGAGTGAAATGTCTTCGGAGTGGTCTGGACCCCATCGCATGCACCTCGGCGTTCGAGAGTCGCGCGTCGGATGTGTTCAGTGCGCCGGAACGGTGCGGAGTCACAGGAACACACATTTTACTTTTAACCTGGGTACTGCGAACTAGATGCCACAGCAGCTCCTCCCTGACTTTATTGTATGCTGGTGGGCCTTCGCCCCGGTGTCCTTGAGAGGTCGTCGGGCGACCCGTCCACAGAGCCCCGTGTGTGCCGCTTGACCCCGTTGTCGAACCGTCCCGGACTCTTTGCGTGACGGGAGTACTCGGGGAGGACCCCCAGATAGACGGGGAGCACTCGGGGAGGGTCCGTAGATAGACGGGGAGTACTCGGGGGGTGCCCGCGGGCGGACGGGGAGCACTCGGGGAGGGGCCGTAGACGGGTTGTCTGTGCGTGACCTCGTGTACGTCTGGGGCCGCACTCCAGGTGAGTCCGTCGTGGGGTGGGCAGGGTCTCCTTCGGCGCCCGACACGACCCGGGCACCCGGCCCGCGTCCCTGTCTGGGGTCCGTCTGCCCCGGACCGAGGGCAGAGGACTCCCCGGTGTCCGTTCGAGGTCCCCTTCCGAGGGAAAGCCACTGCCAGTCTTGTTGCCGCTCACACCGGTTTTTCACCCGCTCCCCGGGACGTCTCCCCGGCGTCTTCGGTGGGGCCCGTCGTCTGCGCGAAGCGCAGAAACACCGCCGGTGTGTGGGCTCCCAGCGGTTTTGAGTGCCCTCGCTCACTAGGCAAAGTGATGTGGACCCCGCCGGCTGGTACCTCGACCGGGGCTCCTCCGACACTGCGGGGGAGAGCTCAGGCCAGAGGACCTTGGTGTCGGGGCAGTACGGTTCAAGGACGACGGTCGCGCCCGGACGGCTCGAATGGAGTCCGGACTCGTGTCGCATGGGGTGAAGGAAGACTGTGTACGGGTGGGAGGGTAAGAAGTAGAAACTGACAAGTGTAGGTAGGGGGACGGGGTGTTTGTTTCCGTCGCTCCGGGATACTTCACTCTATCCCCACGGTTCGCGCCAAGGAGACCGAAAGGCCGTGGCGCGCCGGGACGCCGAGGACCCCGAGTCCGACCCGGGTACCTGCGTCCCGACGCTTCGACCCCGCCTGAGACGGACGAGTGAATCGGGACGCGTCGAGGTCCCGGCCGACCTACGTCTGTCTTGTCCAGAACCAAACGGTGCACTCAGATCATTATTCCAATTTTTTGTGACAAATTGGGATCTTTCGTCACTCTTCCGGTGACTGCGGCACGGGGGGCGGACAGGAGCACGCGTCTCCTGACCGAGCGCAGCGGGGACCCGCCGCCCGAGGGAGGACCGGTGAGAGGAGAGGTACCCCCAGAGGGGCGAAAGAACGCCTCGTTCGCCACCCGTGTCCGTCTGGACTACCTCGTCCACCTGTCCTCGGTTCCCGGGCCTTCAGTTCCCCCGCACACCGGCGAAGTGGGTTGTGCACCCCGAAGGACTCCCAGTCGAAACGTCGGAACGGGGGCGTAGGGCGAGACCCACTGCCGTGTTCGACCCGAGGTCCTGTCTCGCGACCGCCACGGGGCCGTGGACCCGACCGCCTCCCCCGGTCCGCCCCCGGCGGTGAGAGAAGTGTCTCGCAGGGGCCCCGGAGCCGAGGTCCCCCTCGCCTCGGGGCGCCGGAGTCCGAGGCGTGAGACTTTGGGCTCTACTGCGGCGAGAAAGGACGTGCCGGCACACCTCACGGGTCACCCACAAGACTGAACGGACCAAGGGTGTCTTCCTCCTGAGAACGGTCTGTAAACGTTAGACGCGACCTCTCACGTTAGTCCTTCCGGCGTGGGTCGCCGGTCCCGTGCCGACGTCCCGCTCCTCTGCCGACAAGGCTCCGGTCTCCCCGTGCAGCCAGGTCCCGTCCTTCGGCGCTCGACCCGGAACAGGAGACCCTCGGAGGAGAGGGCTCTGGGGTCGTCCGGGAGCATAAAGAGGTGTGGGAGACGGGTCGGTCACCGAAGGAGGGCTCTCACACCAGCGTCTCCTACGCCATAAACATAGGGGTACCTCGTAGGCCCGTCTGTCTGGGGTCAAACAGACACAAATGTAGTTTTCGGTCCGACCCGACGAGACGACGCGTGTGCCGGAAGAGAGACGGGGACTCTTCGCGGAGCACGACGATTCCGTCGTGGCCGAGTCGCACACACTCTACCTGTCTCCGTGGAGTCCCCGGCCTGCTGGGATGTAAGGTCCCGGCCGAAGTGACGAGTCTTCCCCATTTTGGTCGGTGATGGGACCGTAAGTCGTTGTATTTCCTGATTTGTTTAACTAGATAGCAGGACCCTGTGTTCGCGTTAAAAAATCACTCTAATAAAAAAATTCCATCCTTTCGACTTAAAATAAAAAATATCAGTCTATTATCGATGATCGTCGCGGTGGACAACTTTATGATGTTTTAAAGTAAAGGAGGGTGGGTTTCTTATAACTGAAATTCCTTCTCTTTGCACAAACCTTAGTCCCATCTTTGCCTTGAACCACCCAAAGTCAGGTCGGTATCAAAGTCCGTTTCAGCACCGACACTAATAAAGGTTCTACTCTCCTTTTGCCAACAGACACTTCGGGAGGGCCGTGGTCGCGGGAGGGTGGAAGACCTCCTACACCAGGGAGGGCGCTCAGTCCCGACCCTCCGGACCCTTTGTGGGATGGCGTTCCTCCCGACCGGACCGGAGGTCCAGGCCTGGACCGGGTCCAGTCTCTCCACCACTCGTGGTACCGGTACTGACCTTAGGGTCGGGTCTGGGCCGCGACGGGCGTCGGGACGGAGAGGCGTCGCTCGTCCCGGCCGGGCGTCCGTCGGCCCGGTCTCGTAGTCCTGGGCGGCCGCGGGTCCGGCGTCTCCGTCGCCCTCCGCTCGGCGACCCCCGAGGTCCCTGTCTACGTCTCGGGGTCCCGTCCTTCCTCGGTCGGGACGGGAACCCGAGGGGCCCCGGACCGGTCACATGGGGTCCCTCCGGACTTCCCAGTCTTCCGCCTCCCACACCCCGTCCTCGGAGTGAGTCCCTCGCAGTCCGGTGCCCGTGGAGCTCCCTGTGAGACTCGTCCACCCCTCCACCCCTGTCTCGGCAGGCGAGTGAAGGCCAGGTCGCACCGAGACCGGTAACAGACCTCTTCGTCGACTCCCGCCCTCACGTGTGGGACTCCTTCGACGCCCCGGGTCGTCAACCGAGCCCGAGACCCTCCCCTCCCCCACCGTTCGACCTAGGTCCAAGTCAAGGGTTTCTTTCCTCGTGTCTCCCGGAACCGCCCACCCTCCTCTACGTCTGCGTTCGGCCCCGACCCGAAATCGCTTTTGTTGGTGGGACACGTACGGTCCGCTCCTCGGAGTGAAACCTCGACGTACGACCGGACCCCCGCCACGAAGGAGGTTGAAGTCCCTAGGTGAGGTCCTTGCACTTGAATGATTCTGGTAGTCGAGGGGTACGCCTGCGTCCTACCCTGCGGTCTCTTCCTGAGACTGTGTTGCCGTAGGCGCGACCTCTGGTGGACGCCCCCTGCGGCCCCCGGGACGCGACGGCGCCGGCGCAGATACTCGTGCCGAAGGAAGATTGTCGAGACTCCCGATACCTCTGTGCTCCGAGACGTCATCCGGAGGACGCGGGAGTAGTCGAGGTCCCCGGCCATGTCGAACTCGACAGGTCGGTCTGGGGGTAGGTCGACACTAGGGTAGGTGGGGTCCAGGGACGGGTGGGGTCCGGGGCAGACCTCGGCGACCCTCTGTTCTCCTGCCCGACTGCCCGTGGGTGCCCGGGGCCCCGACCCTCCCGACGTGTGTGCCTCCCCACGGGGGTGGGACAAGGGGAAGGGACCTGACACGGGGCGCGGGTCTCCGGCGTGTGGACTCGCTCGGTCGGGTATTTTAGTGACTTCACGTCCGGAGGCTGTGCTGGGACGCTACTCAGGAATTTTCGAAGGTGACCGCTAATATACGACCGAAGAGAGACTCACTCCGCAGAGTGCTGAGCCGTGGGCCGTCGCCGCGTCAGTCCTGCTCAGGGGACCCAGTACCGTCCACCTCACCTCCTCCCTGACTCGTTGATGGCAGGGCGGACGTAGTCTCTGGGCGCAGGACACCGGCTGGGTGGGCCTTCAGCCCTCCCTTCCCCTTGCGCGACGACCGTCGGGTCCCCCCACTCGTCGTGCAGGGCGCGGGTCCGTTGGGGTAGGGAAAGGTCCGCAAGAAGCCAGGGGTCTCGGAGAGGTGACGGGTGTTCGACGGGCTCGTGCCGTAGACAGGCGGGGTCACAGGTCGGTCGCCCGTGAGGGATTGACGGGGGACTTTTGATTGTGTGAATTTGATCTCTGTTTTAGAAGAAGGCAGTCTACCTGAGCTGGCCCGGATTACTTACTTTCTTTCACTTCAACGAGTCAGCGCAGGCTGAGACGCTGGGGCACCTGACATCGGATGGTCCGAGGAGACAGGTGCTCTCAGAGGTCCGTTCTCATGACCTCACCCAACGGTAAAGGAAGAGGTACCCTAGAAAGGCTGGGTCCCGAGCTTTGGCCCAGAGGACGCGACCTCCGTCTGCGAAATGGGAGACTCGGTGGTCCCTTCGGGCTTACTCTGGGTTGCAAGATAGACGTTCCTCGACCGGTGTGCTCTGGGCACTCGCGCACCGAGGTCGCCGTGGGAGTGTATGTGTCCGCAAAGACGATGTCCGCAGTGGCACTTCGAGCGAGGGGGTCGGAACCGCGTGTATGAGGACCTCGTAGATGCCCCGCCCCACCCCTCGGGCGAGACCCGGAGGGAAATTGACGCGAGACGCCGAGTGCCGCGTCCGCATCCCGAAGGAGGAATCGAGACGGGGAGCGCCCGGGGCACCGCGCAGGAGACAGGGACCGAACACGAGGCAGGGACCGAACACGAGGTGCCGGCACTCTGGGAGACCCGACAAGAGAGGGATAAAGAATACGAACTCCAAATACCTCGAACAATGTAGACACACGAATCGCAAAAGTACTTTAAACTTTTTTTTACACAACAAAGAAGTACACAAATAAATTAAGAGGAGAGAAGCGACGCTGGGGTCGATGATCGTGTAGACCCGTGAATTTCGACAGGACCTCTCGACTGTGACAAACAAAGGACCTTTTAAGACACAAAGTAGAGTCTACCAGAGGCCCGGTGACCCGAGGAAACATCTCGTCAGCGGGGAATTAAGGTAGACTACACGGAAAGCGTAGCCGGCACCGCCCAAAGTAGAGACGTTCGGGTCGACAGAAGAGGTACAGGAGGGAGATCCAAGAACCGGACACCTCGTCCCAAAGTGTACTCGAGTCGTAGATTGCGGGGACGGTGCTCACGGTTATAGGCCCAGTGCAGACGTAACCAAAACCACCTAAGAAGAGAAGTGACACCTGTACGACAGGACGAAGAAACGTTTGGTCACTAAAAGTCCACCTACAGTAGGTACCACTTCGAGGGGGACACTCCACCATAAAGACATAACAATGTTTATGATGACTTGACGCAAAACACCATATAGGAATCGAGCGGACTTTTGTCCCACCAGGAACCCCAGAAGGAAAGGTCCAGACACTCCGTCCAGACCTCGACGCGGGGTCCGCCCCGGTTACCTAGGGGGTGATGGCTCCGCCCTGGGGGTCTGAGAGTCGGCGGCGGACACCTGCGACTCGAGAGGGTCGGACCGACCCCCCTCGGACAGGGGTCGGGCCGACCCCCCTCGGACAGGGGTCGGGCTCACTTGCAGACACGCGGGTGGGAGCCCACCAATAAGGGCCGGAGCTACTGAAGGAGTGTGCACACCCCCACCGAAAACAGACGAAGTCTCTTTTACGGTTTGTATTGCAAGAGAGTGGTCCTTCGTGCTAGAGGGTAGCCGAGGACCGAGGAGTAATCGACTCGCGGGTACGATTCGCCGACACGAGCGGAGGTGAAGACGCAAAGTAGGAACGTTGTTGAGATGTCATTTGTGCCAAGGGGGAAGTGCGTGCCTCCCCACTGCCCGACCAAGCACAGGCCCGACTCTCGCCCCGCAATCGAGGAGACTAAGTGTTCCGACGCGAGACGAGGGCCGAGAGGACTTGTCTGACTTCCCTTGTGGTGCCCGTGTCCCTCGCACGCCCTCGCTCGAACCCCAGTGCCTTTGTGCACTCGCACGCCCCCGCTCGTACCCCAGTGCCTTTGCGCACTCGCGTGCCGGGGAGGACTCCGACGTTTGCGCCTTGCCGTCGCCGCGAGACGAAGTAAGTAGCTCCCCCGGAGTCCCCGCGATCGCCACTTCGCGGGCGGACGGTCACGCCTCTGCGTTGTACCCAAGGTAGGGGGCCAACCCTTCTCGGGGACCTCCTCCCGAACCGTTGGGCGAGGTCCTAAGAACGGACCTCTTAGGGTACCTGTCGCTTCACCCGGTACCAGGTGCCCCAGCGTCTCGACCTGTCCTGGCTCACCGAGTGTGTGTGTTCCCCGGAGAACTCACACTCCCGTAGCACTGAAACGGATAGGGGCTCTTTCCTTCTGTGACGGGCAATTTGTCCTGTGCCGCGAAATGTATGATTTTGATTTGAAAGTTACGGTTTTGTAGTTAAAGTCCTAAACAATTTTAAAATTATTTTTAATTTGCTTTAGATTCCTGACTCTGAATTACAAAAATCCTAGTATTCATCAGTGGACTAGAGTTAAAATCTGAGCAATCTTCAAATGTTTTATATGTGACTTTAGTTAATGGATCGCTCACTGTAAAAGACCATGGATGGTGGACGGTGACAACGGGACTCGCTGTTGTGACTCCCCGCCGCAGGACCGGACGTCAAGTCTCCCTGCCTCCGTGTTTCTCCGGGCCCCGGGTCGGTCCCAGTGTGTCGACCATTTGCCGCCACGGACCAAAACGATGAAGATTATACGAACAAACTTTAATCAGGGAGAATGATGGAAGACACAAAAGGACGACTGTGCGGTCAGGACACGCACACGTGGACGCACAGCCGTGCGTGTACATAGGGCCACCGGGCACCCTCAGTTCACGTCGACTACCTCTGCTCACCTTTGTCGTAGCCACTTACAACCGCCCTACCCTACAGAGGAGACGGGTGCCGGGTCGCTCACTTGTTGGCAGGTGCCCGGAATGTGTTTGAGTCTCTTTCGGACTTCTAGCAAATGACACCGGTATCGGTCAAAAGTGTAATCTTGTATGTTGACAAGTTTGCTTTGTACAGACGCCCCGAACATCTAGAGGTCAACCAGCGACAAATGAGCGAGCCGACACAGGCGGAGACACACTGGGGTACCCGACGTCAGGCGGTCCGAGGAGACAGGCACCTTGAGAGATCCGTCCTCGTGACGTCCCCCAACGGCACCGGAGAGGTCCCCTAGGAGGACTGGGTCCCTAGTGGCAACGAAGAGACTGCAGAGGACGTGACCGCCCGCCCAAGAAATGGTGATCGGGGTTGACCCTTCGGAGTCTTGGGGAGTCAAGACGTCTTTGGTCCTCCCGACCAGTGGGACAGTCAGTCTCTGACTTGATCCTTGCTTTGTCCTTTGGACCCCGACCGACGAGTATTCTACGGGGATTTGTGTCTGCTGCCGGTTGGTCTCGGAGACGTAGTGCCCAAGGGTCGGTCGCCGAGACTTGCACCAGGGGCCCGGTCGTCGTGGATGCTCGTGCAATTTCTTCATTCGTAGCCCTGATCGTCTAGGGCTCAGCGCGAGGCCCCTACTCCGGGTCCTTCTTGGACCGGAAATTCCGCGGCGTCCAGGGTCCCGACCCTGTCCCCGTGCAGTCCCGCTGGGGCAGTAGACGGACGGAGAGTCCGGGGGCCAGGTCTGCTGCGTCGAAGTCGTGACGGGAGACGACGACCTCGGCGGGGGTGGGGTGGCCCGGTCTGCGACGGGGTGGCAGAGGGTGTCCCTCCGGGAGTCCGTACGCAAGAAAGTGTTTGCGACCCGGTGGTCGAGCGGATGAAACGGGCAGGTCAGCCTCAGACAGGAACCCTTCGATCGTAAATTGAGCTTCGTGAAACATGACCTGTCGACACCGTCTCTGGTGCGTTACGGATCTTCACGTCCTTCTCCTTATAAAGAAGTCCCTTTTCGGAANGGCAGAGGGTGTCCCTCCGGGAGTCCGTACGCAAGAAAGTGTTTGCGACCCGGTGGTCGAGCGGATGAAACGGGCAGGTCAGCCTCAGACAGGAACCCTTCGATCGTAAATTGAGCTTCGTGAAACATGACCTGTCGACACCGTCTCTGGTACGTTACGGATCTTCACGTCCTTCTCCTTATAAAGAAGTCCCTTTTCGGAAGTACTCTAAAGGAAAGGTACTTCGGAGGACGACGTTGTCGGGGACCGACGTAGCAGTGGGGAGGAGGGGCGGGGGGGGGGCGGGGGGCGGGGCGTGTCTGCTGGTAAAGGTTTGGATTTCTGTCCAGGCACGTTAAATTCCTCTTTACGACTTTAAATCCTCTGTACTTGTTATGCGGTAAAAGAGTGTCCAAGAAGTACTACTGTTTTAATTTTCGTCTCATTAAATGATGTAAGACAAAAAATTCTAATACAGTAGTTTGGGTTCCTGTGACCGAGTCTTCAGAAGAGTAAAATTTTAGTGTACATTTATAATTAATATTCGTTAATTATTCAAATGAATATTTACTCACAGAAGGAAATCATGAGACATTCACAGAGAAGGAAAGATATTCGAATGTATTCGAGGAATTTCACTTAGTCAAACGAGTGATTGCTACCCGTACTTTTCAGTGAAATGAGCGTCGTTTTATACGAGACTAAGTGTCCCTTGGTCGAGAAGCACAGTACATACCGACCTGAGGCGCCAGGTGACAGAGATGCACGGGTCCCACAGCATTGAATCTCCTCTGGCGAGCCGGCACAGAGTCCCGCTCTCCGTCCACCCTAGAGAGTGTTGAAGGACCGAGTGTTGAAAGGTTTCAGAGAGCGGTAGTTACCCGTACCTTTGTGAGTGTCGCCCGCCAAACACCTACTCTCTCATCATGAAATCGTCAATTCACTAAGAGTTCAAAGTCATGGAGAGTTTACAACAAATGGGTTTTAAAGTTATAATAATAACCAACCCTTCTCCCCCTTAATTTTCATGTAAGGGTGCGCGGTAGTCTTCGTGCAGAGAGATTGGTGTGAGGACCACTACTCCTTTCCCTCGGTCAGTCGCCCAAAGCTCCAGTTCTGAGCCCGCCTCGGCTGCCACTGGAGTGCCCGGGTGGGCACAGGCGAGGGCCTCTGGAGGCCCGAAGCCCCACCGGACCCGCCCCCACTTCCACGGGTCCCTGTGCGTCCGGAGGACCCCCGGGAGTGGACCAGAAGTGCCCCCGGGCGACCGTGGCTCCGAGAAAGGGGGCGGGTGAGCCTTCGCGGGTGAGGTGTCTCTTTGTCGGGGCGGGCACACGCCTCCGCGTCGAGTCCCAAAGACTGAACACAAAATCCGTGCAGTGACCCTGTTGCCGAAACCCACCCGTCCCGACCCGGGGTCACAGTGACCTTTGTGTCGAAGACCCTCCGTCTCAAAGGTCCGCGGACGGTCTCCTTCTGCCTCTTTCTCCCTGTGGTCCCCGCACACACTGGTCCGGAGGAGGGTTGAAGTCCGGGACTGCCTGGGGTCCTGACTCTGGCCGTGGGGACTCCCCCTCCGACCCCACGACTGTCCGTGTCCGGGTCCCGAGGCCTCCGTCAGACTCCTCAAGGGCCCTCCTATTAGCGCCGTTAAATGTGATTGCGACGCAGAACTACCACTCTAGCGTTGTGCGAAGAGCGTACAATTAAAGTGGAGGACCATGAAAACACGTCAAATCCTGTTAGTAGGGAGTTAATCCTGCCCCTTGCCCGCGACTCAGTCCCCTTCTACTGCTACCTCGGGTTCCACGGTAAAGTTGTCGTCGGAAGAGAGAGTTGAAGACGCATAGACTGGGGGCACCCCAAGGGACACAACAAAGGAAAGATACTTGTTTGATTTTGGAGACGGCCACCAAATGCACTTGTTATGGACGTTTTGGGTGTTGGATTGGACGATAGCTGCACTCCCAGTCCCGTGTTTTTACGGTGTGTCTGTCTGCAACGTCGTCTTTATTACTGACTGTCAGTTGAGTCCAAATTTTGTCTGGTAGTGACATCCCAGACACTGTGTCTGGTGGTTCACATTCCCCTAGTTTTTGTCTCAGGTCGACGGACCTTTCTAATATTTCTACTTGTTCCTTCTGTCTTTTCTCCAACTTAATGAAATTTTTTTTTTTTCTCGTTATAGTACTTTTTACGTCTGTTTCTTTCCTCTCACAAAGGTCCTCCGTCACCCACCAAGACAAACCTAAAGTCGTCTCCAACCCCCATCTTAGTGGATTTATAGTGAATTGACTCCTCTCCTCGGTGACTCAGCCTTCTGCCCGTTGTTGGACTCGCCCACGCGTTTCCGCGAAGACGACTTTCGGTGGCGGTGTCCGGACACACACACGAGTCAGCGCAGGCTGAGACACTGGGGTCCCTGACACCGGGCGGTCCGAGGAGACAGGTGCCCCGAGAGGTCCGTTCTTATGACCCCACCAAACGGCAAAGGACGGGGTCCCCTAGGAGGGCTGGGTCCCCAGCGTGGGTTCGGAGGACGTAGACGACGTGACCGTCCGCCCAAGAAGTGGTGACTCGGTGGACCCCTCGGGTCCTGGACACAAATAAGGTCTCGTTATTTCGACACTCGTACTCCGAAGAACACAAATACGGCCTCGTTATTCCGACACTCGCACTCCGAAGAATCCTGGGTCCGAACCTACACTCTACCGACCTACCCTTCTTTCCACTGGCGTCACCTGTGAGAGTCACCTATCCGTCGTCGAGACGAAGTACAAGTCGGTCTGTACTTTCTCTGTCGGAAAACTATTTATGTAATTTCTTTAGGTGTTAATCTTAGCGCCGGAGCCGGGGACGACAGGACTACCCTACGCGGGACCAGAGTGTCTGTCTAAGGTCACCCTCGGCAGGAAGGAGGGAGCCCCAGTCGCCCCCCGCCGGCCCGGGAGCACCACTACCCCGGTCCGAGAGTGACGGGTGGGACCCGACAGACGAATGCAGAGAAGGGGTCCGGAGGGACTCGTCGCCCCTGCCTGTACTCCGGTTTCACCATGGTTGGTGCAGTGGACGTCCCGTCGGCCCTCCCCGACTAAGTGTTTCTCTCGCTCAGTGTCGGTGATTGGACTCCTGGCCGAGGTGCCGGTGTCTGTGTGTTTGGTGTACGGGTCCCGTCCGAGGTACCGGTGCCTGTGTGTTTGGTGTACGGGTACCTGTTCGGTCCCGCCCGAGGTGCCGGTGCCTGTGTTTGGTGTACGGGTCCCGTCCGAGGTACCGGTGCCTGTGTGTTTGGTGTACGGGTGCCTGTTCGGTCCCGCCCGAGGTGCCGGTGCCTGTGTTTGGTGTACGGGTCCCGTCCGAGGTGCCGGTGCCTGTGTGTTTGGTGTACGGGTCCCGTCCGAGGTACCGGTGCCTGTGTGTTTGGTGTACGGGTGCCTGTTCGGTCCCGTCCGAGGTGTAGGTGCCTGGGTGTTTGGTGTACGGGCACCTGTTCGGTCCCGCCCGAGGTGCCGGCACCTGTTCGTGCGGTGCGGGTGTCTGCTCGTCCGCACATTTTGCCGAGGAGAGAGTGGAGCCACCCACTGTGGTCACACTCCTGGAGCGCCCTCTGGTCTCGACGAAAGATTAGGTGTGGGAGGGAGGGAGGGAGAGACAGGTAGACTAGACGCTCAGTAGTCCTGAGAGCAAGGAAGTGAGACGGTAACGTTCGATCGTCAAGAGCGTTCTCTCGGTCGAAGTCAGTCCGGTGCGGGGAAGGGGACCCTTCGTCCTGTAATTACTTCACCCAAACCCTTGGACGAAGTCTCCCGGGTAGGTTTCGGGTCGGGTTCCGTAGCCTGACTTTGACGGCAGTTTTAACCAGTGCCTCTCCTTTTGTGACGCTCCCCAGTGGGGCATCACTGACCGGTCACCGGTCCGCTGCGAACAGCTTCCCCTCCGACCGCCAGAGTCTCCTTCGCCCTGAGTCACCCGAATTCCCACTGTGCCAAAACTCCGAGTGCTGTCGTCCTTGTCCTGTCTTCCCTCAGGTTCACGTCCCTCTTCTCCCGCTCCACACTTCCCTCCTCCCGACTCGCGACAGGCGCCTGTCTCATGAGCGACGCCCCAGACCCTCCCGGGGCCCGTGATCGTAGAGGTGCACCCTCCTTCACCAGGGACGAGGCCCTGTGGGAGACCCGGAGATAAATTTCGGTGTCAACGGGGTGACGAGGACCGGGGGCAGACGACAGGGAGTCTTTGCGACGTGCACGTCCGACTAGAGTGGGCACCACCGGGTGTAGACACAAGTGCCACAAAAGTTCCCACACGCAATAATTTGAAAGTTGACCGTCGATTGATCTTAGAAGGTAAAGAAGAAAGAGGAGTTTCACTAATTGTTACACAAAAGGTTTGTTGTCTTTTGCGACACTGGGTCGTTGTAAGGTTGTACTTGTTGGGTCATAAAAGAAGGTCACCTTGTGGGTCTGGGAACTCGGGGACCCCCCTCGTGTCGAGACAGTTGCGTCACTAGGATCAAGGGCTTTGAACAGTCCGGAGACTCGGACCTGGGTGTTCCCTCGCTCGCACACGTCACGACTGGACGGCGCCATCGTGGCCTTGGGTACGCCCGACACCCGACCCTTCACCACAGCCCGAGCTCGTACACGCGTCTCTGGCCAAAGACGCCCTCGTCCGCCCCGCCAACTGTCCTTCCACCACCTGCCGGCGGGTCGTAGAGAGCACCATCGACTAGAGGTCGACCGACCGTTCCGACGTCAAGGCCCCCACCGGGACCTTGTACGACCCGGGGTCCCGAACCGTGTCTCTTCTCGTCTTAGTCTCCTCTTTGAGTTGAGGATAGAAAGGGGTCCTGGTAGCCAAGTCTTCGTCACGGTCGTCACTTCCTCGCACACTGGCAAGGACGGGTTTCGGCAGCCCGTTGTCTTGGTCCGTGTGCGATGTCCTTTGGAGTCCTCGTCTACCGAGTTTCTTCGGAAACTCTACCGGAGACTATTGATTACCAAGGTGCCCGCATGTGCTGCTACGACTGCCACTATTAATTGGTACTACTGTCGTTATTTTCGCTATTGAGCGCCACGTTTCGTGGAATATGAATCTACTCGGAAAGTAGGAGTCCTCGATTTGTGAGACGTAGGGCGGAACGCCCGTGTAGTCAAACTTTCGTCCAGAGACGAGTGGGGACTTTAAGTCAGACGGACCTGACCCCCACCCGTGGCGGACGTCGAGGGCAGTCGAGAAACCGCAGCCGGGAAGTGGGGAGACTTCTCAGACCGGAGGACCCGGACCTGTATTTACAAAGGAGTCGACCCAAAGATTCTGACTCGAGGACGCGGGTGTCTACGGACGGACGTCCCCTGGTTGAGGACGAGTGCTGGGGGAGGGGATTTACGGGGAGTTACGAGGAGCACGTGTAGTCCGGGGTTTGGGGGGAGGTGTCGTCCGGGGATCCGCGTCGTGGTCGAACTCCGAGGCTTTAGCACGGTCTCGAGTCACGGGACGTGGACGGGGTACTTGCTAACGACCCCAGGAGACCCCTAGGGCTACCCCACTGTCGGGGGGAGGACGTGGTGCCCGGGAGTGCACGGCGGACAGGACGCCGTGACAGGGTGGACGGGACCGGGGCGCTAGAGGCAAACGTTACAGGACCGTGCACGGTGACAGGCCGGCGGTGGAGGGTCAGGCCGCTCACGGAGTGACCGGACGGGGCCTGGCCGGGTGTCGAAGGTGCGACAGGGAGCAGATGCCGGCTCCTGGGACGAAGTACAGAGACACGTAGAGAGTGCCCGACGCTCCTGAGCGAAGGTACCGTCCTTGGGTCGCTCACGACGAAGTCCTGATTGGAGATTCCGGGGGCAGTCTGTCTCTGCCGGATGCGATACGCGCGACGATGCAGAAGACTCTTCGACGTCCACGCCCACACCACTCGCGTGGTTCCCTAGGGGTAGTCAAGTCAAGTCAGGTCAAGTCAGCGAGTGAACACAGGCTGCAACGCTGGGGTACTTAGCGTCGACGGTCCGGAGGGACAGGTAGTGGTTGAGGGCCTCAAGTGAGTCTGAGTGCAGGTAGCTCAGCCACAACGGTAGGTCGGTAGAGTAGGAACCAGCAGGGGAAGAGGAGGACGGGGGTTAGGAAGGGTCGTAGTCCCAGAAAAGGTTACTCAGTTGAGAAGCGTACTCCACCGGTTTCATGACCTCGAAGTCGAAATCGTAGTAAGGAAGGTTTCTTTAGGGTCCCGGCTAGAGGAAGTCTTACCTGACCAACCTAGAGGAACGTCAGGTTCCCAGGGAGTTCTCAGAAGAGGTTGTGGTGTCAAGGTTTTGTAGTTAAGAAGCCACGAGTCGGAAGAAGTGTCAGGTTGAGAGTGTAGGTGTGTACTGGTGTCCTTTTTGGTATCGGAACTGATCTGTCGGGAATCAGCCGTTTCATTGCTTGGGATTTTCGACGTCTCGGATAGTCGCCGACCCACGACTGGACAAGGAATCAAATCCGCAAGAATGTGGTCCAAATCCTCCACCTTGTGAAGACCGAATAGGCCCTTTGGACAGTACGCAATCCTTTGCGCGTCTGGTCGTAAGGATTGCGTCCGACGTGGTAAGCGACGTGGTCCTCCCCAAGCGGATTTTAGACATGGAAGAAGGGGATGTCGACCTACCGTGGTAAGACTAGGTCATATTAGCACTTGGGACGTTCCTCGTTGTCCTCCTTCAGCCCCCGTGACATCAGCCCTGTGTTGATGATAAAGTAATCTATGTTCGTCAGCACTCCCCACCCGTCGGTCCCTCCTCGAGTCCGAAATCCTCCTCACAACGGACGGGCCCCCAGGACGTGTCTCCTCCGGTCCGGCACCAGGTCGACGTCTGTCGCTCCCCGTCTCGGGAGCGCCCAGACAGGGCCTTCCTCTCCCCGTCACACCAATTCCTCCCTGTGTTTCGGACCCTCCCGCCCCGGACCCTCCCGCCCCGGACCCTCCCGCAGTTGTCACCAACGCTCTGTCTTTGAATATTTGTGCTCACCACTCTACCAGTCCCTCATTAATGTCTCTCCTTCGAGGCAGACTTCGCTGCGTGGCGACTGTCGTAGGTGCGGTGACGAGGACGGCCAATGCTCTCCCGCCTGCGACTCGGCCCTCGGGTCGGCGAGGAGAGGACCAGGGCCGTCTCTCCCCCGAGCGGGAAGCAGACGGGCCGGTCGAAGGAGAAGGGGCCAGGGTGTCTCCCGTCCTCCCGCCTCCACCCCCGACTCCCGGGACCCCCAGTCTCCTGGTCCTGACTCGCTATCCCCCCGGAGGCCCCCCCGACTCCTTCTGCCTCGGTGCCCCTTCCGTCCAGGCCGAAGGACGACCCCGCCCTCGTGTCTGTGACCTTCTCCCCGGAAAAGTTCTGGGGACGCCTCCGAGCCCCACCACGACCCGCTTCCAGATTGACCATAAATATGTTCAGGAGACTACTGTCTAGTCTAAGGACTCCAGACCTTTCACAATGGGACGTAATAAGATTTGTCCCGATGCTCTATCTTGTTCGTTAATACCCGGTAAATTGAATTGTAGTAAATGTCTTTTTATAATCCTTTTCAAACGTCTCCCCTGTTGAGCTGTTCGCACACCATTAAACTAATCTTTGTCCGGTGTACAAAGACGACTTCCTTCCACAACAAAATTGACCGAAACGGAAGAAACTTCAATGACGAAAGGGTCTAGGTCTAAAATTGAGCCCTGAAAAAAAGATTATAGATATTTCTTACCCTTATTTGTATTACATAGATCCATTTCTTTCGTTTTCGGTCAGTGTCTCCTCCTACGACCTTTGTAGTGTAGTTCTTTTCAGGTACAATCTCTGTTTGTCCTGTCCCTCCCTTTGAGTCGAGGTAGTAGTCATCTCAAATTTACATAAAAAAGTACTTTTTATCCACGAAGGTTTAAACCAGACACTTACGTAAAGGGTACTATAAAGAATTTCACGAGACGTCTTTTTTTTTTCCGTAAAAAACCAAACAAACAAAGTGACTTTTTTTCTTTTAGAATCGAAGAGAAAGAAATTCACTTAACTGGTAAACCACACTAATTGTTAACGGTGCAACCCTACTTATGAAGAATTAGGTTAGAAACACTTAAAGGGTTCAATTTTTAAAAGTCTGTTTTTCTTTTACAGAAACAATAATGAAATTTAATTCATTATTTAATTACAATTAAAAGAGTATAAATGTACTATTAAGGTATAGGGACTTAACGATGACTTAAAAGTCTCTGTCCCAGTCTTTCCTATTTTTAGTTTTATTTTGTTCTTATTTCTTCAGTTTCATGTATCATTTCGCAGACGATCTTCGGAACTGACGTAGTGCAGTGACTGAACAATCGTCAATTGTGCGTGTTAGGTGGTCGCTACAGTCAGACAGAAAGCCTTCCGTCAGCCGAACTCATTGACTGGACAAGAAGGGTGGATGTGAGGGGCACCGCTGTCCCACACACAGCAGGTACGAGCTGAGAATCCCAGATTGTGTCCCAAACCGCTTATAAACGACTTTCTTATTTACTGATTGTTACTGCCGCAGTTCCGACCCACAAAGTGACACGTGGTGGCAAGACTGCTCGTCAAGCACCCTGACTGACAGTGAAGATGTTGCTAAGAAACTTTCTTCAAACTGACGATTGGGGTAAAAATTTCTGTCCGTCTGTCTGCGTGGCTCCTCACTGTCCAAGCTCCAATGGGCAGACACTACCTGTCAAAGACTTGAGTCCGGCGGACCGGAAGTTGGGTTGGGACGAAGAAGGACCCGTGCCTGCGCGTAGTGGTCCCGAGGCGTATGGCACGTGGGTCTCTTCCCCCCGGGTCAGAAGTGTCCCACCAGTGGTTGCGACCCTTTACACTTCGGGTCAAAGGTCTCAGTTCAAGAGGTGGGCTCAGTTTGTTGATTTGTAAGTCCCCTTCGGGTCTCCACAGGTGGCTCTCTGGGTCTTGTCCTGAGACGAGTCGAGATTCACCTGCGGTCGTAGGACTCGAGTCTGTGTGTGAAAGTCCTCGTCCTGGAAGGCGTGCTTCGTCCTCGTCCTGGCTCCTCGGGCGGCACCACTCTAGTTGTCCCCTTCCAGGGCCGGCCCTCAGGACGAGGTATATCTCGGCGACCACCCGAGGAACACAGTCCGAGACGACCCGTTTGTCGGAAGGAACCAGACTTAGAATAAGTGTTTTACTGTGTTTAGACGCGGAGGGCAATCAGAACGAGCACCTGCGACCACAAAACCCCGGACGGTACAGGAATGTCGGACGGGGTCCAAAGGACAGACCGTGAGGGGGACCGTCAGAGAGCTGCGTGGCCTGGGATTCCACTAGACCAAGACGCCAACCGAGACCCCACACGACCCACGACTTCTGTGTCCTGTTTTTACCGGTCCCCTTCCTCGAAAAGATCTTGGGCTCCTCCCTCCTCAGACACCGGAGCCTTCTACCTGGACTGGTGTCTGTTTCCGTCCGGTGGCGGCCGGGGCCCCCGAGGT
This sequence comes from Capra ibex, assembly GCA_006410555.1. Classification (NCBI taxonomy): domain Eukaryota; kingdom Metazoa; phylum Chordata; class Mammalia; order Artiodactyla; family Bovidae; genus Capra; species Capra ibex. Next base: position 842,608 of record SJYO01000647.1, read on the forward strand.
GCCGGGGGTGCGGGTCGCGAAGAGTCCGGAGCAGGGTCGTTGGGGGGACCGACGACCAGTCCCGGGTCTGGGTTCACGTTCGAGTGCCGCCGCCGAGACCCAGACCAGGGGAAAGTGGACCTCCTTGTGTCGCGGAGCCCGTCGAGACGGAGTCGGACAGTCTGACGAGCCAAGACCCTTTCGGCGACACGACTCCTTACTCCACTTTTCAACTCGGAGTGACGTGTACGGGGTGCCTCGGGACTCGCCCCACCCCTCCCGTCCGAGGGCGTCGTCATTGCCCCCGGGCCCCCGCTGTCTACCCGCTCTCCTTGGGTGCCTCGGTCCGAGTCTGCGGGAGACGCCTGTCTGGACGTCTCGTCCACGGTGGTGGCACAGGCGCCCTTGTCTTCCTGTCTGCCTGCGCCTCGAAGCCGGCCTTTCTGCCCGGTACCCCCGAAGCCGAGAGAGCACGGTACAGGGGTGGTGCGGGGTCGCAGGGGTCCCCTCCCACCGTCTGCTCGGCGACCATCACCCGAGGACCGAAGCCTTTCTTCCGGACCCCACTGCCACAGTACCCCACGTCCTCGGGGCAGGTGAGGGTGAGACTCTACTGTTGCGAGCAGCGTTCGGCCCTGTGTTCCGACGGGCAAATCCAAGGTCTTTATGCTGTTCGGACGTCGCAGAGCCGGCCCACCCGCCGCCCGCACCCGACGTCCCGTCCCGGGGGACGACGCAGTCGTCCGACGGAGCCGGGGGAGGGCCGGGCGTGTAGGAGACGGCCGTGTGGGTGAGGCGGCCGTGTCGCGCGGTAACAAGCGGCGGGCCGTCTCCGGCGGGGCGGGCCGGCCTGTCGGGACGTGTGAAGGAGAGGAGCGACAGGGCGGGAACACCTGCCGGCGCACTTCGCTGCGGAGAGGAAACAGACTTTGTTCTGACAGACTGCCCACTAGTGGTCTCTGTGCAAGTGAAAGTTGGGAAGAACCGCCCCGAAAGGACTGGAGCTTTCCACCGCGCCGTCTGTCCTTAAATCAAGTTTTGTGTCCGGCTTGTCCAAGGTCCCATTGCACGAGTGTCAGTTGTGCGCAAAGCAAGCCCTTGGTGGTGTAGACATACGGAGAGAGTTCTGCAACGAAAGGTAGTGGGGTCCAGGCAGGGAAATTTGGAGACCCAAAGCAGTGGTCTCACTTCCACCGGGTGCAAATTTACCGTTGTGGGTCGGTCCTTAAGAATCTGTCACTCCCTTCCCCCTGCGACGCGGGACTGCGGAGGTCCGACAAAGAGGTCTGTCCCCGGGCGCGTGCGTCTCTGGTGCGTGGTAGGTGGGTGGGTGGGCGGTTGGCCGTGAGTGCGGCGCAGACAACGGCAGACTCTGTCCTGTTCTTAGAAGGAGTTTCTCAAGTGTCAAACCTCTTTTTGTACCTTTCTCTACTCAGACTGTTCGACAGTGTGTGCAATACTGTGCCAAACGTCTCGCACGCTGCATCTAGGTTCTCCCTTTCGACCTTCGAGCCACCGCCGGTCAGGTGCCCGGTCTTCTCCGAAGCGTGGGTCCTGGTGTGAGCTCGACTCCGAGTTTTTCATATGTCCGAGTGTGCCGAGTCCAAACACACACACACACGTACACATGTACACACACATACACTCACGTACACACACACACTGGCATACTTATGTACACCACACGTAACCAAGTACACTCACAACTCGTGCACATACGTTCACTCACGCACACATGCACTGAGTCATGTAAACTGACACACACTCACGTGCACTTACGTACGCACACACACACACGTACACACACGTCCTCACACAGACTCTCACGTGCACACACACACTTACACACGTCCACGCACACGTGACCCTGGAGGTCTGGGACGTCCAGTGCCCCGGGACCCTTCCGTCTGTCGGGCATCCGAGATCCCGAGTCGGTAGTTCGTCCGGATTGGAACTGCCCGGACGGAAACCCGGCTCGGAGGTAAAGACTTTGGTTGGGAAGGGGCCCATACTCGATGGGGACGAGAGGAAATATGCCGTGACACAGAACACGGTTCTTGTCGTGGGGTCTAAGCGGAGGGTTCCGAGACCGAACCCATTCCGCGATCCCAGCGTCTAGCGGGTCACACCCCGACCCGTCGGACCGGCGCCGCAGGTCCCTGCCAGAGGGTCCTCACCGGTCACCTCTGCGCCGGCTCTCAGAATGGTGAAGTCACCCGGCCATCATGAACTCCAGGTGTCAGTGCACTTAAAACGGCCAGAGAAATGTAGACGGGTGAAGCAAAAGTAAGAGAGGAAGGGTGGACCTTTCCTCTATTTCTGAATCAGTAGTCGTGACTCAACGAACCCTCGTCGGCCGGTCCCACGGTCACGTCGTGCCTTCGCACGCTTGAGCCCTCGTGTCCGATTGGGCGCCGGAATCCCGGAAGGGTCCAGGTAAAGTCCCCGAGGGGACGGAAAAATTTCTTTTAGTGCTACGTCAGTCTTAGCTCTGGAGTCTTCACTTCTCTAATCGGTCTTATTCCTTAAGGCGTCAAAAGTCCCTAGAGTTTCTGAAACACGAAGAGACCTGATAAGAACTATTTCAGTTAATGATACTTCACTGGCGAAGACAGAGGGGGGGCGGAAAAAGAAAAACTCAACATCCACATAAATAACATTAAAATTGCGTAAGGTCAAATCTCGTTCAAATTACGGGATTACTTGGCAATTGTAGTAGGACCATAATGTGTGGTCAATGGAACGACATGGGTCCGTCGGTACCCGGGGTCACTGCTTAGGGTCCACTGATTTGGAGGTTTTGATACATTGCTGAGCCAATGAAGGACGATTCTTTCCCAGACGGTCGGAGAGGAGGAGAATGAGTCGGCACTCCGGGAGACCTGAGCAAAAGGGGACATTTGTGGGTGTCGGCGGGCGGGAAGTCCCGGGTCCGTGTCGGAGGTGACACTCAGGTCCTCCGTTCGCGTGTGCAAAGTTGTGACCGAAGGGCGACCTCAAGCTAAAATGTAAGAGTGAAATTATCTTTGCTTCTGAGACCGAATCTCGACTGGAGACGGAAAGGTGTTTGGTTATGAGTTTGTCTTTGTATGATATATTAAAATTAGTAAAAGTGTTTACTTCGAAAAACCGTTTCTTCCCTTTGTGCAACGTCCCATATTACAAACTGAGGTCACGAACTAGAGTCTGGACACGAGAGAGCCGCCCGCTTCTCGGGATGATGTCCCGTCAGGACACGGGGGCTGGTCGGCGTCCCCGAACCCCCCTTCTCGTCTCATAGTGTGACCGGGGACCTGGTGTACGGCATGTCCCCAGCAACTTCTACTAGTTTGCGACTAGCGCCGACGTAAGACGTGTTTCCAGCCCATAGTCCCTGTATTTGGTCGTAGTGTTCGAAATAAAGACTAGCTGGTAGACCTCCAAGACACAGATTTAGGGGAAGACTGTCGTGTCCCTAGTGTAAAGTAGCAACCTCTTTATTGGTCAAACACTCCTGTGACCCGAACGGGTGTCTGATGTCCGTTTGTGCGTTTTTGTAGGGTGTTGTGAGTCTCTCAATGTCGTCTAATACGACCTGCCGTTGTACCGTGTTGACCGTAAAAGGTACTTAAAAGATAATTAATTAACTGAGTTCTTTCCCCCAAACCGCTAAATGAATAAACCAAATAAAAGAATGGGAACGGATCTGAGTGAACCGTCCGAGTCTCGGTTCGCAAACCTTGTGAGTGGACCTGTGCGAAATCTGTACGTCTGATCTCTACGACACTCTGCCCTTCGGGACACCAAAGTCCACGTACTTCTGGTTCGGAGCCGGTCGTAGGTGTCGTTCCCTCCCCTAGGCCACTCCAGTTCCGAGGGTCTCCAGAGGACACGTCGAGATTCCAGCAAAGGCGCCCACGAGAGACACCCTCGCGAAGGTCAGTTGCTTTCCTGTCGACGAGGAGTGCTCGTACAAAGTCGAGATCAAAACAAGTGTACAGTATGTTTCTTTTCGTTCGAGTGTGCGGAAGGACTGCGTAGAGGTGCCTCGGCCCCAAAGTCTTCGTGCACGAGTGGGTGTACATTGCACGCTGCCCGGTGTGAGTACACCCTTGTGCCTATGTGTCCTGTGGCGGGAGGCGCACAGACTTGGTCCCCGACCTCCTGAAAAAGATGTCTCGATCTTTGCCTGCCAGAGTCCGAAACGGTATTGGATTCCGAGACAAGGCATAAGGAGGAGGAAGAGAAAGGGTTATGGTAGAAAAAAAATTTTTTTTTGATGGCAAACTTCACTTCAGTGAGTTAGCACAGACTGAGAAACCCTGGGGTACCTGACATCGGATGGTCCGAGGAATCAGGTGCCTTAAAAGGTCCGTTCTGATGACCTCACCCAACGGTAAAGGAAGAGGTCCCCTAGAAAGGTTGGGTCCCTATCTTGGACCCAGAGGACGTGACGTCCGCCTGCGAAATGGCAGACTCGGCGACCCCTTCGGACTTGTCACCTTTGTAGGAACCTCTTCTCTTGTGTCCGGAACGACCCCAGACCGTACGTCTGGTCAGCAGGCGGCCCAGGTCCCCTGCTCAGTCCCCGTGTAGGAGTCGGAGGTGGGGCCCCCCCGTAGACCACGGCAGGTGTGGCCGCCCGGCTGTCGCCCGAGCCCCGTGGGAAGGGGTCGCAGTGCCCGAGCGACCCGACGCGCCGTCAGGACCCGGTTGTGGTCGGGGACAGCGTCGTCGACTCCACCCTCGTCGACCCCTTCCCGGGCGGACCGTCTTGGCTCGTCCATGAAGGCCACGGATATCACACTCGACGGGTGTGTCTCCAGAGGAGACGGGGTACGACGGCCGGCCGGATGTCCCCACAGACGCCGGTGCCGACGGCACCGGTGCCGAGACTCGCTTCCCGAGTCTCACCCTGCCTCGGCGTCTCGGTGAAAGACCAGCCGTGGTCCGTCGTCCGTCTACGAAACCGGTTCCGGGTCCTTCGGCACCCGACGTTGTCCTGTGCCTCACGACACAAGTGGTCGCTCTCCGTTCCCGCCTGGACGGGCTTGTCCATTGCCCACTGAGGTGCGTCTCACCGGACACGCGTCGACCGCCCCTCACTCCTAGGGCGGCCACCCGTCCTCGCGCCGGACGAGCGACTCTACCGCGAGGGGCGCACCCCAGGGCGTCTGAGTTTGACACCCGAGTTGACGACCGAGGATTCCTCGCGATTCTCGGGCTCCGTCGTGACTCTCGTCTTGACTCGCGGGGTGCCGCTCTGCGCCCCGTCGAGTGCGGAGGGATGGGTCCTCCGGGAGACCTCGTTCGTCCCACTTCGCTCGGGCCCGGAGGTCTCGGGCGCCCCGGTGACGTCCGGGACGACGACCTCGCCCCGCCCACCCCGGCCCTCCAGCTCCGGGGCCCGTCGAACCCTCTCCGTCGCCGAGACCTGCCCTCTGACCGACGTGGGAGGAGGAGGAAGGAGCTGGGTGGACGTCTGTACCCAGTCAGATGTTCCCGGCCTGGAGCCCTCTCTTCTCTGTTGGGCACAACAGCTCGTCTGCCTGCTCGCACTTCCTGCCCCGTCCTCGGGGCTTTTGTCCGAGCGCTCGCCCGTCACCCGTCCGCCTCGTCCCGTCGGGGCCCACGAGTCCCACCTCCCCGAGCCAAGGGGACCTTCGTCCGACCCCGGGTCCGGCGGCGCCGGGTGTAGTGGCCTACCGTCGGAGTCGCAGGGACACTGCCACCGTCCTCCCTGCCAGGACGCGGGGGCTCCGCCCCAGGGGTGCGCCTCTCGTGCGTCCACCCGACATGTACTCACGACCCGTGGGAACCGGGGGTCCCCGACGTCCCCAGTCCCATGGGGAAAGATCCTCGCTCCACCCCCAGTCCGACCGGGGAAGACACCACCCCCGACCCCAGTCCGACCGGGGAAGACGCCCCCTCCGATCCCTGCGGGAGACCTGAGGTAAGAGGTTCGTTTGTCGGGAAGTGTCGGGGGTCTCACTGGTCCTCGGGGGCTCGAGATCCAGGATCTTTGGGGTTGGTCGAAAATCCGGGGGTGAAAGTTTATGCTCGGGTTGTGATTCCGAATGGTCTGCGTACACTCCTTTTGGTGTGAATGTTTCTGTTCCCCAGTGTTCTCTATTCGACTCTGTATCGTTGAGCCTCCTCTGTCTTGGCTGCCCCTCGCCCCCTACTCACTCACTTGTCGCTTGTCCTGCCGAGTGTCCGCGGTGGCGCTTCTCGACACTCCGCTGTGCCGGGGTCCCCTGTTTCCGTTCCGCGACGTGATTTTTCCCCTGTTAGACTTTCGTTTTCCACGTCATTGACCTCTCTTAAGTCTTCTTGAGGTCTCTTCTAAGACCTCTGTTTCGGCTCCATTAAAGAGTCTTTCGTCTCGTTTTTCTATAGTTATACTTTTTCCTTCTATTTTAGTCTTCTGCCGGAGCTCTCCAGTCATATTGTCCCAAAGGTCTTTCTCTCACTTCCTTTATTGACAGAAGTGTATTTACTTCTTTTGCCTAGTCTCCTCTTCTTGTCTACAAAGGTCTGTCTTTCCCGGGGTGGCTCGTGGGTCTACGGTCCACCCTGATCGCCGGGTGCCGTGCCTCAAAGTCTTGCGCCCTGTCCCAGCCCCCACCCGAACCCCTACCCGAGCCCCTACCCGTCCCGCCGGGGACGTTCGTCACGGAAGGTTCAGGACTTCCTTCCGACAAAGGTTGGTTCTCTGCGTGTAGCCGGGGGAATAAGTGCAGCTCCCGCCTTCTCTACACAAAGGTCTACGTGACCAGAGTCCTTTGGTTTGGTGCTCCGAAATCTTTCTACAGCCTTTTGTCCCCGACGGTTCGCAGGTGGACAGGTCCGCCCCAGTCCACTGTTCCACCGTCTCCCCGACGAGGTCCGCTGTGCGGGCCCCTCTCGGGCCCCGACTGCCCCGTCCGCTCCCCACCAGCGTACCCTCTACCCCGTTTGCGTCTCTTTGTCCCGACACCGGGGACCTCGTGTGTGCCCCAGGCAGGGTTTCGACGCTGTACAGCCAGTGCCGAGACTCTCTACCCCCCCGCCTCCCGCCCTACGCCCCACGTTCCCTGCCTCGGAGCAGGACTCGTTGTCCGGTCCTCTCTTCGACGCTCCCCTCGTCGCGTCTACCTCTAGACTCGCGCCGGACCTCAGCACCGTCCCTTTCCGGTCGCTGCGCCGCCGCCTGAGGGTCGTTCTCCGCCGTCTGTGCCCGTCCCACCTCCACCTGGGGCCTGCCGGGTCCGACTACTCCTCTCGGTCGCCGACCTGCTCACCTCCCGTCCGACCCACCCCTCCGGCGGCGCTCCTCTCGACCGGGGACGCGGAGACGCTCGGCGGTGCCCTCCTCCCCGGAGAGCCACCCCCGTGACCCTGCCGGTGCTGCGACCCCTTCTTCGACTTCCGTCTCCTCCGTCCCTGTCGCCAGACACGCGTGCCTCCGCCGTGACCTCGGGGTCCGGGCACCTTGCTAGCAAGGTCTACGCCCGCCCCCTTCCCTCTGAGGCCTCCCGTCGCGGCCCCCCGAAGTCCCACGCTTCCCCCGAGAGTCCTGGGAACGTCTCGGAGAGGAGGCGGGGAGTCGGTCTCAGTGACGGTGACTGAGGCCGAGGGCGACGGTGCGGCACACTTGTTTATTGGTTGATTTTGTGTTTCCGATTTGAAATTGGGAGCACGGGCCCAAGGCCTTCTCCCGACGGCACCCTGAGTAGGGGCCCCGAAGGTGTGGTCCGGCCCGCACGGTGGGTCCGCGTGCCAGACGCCGGACGTACCCCCCTCTCCTCTCGTTCACCGAAGGGGAGGGAGGTGACGTCCGTAGGAGGCCGCCCCTGCGACGAAGGACCCCCCGACCCCCGTGGCAGTCGTAGAAAAGACGTAGGAAGTAGTGGTCGTAGTGAGTGAAGTCAAGTCAGTGTCAGCACAGGCTGAGAGACGCTGGGGTACTTAGCGTCGTGCGGTCCGGAGGGACAGGTAGTGGTTGAGGGCCTTAAATGAGTTTGAGTACAGGTAGCTCAGCCACTACGGTAGGTTGGTAGAGCAAGACAGCAGGGGAAGAGGAGGGCGGAAGTTAGAAAGGGTCGTAGTCCCAGAAAAGTTTACTCAGTCGAGAAGTGTAATCCACCGGTTTCATGACCTCGAAGTCGAAGTCGTAGTCAGGAAGGTTACTTGTGGGTCCTGACGAGAGGAAACCCTACCTGACCAACCTGGAGGAACGCAGCTCCCTTGAGGGTACTCGTAGTGACCGTTGACAATTTCCCTTTTGACAGAGGAAAGAGTGACAGGAGACAGTCGAAGTAGACGTCCCGGAGACTGCCCCCACTGGTCGAGGCACCTGTCCCGGGCCCACCAGGTCGGATTGCTCCGGCTTGCTCCGCCGAGCTCTCTACTGCGCTCTCTCTGGTCCCGACCGGGGGCGTCGCACTCAACTCTCGTCTCCCTGTGAGTCTCTGGGGGCCGCCGGAGTGGCACACGGCGTCCGGGGACGCGGCAGAAGTGTGCCGAGAATGGATAGACACAAGGAACACAGCTTGAGTCGACCCCGTCGGACAGGAGTGCGTCTCTGACACCGACCCCAAAGAGGTCGGAGTGTCCTCCTTCGTGGAACCGTCGCCGGACTGCCCGTCCACCCGTCACCACCCCTCCCCGTTCCCTCTCGGGCCTCGGGGGTCCGCAGGGGTCCCCGAGGAGGTGAGGGTCGGCTCGAGCGAGCAGACGGGGGGTGGGGGAACAGGAGCGGCGCCCGGGACGCACAGCCCGTGACTCGACTCGGCCCCGACTCACGGGTCCAGAGACAGGAGGTCCCAGGAGATCGGACCGCCGGTGCGTCCTGTCGTCTCCTCGCCGCCCCAGTCTCCTGGTCCGTCGTGGGCCGTCCTCGTCGGTGCCGCCCCGTCCCGGGGCCCTCCCAGAGGGTCGGCTCTGGGGCGTCTGCCCGCCGTCACTCTGCTTCCGTCTCGCCCGCGCCTCGGGGCGAGGAGCGGGGAGGGGTGGTGGCGGGTGGACGGACCTCGCCGGTCCGACCAGGACCGATGTCGACCCACTGCCTCGCCGGAGGCGCGAACAAGAGTCTGGAGCGGTGGGTGTACCCCCGGGAGGAGCCTCGAGGGTCGGAGAAGAGGTCGACCCTGAGGTGGAGGGACGGCTGTAGTGAGGTCGGTGCCAGCTCGCCGGCAAGGAAGTCTTCACCACTATCTTGCCCGAAGGTATTATAGGCGTCGACAAACGTATCTAAACATTTACTACCGAAGAGGAATAGTGACGTAATTTCGGACCGAAGAGTTCGCGTTCGTGGCCAGAACCTACAGAACCCACTCAAACCGAGACTCTCATTTTTCCTTCTTCTTTTGCCCGTCCCTCGGGTACCTACCTCGCGGACGAGACACAAGCCCAGTTTCGGGCAAAGAAGTCCATTGGCAGTCTCCGTCGTCCGTGAGACTCTAGACTACCTGGGAATCGATTTCTGGCATTGACTGGACGATACGTCTCCCGGCGTAGTCGGCAGGCACTCTCCATCGCTCCCGACGGGGTCGGAGGTTCCGTCTGTCGTAGCCTAGACGCGTGTGACGAGTAGGTCTGCGGACGGTGAAGTCGGCTTCGAGGATAGCGAAATCGACAATATAAAACAAATAAAAAAAAATTACCCAATTTTGGGATTCATAGAGTCTTCAAGTATATTTGCATTTTGCTCCCGAATCGAAAGAGTTCGCCCCTCCGAGGTGGAGTCGCCACTCACCTCCGACCACTCGTCCCGGTCAGAGGCGTGCCTGTGAAGCCCTCCTCCGAGCCCGACGAGTCTCGCAGAGGAGGTGCAAGAGCTCCCCGGGTCGGGTACGGGCGAAGAGAGGGTCGAGGCGCCTTCTACGGCTCACTGCGATAGAGGTGGGGAGTCGCAGTCTCTCCGGTGAGTTGAACCGATCTACCACACGTACAATCTCTCCCGCCGACGTCCGGTGGCCCCCTCGACCTCGAGGCCCCACCCCGACGACTCGTCTCTGCACCCGGTCGCGCCGGGGTTTGCACTCGTTTGTACGCCTTAGAAGGTCTCTTTCTTCCGTCTCGGGCCTGCGAGGAAACGGACTGAGACGAGTCCATCTCGGGCTTGTATGTCGACCTCTTTGAAGTAGTCTTCGCTGTGCGCCCTTCCCACCCCAAAAGGATGTCTCGTTGACCTGTGTCAGTTCCAAGTCGCACATGTTATCCTCCCGAGTGTCACCTGTGGTTCTGTGCCCTGTGTCCGGGCGAGGACCCCGGGACTGTGGGTCTGTACCCTGTACCACAGTGAGGACCCCGGGACTGTGGGCCTGTGCCCTGTACCCGAGTGAGGACCCTGGGGGGGTGGTTGGGGTGGAGGGACGTCAGGGGAGACGCAGGAGGCTCGGGTCGCCGGTCGGTCTTCGGAGTGTGTGGTTGGGTGTGGGGTGGAGGGGGGCGGGGTTGGGGACGGAGTTCTTTGTTAGGGATTAATCCCCTTCTTACACGTACTTGTGTTTTGCGAACAATAGAGTCGGTCCTCCGCAAATCTTTACTCAAAGAAAAATTTGCATATTATTCCAAACGGGAACAACAAAACTGATTTTTATATCAATACTATGGCGTTTGATACTATTTATAAAGGTGACCGCCTTGCGGCGGGGGTGGGGTCGTCGTACGCCACCAAAAGAGTACCAACGTCCGACAAGGATGTTGAGAGAAGAGTTTTAAATTGTTCTAATTACTGTCTTTTAATCAGTTCTGTTCATAACCGGACAAACCAAATACGTAGTGAAGCTCACGTTCTCTTTTCGCGAAGGAAAAGTGTAATGAATAATGGATTATTCACTATTCCACTGTCCCTTCGCCCTTCTTTTCGGAGTGCGACTGTTGTTGGGGCTCTTGTGTCGGGGGCGGTTTGCGTGTGTCTATGTGTGTGTCCGTGTGTGTGTGAGAGTGTGTGCGTGCGTGTGTACGAGTATCTGTGTATGTGTGTGTGTGAGTGTCTGTGTGTCTATGTGTATATGTGGCGGGGGGTGTCTATGTAGATATGTGTGGGTGTCTGTGTCTGTGTGCATGTGAGTGTGTCTGTGTGTCTATGCATATATCTGCGTGTGTATCTGTGTGAGAGTGCGTAAGTGTATCTATGTGTACATGTGTGTGTCGGAGGAGGTTTACGTGTGCACATGTGTGTGTCCGTGTGTGTGTGTGTGCGTGTATCTGTGTATGTCTGTGAGTGTGTCTGTGCGTGAGTGTGTCTGTGTGTATGTGTGTACGTGTGTGTGTGTACGTGTGTCTGTGAGTGTGTGTGTCTATGTGTATATGTGTGGGGGTGTGTCTCTGTGTGCGTGTGAGTGTGTCTGTGTGTTTGTCCGTGTATCTATGCATATGTCTGTGTGTGTATATGTGTGAGAGTGCGTAAGTGTGTCTGTGTGTATGTGTGAGTGTCTGAGTGTCAGTGTGCGCGCGCGTGTGTGTGTGTGTGTGTGTGTGTGTGTGCCTCGTGACGAAATGGACCTGTCGCGTGCCGAGCCAAAATAATCGTACTCACGATGTGTGTAACTTTATTTATTCCTAAATACAGAAAGTAGGGAGTGTTGAAAACCTCAAATTCTGTTACAGTTATTTTGTAGTATGAAATACGGCATTCTTTTGTATTTGTTTTTCACATGAACAAAAATCCTTTTTTCTGCACCTTAACGGAGGCGACGTCTCACTTCCCACAAGTGAAAAAGATATGATAAGTGAGATTATTCTTGGAACCTCCAAATAAATTTCGTTGTACCTAAAACTTAATTTTCCTATAAATTTTTGAGTCAGGACTGTGTTCTCTGGGTACTATGTAAACGTTTAGTGTTTTCCTGTACCCACTAAAAGAACTTCGCGCGTGGCGGAAGAAGGTGTTACTTCCTCCCGTACCTCCGCCAGGTCTGCCGAGGAGACGGACGTGTAAGAAGATACAGGAGAAGAAAAAAGGTGGACACAACGTCGAGGGTCGTAACATAAATTTTACCTTTGCGGTTGTGTAGACGGAAGGACAAGGAGTAGAGGAGATTACTTACACCAATCAGAGGACGTGTTACCAAAGTACGTTTCGTTTGTGTATTCGGACCGTCAATTCCTCCTTTTACGTCCACTTAATTCCTGGTCACTGTATCTTCTACTACGACACCGTAAAAACTGCACCTTTCACTAAGATATCTGCCTTACAAACTAGGAGAACGATATCGGACCTTCGCAGTAGTGGATTTCAGGCGATGTTTATTCCTACGACCGGGACCCAAATGTTTGGAAGTGGAAGAGAACCCTAGGTTCCCGGTTTACAAAATTTCCGTTTCATAATGTCCGTTCGTGTACTTCACAAAGGGTTTTCTACTCGAGGATCTGAAAGAGGTTGAAGGTTCCGACAAAAACTGTCTAACGGTAATTTTCAAAACTCCATTCCCTTGATGATATATTTAATTCAACGACCTTCTTGAACTGAGGATGTGTTGACACCTTGGCTCTGGGGTAGTCAAGTCTCCACTGGCTGTACAAAGGACCCGAGGGTCCTCTGAAGGCAGTCACGGACCGAGAGGAGAGCGAAATCTCTGGTCCCAAGACCTGGGGGACCGAGAACGTGGAACCTCTGGGGGTAGTCAAGAACCAGTTAGAGAAAAGATGAAACCCTTTTTTTTTTTTTTTTGTCCATCCCTACGGAGGTCGACAAGTCTTGAGACAGAGTGGTTCTCGCTAGGTTTCAGTGACTTCCGTCCTTGACCACAAGTCTCCTAAAGAAGATAGAGTCAAATAGTCTATTATTTGATCAGGTTACAGAGCAAGTTAAGTTGACCGCAAATGCACTAGGGACCTCCGCACTCCCGTCTTTCTTTCTCCTCTCTTCCGTGGTGCCGCCGACGTCCGAGAGGGACCTACTGTCAGGAGTACCTTTTTGGATCTTTCAGATCCGAAAAGTGAAATGTCGTCAGACGGGAGTAAGGGTGGGACGTACGGTGTGTGTGTCTGTGTGTTAGTTTGAGAGTTGAAGGTTTATAAGCAAAAGGTAATGGCTGAGTACTTTTACGACTAAATGGTTGACAGACGGTGACACGCCCCGTCCTACGTTCCAAGTCTTTCCTGGGTTTCGTCCAAGCCGGAGTTCGTCTCTTACGGGGCAGGCGGTCCCTCCCATTTCAGGGTCCGTTGGATTCTAGCGCCAGTCTTCCCCGCTCTCGAGTCTACGCCACTGACAGCCCAGGTGGAACCCGGACTCCAAGACACTAGAGGGTCCGAGACGACGAGTCTCACCCCAGGTCCCCGGTTCGTCGCCGTAGCGCCCCCAGGACAATCTACGAGTCCGGGGCGGGTCTGGATGGCTAAGGTTTGGACGTAAAATTGATCTAGGGGTTCGCGAAGAGTCGTCAATCGTAGCCTCCTGAACACGAGGTGTCCTCTGTCTGGTCGATTTTCTGCGGGATCGAGACGGTCTTCCACTCAATGAGGACCTCTCGTCCCCTCAGGAGTAGTGTCGGTGTCGGGGGGCCCGCGCTCGACTCCCGGACAGGAGAGGGAGGGGCGGGCGGAGAGACGACTCGTGCGGGCATCCGAGGAGGACCAGTGTACTCACACTCCGTAACCACCCTGAGCTGACAAATCTCAGGGGTCTGTATCGTAGTCAACGGGTCAGAATAACCAAAGTACGAAACGAACAGGGATCGTAAGTGCATCTGTTTACAGTGAAAGGTAGTTGTGACAAAGGAGTGCTTGTCGTTTGTCCCGTCTCACGGGCTGCGAGGTCGGGCGACACCGCGCAGGGCGCACGACTGCACAAAGTGGCCGAGGGTAGGGACTCTCCGTCCGGGAGTGGGGGAGAGCCCACTCCGGGTCTCGATTGACGACGGACCCCCACCCCCGTCACCTCGTTCCGGTCTGGACCCACCCCCCGCCCCCCCCCCCCACCTCGACCCCCGTCCGACTCCCCATACCCCCCCGACACCTCGTCCCGGTCCGCGTCTACCGCCACCTCAACCCCCGATCCGGGTCCCCCTACCCCTGTCACCTCGCCCCCGGTCCGGGTCCCCCGCCACCTCACCCCCCGGTCCGGGTCCCCAACCCACCCCCGCGACCTCACCTCGGGGAGTGGGCTGCGGTGTCGTGTGACGCACGTCTCTGCTGTGCGACTCAAGACCCTATCCTTCGGCCACCATTGCCCCTTCCCCGGGAGGTCCGGGCCGAGGCCGAGCTACAAAAGGAACGGGCAGCGATGGACCACAGAGTGACGCGCCTTCGGCAAGGGTTCCTCCGGACCGACCGGGCAGTCTTCCGGTCGACGCCGCCCCGACCGGGCCTCGCCAGGGCTGAGAGGGTTGAGAGGTCGGACAAGGTCGACTCTAGCCTTACGATGAGCACCCCGGGCCTCTACTAGGTCCCTTCCTTTAACCTTTCTTTTGTTTGTTATCTTACGCTGAAGGTCTGTCGCAAGTCTCTCGGTAGCACTAAAGTAATAGACCGGGACTCTTCCTTAAGGCACAGAGTCGGCACGACACTCTCGTACGTAGCGGCGCGAGACAAGGGTGCGGGTCGGTACGTCCGAGCCCCACGTCCACCGGCGGCCCGTCCTCCGAGCCGACCCCCGTGTCCCGTCACGGGGCCACAGAGCCTGCCTGGTAGCCGTGGACGAGAGAAGCACCCTCTAAGCCCTTTTACAAAACCAAAGCGGTTTTGACATGCACTGTGAGTTTCCGCTATAACTTACGGCACTTCGGAACCGACCACCGAACCAGGCAGTAGACCTTGCTGCACTTCCGGAGAGGACTCTAGACGGCACCCAAGATCGCTCTGATGCGGCCCGAAAGGACGGCGGAGACCCCTACCCCTGCGTCCGACGTCGCCCCGAGGTTTCCTGTCTCCCGTAAGGGTCGACCGTCAGGTGCACCGAGACAACAAGGTCATCCTAAGGTTATATTCCAGTCGAACTCTTCGCGACCCAATTTGCAGTGTGTTCTGAGATGACCACTAAGAGGTCCTCCCCGACATTATAAGTTATAAGAGGTCTACTTGACCTGTGTACGAAAAGATTCCGTAAAGGAGAGATATCTTCAGAGTCACACATGTCCAGACACGATCCATAAAAATTTTTCCGCAATCGGGCCCCCTGGTCCCTGTCTTCCGACTTGTGTTCTGCGGCAGAGGTTTCGCCCTCTTGGCGTGACTTAGGCGTCTGACTAGGGTTCTCTTGACGCAGAAGGGTCCGGGACGCACGCACGCGCGCCGCGTGGAGGGGTGAACGCATCGCGACAAGACCAAAGAGGGCAGCTACAACAAATCTGAAGTCCCACGTGTAGAAAGTCCGTGAAATAATTCAAGTAGAGGCAAAGTAAAAAGACTGAGATGAGATTTACCATAACACGAAAAAAAATTTTTCAAACTAAGGGTCAACAAC
The DNA here is from genome assembly GCA_006410555.1 of Capra ibex. Classification (NCBI taxonomy): domain Eukaryota; kingdom Metazoa; phylum Chordata; class Mammalia; order Artiodactyla; family Bovidae; genus Capra; species Capra ibex. The sequence goes on from SJYO01000647.1 coordinate 857,963, forward strand.
TCACCGTCATGGGTCTTTACGTCAACCGAAGACATATATCTGGAACATAGGACACTACGACGACTCACGTGGACAATCAAAAGGACCGAAAGACCCATCTAGTGAATGTAAAGGATACATGAGGTAGTTCGATGGACACTTATTCTGTCTGTGTGTAGAGGGTAAGAAAAAGAAAGAAAGGAACACCGATTCTAGGTCCTATTACACCTTTACCAAACCGTCTTCGCCTGTCGGAACGGGACTCGGGGTGAAAATCTCCTTTTCGTAAGTCGGAGGTGTAATTTGATACTACGATTGACAACCAAAAAGAGTTTCTGGTAAATAGTCGAACTCCTTTAAAGGAAATTAAAGATCACACAACTTTAATTAAAATTTTTTATTATCGACGATTTAAAATAGTTTACAGACAAGACGGAGATAACTTTTTTTTATACCGAAGAAACAAAAGAATTATACAACTTAGTGCAATTAAAAGTTTACAATTTGGTTGGAACGCAAGGATCTTATTTGGGGTGAGACGGCGCCACGTGGTTGAGAAATATATACCTATTAAAGCTAAACGATTATAAGACAACGATAAAAAACAAAGATACGAGTGACCTTTATGATCAGTCATAGAAAGAAAAGTACATTATAAAAATAAAAATCGTAGTCCCATTATAACCGGAGTAGTTTACTCAATCCTTCATAAGAGAGAAGAATCACTTTCCTTCCTTCCCTCACAAAAGAAGTAATTTGTAATTTTTAGGTAAAAAAATTTATGTATATCTTGATGTTTTTAAATATCTAAAAAACTTAGTCCAAACCGTCAAACACAGAAAGTACGTTAAACGGGTAAAAGAGACTAAACTTTTCCAGTGACCGTTTTTAGACAAGTATCATAAAGGAATGGTAAGACAGTCGCAGACCTCCTGAACAACCCTACTATTCAGAAAATAAAGATGATGCATACTAAAGACGGCAGAGGAAAAAAGGACCTATCTCCAAGTAGGTGCAAAACCACATACTAAAAGGGGTAGTACAAGGGCAAAGATGAAGTAAATAGAGATAAAAGTAGAAACGGCAAAGGAAGAAAGACAAACGCGACCCGAGTTACACGAGCAGAAACAGTTCGAAGAATTCTACCTTCGACCCTATTGACCAAACCCGAGAAAGAACGCAAGATTGTGGTCACGAGTGTCGGTGTGCAAAGAGAGATTCGCGACGAAACGGTCGTGGGGCGTTTAAAACCTTACGACGAAAGGGAAAGTAAATTACGTCTTAAATGAGGTTAAAGGGAACACTAAAGAAACAAACTGGACACTCAACAACTCTTCACACAGTCCACCACTCGAGATTTTACGGTCAATCCCAATTCCTGCGAGCGAAGACATAGACGTCTCTGACAGATGGACATGGCGTCAGTGTCTCTTTCCGCACGGTGCCGTGTGTCTGTAATTCAGACAGAAAAAAGGATAGGTAAGACAGTCCTAAGACTTCGTAGATGTTGAGCCACATATATGTAAATTTTAATAATACAGAAATACTTCTTAGTTGGGAAATTTGATGCTTTCCCGAGAAATAAGGAAGACTCCTTTACCTCAGAGAAGTAGGGTATATGTACGTCGGTGAGGTCAAAGGAACACCCATCATAGACCTACGAAATAAAAAGTGGAAAAATGAAAATTTGAGAGACACACAAATATGGACTTTTCACAGGGCACGGTCATCGCACAGCGAAAAAGCAGCTCAGGCCGAAGTGGCGACAAAACCCGAAAGTCCCGCGAGTGGTACCCACACGGACAGTCACGCCCGTCGTAGACAGAGGAAGTCGGGGTAGACGCTCGACAAGGGTGGGGGAGAAGAGGTCGACGAGACTCTGCTCGTCGGAGGTCCGACGTAAGACTGAGGTCACGGCCGAGCACCGGTGGAAAGTAAAACAAGACAAAATCACCAAAGAGGTCTCACGTGTCGTGTAAGAAACTGATTGACGTCGGACAGAAGTTTATCGAGGTGCGGTCAAGGGCAGGCCACAGTCTCAGAACGTTGTCGCGTCACTACGCTCCGAAGGTAGGACAGGGGCGAGAGTCGCGACGACGATCGCACGTCAGGTAAGATAAATAAATGCAGATAATATACACATAATTTTGATGTTTGCATGACGACAATAAACATGAAAGTTGTCAGTCGATGAAAAGTTTCTTAAAGATTTCACTCCCCTCTTAAATATAAAAGGATGTAAGGCCGACGAAGAGGACGGGGAGTAAGACGACAAAAGGAAGGTAGATTCGCAAACGACCACTGCTCGGGAGGGTTAGAGGCGGTCAGACCTTTCAGAAATTGAGCGGAGGTAAAGGCTCTACGACAGGTACCCGTGTCTGGAGCCCCGCATCCAAAGGAGGACGTTAAATTCCCACGACGATGTTCCTTAAGAACGGAGCGTATCAAAAACTATGGTTTCGAAAGAATACAATCAAGGGGAGATGCATTGAGATAAAAATTTCAAAAGAGAAATCGTAAATAAAAGTCATCAAACCCTTTGAACCCCGACAATAAATTAAGAAAAGGACACAGGAGAGGGGGCGAAAAGGGGTTCTGAGACTAACACGTGCAATCCAACAAACTAAAACAGAGTGTCCAATTAGATTAGTTTGAGTCAAAGGGGAGTCAGACAAAGAAGGACGCGAAGTAAGACCTAGTAAGGGTCGTGTTGCACACGTCCAAACGATCGAAAAGAGGGCGTCACAGACTAGACAAGAGTTACGGTTCTCCCTCCGAAGTAAGGTCTATGAAGTAAAAAGTAGAGACTTCCAACGTAAGCCGAGAATATTTTTCGTGTGTATAGAGGAGAGAGAGGAGTGAGGTGAGTACAAAGGAGCTGTGTCAGCTGGCAGTATCACCGGTGAAACGGAAGGGATACTCGCGTATGGTGACAGAAATACTCCGGAGTCAGACAAAGACACCTGCCTAAAAGGAGAACCGAAATCCAGCAAAGGGTGAAGCGCTGTGAGGATGATTAAAAACCAACTTACGACTCGCAATTCTTTTAATGCGAAGACTCAGATCTAAGATGACAGAAGGAAACTTCTTGTGTCCCGAAACCTTGCCAACCTCCGAGTCACTGAACCTTCGGGAACTTCAGACACGCAGTCGAGACGACCGGACCGGAATCTCCTCGGAGGTGAGTCCCAGTGGGGTGGAGGCTCGAGCCCGGAAGACCCCTGAACGAGGCAGGAGACTCACTGCTCGCTCCACCGAGCCACCACCGACGTCGAGTCCTCGGAGAGCCGGCGCCCTTGCGGGACTCTTCGGAAGTCAGGGTGGAGCCCCGGCAAAGGACAGGTTCGGGTACCTCAAAGGAGCATAAACCGTCCTTGCGTCCCCCTAGGACTGCGTGTAAAGACCTCGAGGAAACGAAACATCTAGTGTGGAAAGATCTTGAGTAGGCGTGAGAGGTGTCGGGGCCTGAGATGCGAGACTGGAGACAGAAGAGACATCGTCACGGAGAAGGAGGGAGGGTCCACCTCCGGCACGGAGGTCCTTCGGTCCGGTAACGTCCCGAGCGGAGCGAGCGAGGAAAGGACGGTCCCGGGCACCGGGACGCGACGGGTAACAGGCTTTCGACAAGATATATAAAGTGTGTCAGAGGATCCAAAAGTTCCATGTCCAATTTGGCTTAAAGACAATAAGGTAGTATCAATCTTCACCTTCAGGGAAGAATATAAAATTTTGACTTGGAACCCTTTTGTCAACCGTCTAGGAGTTCTTCAATTTGTGTCTCAATGGTATTCTGGGTCTTTAAGATGAGAAATGCGAAAATGGGGGTTTCTTGACTTTCGTCCCTGAGTCCTTGAACACACAAGTGTCGTCGTGTCGAGTGTTATCGGCTTCTCCTCGTTGGGTCGACAATGTTGTCTATCTATTCGTTGTGCACCAGGTTGGCGTGTTGTCTCGCAATGAGTCGGAACTTCCTCGCTGCACGACCGCGCTCAATGTCGTCCCTGCCCGGAACTCCTGTAGTCCAAGTCACCCCACTCGGGCCGTGTCTTCCTGTCTTTGACACAGCAAGGTGAATGTGCTCCAGGGACCCCAGGAGGGTGAGTCTCTGACGTTCGTCTCAAAAGCAACGACCCCGACTCCCTCCCCACCTCTCGATGAGAAATTGCCTCTGTCACAAGGTCGGACCCCTCTACTCTCCCAAGACACCTCCCGTGACCACCAACGTAATCGACACTTACAGGAATCACGGTGGCTGGGTGAATTACGGGGTTTACACTTTTGCCATTTGAAATACGATGTGTACCCGAAGGGTCTACCACTGTTTCTTGGGCGGACGGTTCCGTCCTCTACATTCCTTGTACCCAAGCTAGGGACCCAGACCTTCTAGGGGACCTCTTCGCGTACCGATGGGTGAGGTCACAAGAACGGACCTCTTAGCGTACCTGTCTCTTCGGACCCCCCGGTGCCAGGTGCCCCCAGTGTTTCTCAGTCTGCACTGACTTCACTGAATCGTAAATGTGTATAGGGTGGAGTTATTTCGTTAGTGGCCTTTTCTCAGAGGTAGGTGTCACTACCTGACCGGGGTTTCGAAGGTTGTTTTTGCGCTGACGTTTTGAGCACACTAGTTGCTCACCCACCTCGCACACTGCAAGACCACACTCCCCGTCGCGACCGACCCGACTCTGGGAGTCACTGTGGTGCCCGACCCGCGACGAGTGTGTGGTCACCCCAGAGGACCGGTAGGGCACGGGTGCAAGCCGTCGCAGTGACGAGGACCCCTTTCGTGTGCTTCAGGTGCCCCTACCCCGGAGCCCGGTCGTCGGGCGAGAGTCGCGAAGCCTCTTTTCCTAAAACGACCATTATGCAGGCTTTGACAGGACACTTAAAAACACCAAAGGTTTTAAACTTTATATATCACTTGCATAATTTTTGTCTCTAACATATTGCAAGAGTGTAACTAGACAAATCTCCTTAATCACTGTCACTTTAGGGTCATTTCGCACATATTTGGTACTATGTTGTAAACTTCAATTTTTTAATTTCTCGAATTTTTGTATAAATTTTTAATTTTTCTATTTGAAGACTTCCTGACTCACATCCACCACTGGGCGCGCACTGCCCCTGACGGTCGCCCTGTCTCGCAGACGACGGACGAGATCTTCCCGTCTACCGCTCTGGCTGACGTCCGTCCGCCTCCCCGCGGGCGCCCCGGATGAGTGTGTTACCAGAAGGGCTACACGTCTTTGCTGAAGAGGTGCTTGAGGGCGTGTGACACCTGGAGGGGGCACCGCTACTGCTTCAGGAGCCCGAGCAGGAAGACCTCGTACTCGGTGTACCGGACCCCTCTCTCCGTCTCGCCCACTCTCCGCACGCGAGGGGAGCCCCGCCAGTCCCGTCGTGCGCGTGGGGGCTGCCCGGTGCGGCTGTCGGGAGTGTCACTCGGGGGTCCTTCGACCCTATGTGTGTGTGTGTGTGTGTGTGTGTGTGTGTGCGTGTGTGTGCGTACGTACGTGTGTGTACGTGTGTGTGCGTGCGTGCGTGCGTGCGTGCGTGTGCGTTCGCGCATCGACTTGGTGGAACGACGTGTGGACTTTGGTTGTTCCAACATAAGTTGGAGTTATGTCAAAACGTAGTGGACGTGGGCGTGGGCGTGCACAAAAATTAAATAATTAAATAAAATTAACCTCCGATTAATGAAATATTATGACACCCAAAACGGTGTGACTGTACTTAGTCGGTGCCCGCGTGTACACAGGGGGACAGGGCTTGGGGGAAGGGCGGAGGGAGGGGTAGGGTTGGGAGACCCAACAGGGTCACGTGGACCCTGGGGGTGAAATTTATTTTATCCATTTTCGTCATCCGTGGGGGAATCTTGTGTCTGGGGTGGTCGTCCGTGTGACTTGAAGACGAAAGTGCAAATTTCCTTTGACAACCAACCACAGAGGGACCGACGACAATCTATTCGACTCTTTATGTAAAGACTCCAGTTACCTCGTCGAGTAAAAGAAAATCTTTTACGTCAGTTGTTTCGAGTTAAGAAGAAATAGGTAGACTTAGATGCCATCGGAAGATTTTTTTATGTTGGCTCGAATATAGAGAACACGAGCTTGAAAGAAGAACGCTGATAAAACGTAAAACCCAGATGAAGGTCTGGCAGAAGGTAGTATAAAAGCAGGATGTCTTCTCCCCTGAAGACCGGTGAAGTGTGCGGCACCTCGACGTCGAGTACACAGACATTCGCCCCACTACCTCTGTCGGGCGCAGTCCCTGTGTCCCTCTTCGGCCTACTCCAGCAGGACGTCCTCTCCCGAAACAAGTGCCGGTGTCTGACGTCTTTCTGGCCGCCAATGTACAGCATAATATCGATCATTTGGGTCGACGTTCGGAAAAATTTTAAAATAAAAATAAATGAGCCGACGTGACACAGAATACACTCTGTGCACCCCAGAGGAAGGGATTGGCTCCCAACTTGGACTCGGGGACGCAATCCTCGACCTCAGAGTGGTGGCCCAGGGTCGGCACTGTGGAGCTTTCAGAGTGTGCTCAGTGTAATTATCATCTCGGACTGTCGAAATTTGTCCGTGTCCTACGTTCGAGAAGAGAACCAGCGCTGCCGCGCGGACCGGACCCTTCGGACACGAAGCCGCCGGGGGTGTCACAGCCCGGGCCCACCGACCGACGAGGAGTCCCCGCGGGGCGAGCGCCCGTGGGCACCTCCGGCCCGGGAGGACCACAGACAGAACGTCCTCGGAGGGCCGGACGGACGGGAGGAGGGCGCCGGACCCTCGGGAGAGAGACGTGGGACTACGTCGTCAGAGGACCCAGAGGGACCCCGCTACCGGGGGTGCGACTGAAATGACGTCGGTGAAGGGGCTACTTCCCTGGTAGGGCGGAGGGTTTGTGTGTTCGACCCCGTGTCTACGTGCATTCGTGTGCGTGCGTGTGTGTGTGCGCAAAACCGAAAGAAGTTTTATGAAAGTTTCAAAAATCCTTTTTAGTTTAATACGAAGACCGATCTTAAAGATAAACTTGCAAAAACACTCCCTAATCACATATGTGAACACACAAAATGAGTTTAAAGGTAAGATTTTTATTGTAAAGTTTACCCAGAAAGTCCTGCCGAGGCGAATAAAATAAAGAAAACTTGTGATACAACCCCGAGTTTACCAAAGCTTTTTTTAGTATAAAACTTAGTACACTTTCCTTCACTCCTGTCGACTTTTGTTTTCCTCTCTTCTGCCTCCTCCGGCCGGCCCCGACCCGGTGCGTTCCGTGGTCGCGGCCGGGGTCCCGCCCGAGCAAGGGCGACCCTTGGACCCCGGTGGTCCTCGGAGAGGAAAGTGACCTGGGTTGCGGCTCTTAGACGGGAGAAAAGGTAGTCTGGCAGACGCCGGAGACTGGACGGTTGAAGATCCGTAAAGGACATTTCAAGGATGTCAGGGTCTGACGTCGGACCCTTACCCTTCTCTTTCCTGTATGTTGAGGTCTCAATAAACAATAAGGACTCGGCAAATGACCAGAATTGTCTCCCTTCCCGAAACAGACTTAAAGGTGCCTCATATCGCCTACCAGGAACCGACCACTACCCCCGGCCCACTGTGGGCCCAGTCGTCCGCTCGCTCGATCGCAGACCTCACCGACACCAGTCGCGAGACGGGGGTCCGGACGCCCCTGCGAGCGGGTCGGTCTGTGTTCCAGGGGACTCACCCTTCGCAACCGGGCCGGAGGCGTGTGTCGACCCGCGCGACTGGACCAGGTGAAGAGGGACCTGCCTGTCTCGCCGACTGGTCCCAGGTGGAGGTGTGCGAAAGGACTAACACCCGTCCTCCCCACTGGGCACTAGCCGGACGTCGAAGACTGTGTCTTTGCCAGGTCTCCCCTGTCCGAAGTCTATAGTCCCAGGTCGGGGTAGAGAGGTCCGTGTTCCCCGGGGCACTCCTATGGTGCCTGCATGGGTGCAGGAGTGTGTGAGCAGTGGCGGCGGGCCTGGACTAGTGGTCCCGTTTGCTTTTGAGGCGGACGAAGAAAGAGTGGACAAGGTCCCCCTCCTTTCTGTCGGTCCCGTCCCCACGTGGTTCCGAACTTTAACGAGGAACTACCGTTTACCCGGCAAGTCGACAGGTCGGTGCAGAGCACCGTGTCCGTCAGCGCCTCTGGACTGGGTGCAGTGACTGTAGTCTCCGGTTCAGATCTACCAATATCCACAAGCGGGGTAAGCCTCCACACGAAAGAACATTGGCATGTTAATTGGATCGACAAAATGTTTAGACTAATCTCTTCAGTTTTATTTTGAAACTAAATTTTTTAAAAGTTTTTTTTTTTTTTTCTTGGGATTTCGGGAGGAGAGGGGTGGACGAGCGACCGGCAAGCCCAGTGCCGGCGCCTTCAGGGTCCCTCCCCGGGGGTGGTGGGACCCGCGCCCCGCGCCCGCCGGGGGTCGACCCGGGCACCTCCCCTTGTCGGTCTCACGCGGCGTGTCGACCGGTCGCCGGGCTAAGGCGTGTGCGGGAAGTCTCGCGCCCGACACAGACAGAAGTTTTGGACCGAAGCTGCTGACGAAGGTGGAGCGGCAATTGGAGGCCGAACCATAGGTTTGGTCCCTGTGAATAATTGGCTCGATAGTAGGTACTTATTGCTCTGCACAATTAGTTCCAATACTAATTGACACAGGTCCCCTGACGACGGCGGAGTCGGGACACGAGTAAGCCGCACGAGGTGCCCGGCGGCAGTACCTTTACCAGATTTGTGTGTGTGTGTGTGTGTGTGTGTGTGTGAATGTTTACGTGTGCGTACGTCTGTATACGTGTGTGTGTCTATATCTTTTGTCCCAGGTGTCTTTGAGGTGTTTGATAAAGAGGACTTTTAGTCTCCGCAAACTTGTTTACCTCTATTTTAAGGGGTATCTCACAAGGTTCACACCTTGATCAATGTCCGTAAAAGAAATTCGAGTAAGTCATCGACAGAGGTACTGTTGTCGGACCACAAGAATCGAACTTAGTCCTGGAGCTCCTCAGGACCCGCTCCGGCCCAGAATGCAAACACCCTGGGTGTCCCCCGCCAACTTCCCGATGGGGTCCCAACCCCCTCGTGGCGAATGAGACTGTATCAACCCCTTGTTTATGTTGATATAACTCTTTTAGGAAGCCGTATTTTAGTTTTGGAGTTAGATCAGTAAAGAAGTACCCGTTTTTATGACTCCGAAGACCTCAGGAGACTAATTCCCGGAAAATCTGTAAAATTTCTATGTTTGAATGATCAGTCCTTTTTTTAGTGATCTGGTATTTAATTTTTTTTTTGTTGGGTTTTATTACCTTGTTTGAATCTTCCGAGAGATTCGAGAGCGATACTTGCCAGTAAGTTGCGACCATGACTACGCGACTTTACCTGACCCGGTCGTGCACGGGACGGGGCCGGATGGGTGCCCGGACGCTCCAGGTTCCGCCCCCTTGGTGTCGGACCAACGGGATCAGGAGGCCCTTAGTGGGACTGGGTCACACAAACCTTGCGGCAGACGAGAGACGTGTGCGTCTCGGTCCACCGGGTCGACAGAGAGGAGGCGAGAGGCTCCTGCGCGGCGGACCAAGGGCCCGCGTCGCCGGCGGGAGAGGAGGAGGCACGGGTTCAGACGACGCACGACGGACCGGTGTGATCACGAAGACGAGAAAAGGTGTAACAAAGAGACTAAAGGAAAACGAACGAGCAAACTAACAAAGATTATTGTAAATAAATTTTAAAAGAAAGACTGCACCGAAGTTACAGAACTTACTAAGAGAGAGAACAAGGACTGATGAAGTTCGAATCGAGAAAGTAAATAAAATAAAGTAAATAAAGGAACTTCACACCTTAGACGTTTGTAAAGAAATTTCCCGGTCTCTCATTTGTGAACTCCAAAGACTCGGTGTCCGACTCGGTGTCCGTGAGTCGAGACGCCGGCCTCGAGGCTTGCCGGCGGCGTCGAGTCCCTGTCTGGACGCCCCGACGTGACGATGCCTTGGGACTGACCGGGTGCCTGCGAGTAGACAGGTGGGTCCGAAGAGCGTCTACCTTGACCTGGCACGACGGACGTCAAGGAGCCCTGGGGCCATAGGAGGAGACTGTGCCACGAATGCCAGTCGTGCGTACGGACGGACGGACGACCCGGGAGCATAAGGGGACGTTGGGGTAGGGGTCCGGTGAGGGGAAAGGGTGGTAATGATAAGCGACGGCTTGACGTCCTCCTTCTCGTGTTTTCGTGTCCCACCCGGACGACGGGGAGTTCCGAGAGGGGTCTGTGAGAGAGGTCTTGGTGGTGCGAGGGGCGGCCCCGCGTGAACGGGAGAGAGGGGTCACAGCCCGACCCCTCGTACCGGTAGCCCGTCGGGCCGACGCTAGGCAGACGTGGGAACCGGGCCTCCGGGCCGGACCGTCCCTTCGACCACACAGGACGTCCTTTGTCATCCGTAGCCATACCTGCAAGAATACCGTCCTTCGCTTCTTCTTGATTCCTCGGAGACCTGCTTTGCCTTTCTCCTCTCGCTCGCTTCTTCGACCGGATTTTGAGTCGGAAGTCTTATGCTTCTAGTACCGAGGTCAGGGTAGTGAAGTACCGTTTATCTACCCCTCTGTTACCCTTGTCACCTTCTGAAATAAAAAACCAGAGGTTTTAGTGACGTCTGCCACTGACGTCGGTACTTTAAGTTTCTGTGAACGAGGAACCTTCTTTTCCATACTGGTTGGATCGGTTGTATAATTTTTCGTCTCTGTAATGAAACGGTCGTTTCCAGACAGATCAGTTTCGATACCAAAAAGGTCATCAGTCCATGTCTACACTGTCCACCTAATATTTCTTACGACTCGAGGCTTCTTGACTACGAAAACTTGACACCACAACTTCTTCTGAGAACTCTTCTGGAGCCTGACGTTCCTCTAGGTTGGTCAGTTGGGATTTCCTCTAGTCAGGACTTATAAGTAACTTTCCTGACCACGACTTCGACTTCGAGGTCAGGAAACCGGTGCACTAAGTTTCTTGACTGAGTGACCTTTTCTGGGACTACGACCCTTTCTAACTTCCATCCTCCTCTTCCCCTGCTGTCTCCTACTCTACCAACCTACCGTAGTGGCTGAGCTACCTGTACTCAAACTCATTTGGGGCCCTCAACCACTACCTGTCCCTCCGGACCGCACGACGTCAGGTACCCCAGCGTTTCTCAGCCTGAGCTGCCTCACTAACTTGACTTAACTTGACTTGGTATGCATCATAGTAAGACACCCCGAAAATCCTGACTTCTGATTCGACTCGTTTAAGATCTCGGTCTGCACGTACGGGCCGTGTCGTATGAGCCTCACCCACGCAGTCCGACACACCGGTACACGTGCCACTTCCTAGTCCGACACACCGGTGCACGTGCCACTTCCTAGTCCGACACACCGGTACACGTGCCACTTCCTAGTCCGACACACCGGTACACGTGCCACTTCCTTCTTGGTCTTGCCTTCTGCGCTTGTTTGCCGTAGTGGGACCCCGGCTCGACGAGTCCTGAGCCTCTAGCCGTCGTCCTCGCGACCCCGCCACCGAGGCGGGACGAGGGCCCGACGCCCGGTTCACCGGACTGGCGGACCGGAGTGCGACCTGTGTGGACGAGAGGACGTGGACGGGACGGAGGTGCCGGAGGGCCGGTCGGACGGGGGTGGAGGAGTCTTTTATCTTCGACGGTCCGGAGGAGACCGGAGTCGGACCTCACTGGGTCGCAGGGGGGTGAGATACCTGTCCGAGTCGGGTTTGGGTTGTTTCCCCTTTGTGGCGCCACTCTTCAGTTCAGCGTGTCACCCTCCGTGGGCCCCACTCTCCCGCCAGGACACTACGGGCCTCGAAGTCGACCACCAAAGTCGTGGCGTCATCTCAAGGCACGAACGGAAATTGTCGCCGTAGCGACGGAGACGGCGACAGAGACGAGTCGTGACAAACGGAAGTCGTGGGACAGTCCGGGGGCTCTCCCTGTCCTCGGGCCCTGAGTCCGAACCGCCGGGCTGGGTTCGAGGCCCTGACGGTGTTGTACGAAGGGACTTCACGACGAAGGACCTCGGGGCGGCGGATGGACCTGGTCCACGAAGGTTAATGGACGAGGGTGCGTGTGCCGGACGCTCGGTGGGTTTGGGCGAGGGCCGAGTCGCCCCGGCGGCGCTCGACACCCGAGCCCCGTCCTTCACTGAGGTGTGGGTGCCGGTGGACGGCCGGCGGGGTCGGCGGGCACCGAGGGAGCGTCTTCGGTCGGGACTGAAGGGACACTGGATGAGGAGGTCGGGTAGGACTGGTGGACCGGGACGGCGAGCCGACTGAGGTTGGAGACCTTAGGTCGAAGGCCCGACCAGCACCCGCGGGTGTCTGCCGTCCGTACTCGGAGTCGAGGGACTATTGGCAGCGGTGACCATCTATTTGGGGTGTCTGTGTTGTCCCGTGCCCGTAGTCCCTTTACGCCCCGCATGAAAGAAGTGTTCGAGTCAAAGGAAGTCTGTCGTGACGGGGTTGTCGTCACCCGGTGTGTACGTCGAATCGTGGAAGGTACTCGGTGTCACGTTTCCTCGGCCTTTTGCCCTTCGACTGAAGTCACAGAATCTTACGGTTTGCGTCGTGGTGCAGTGACGTTGTGCCTTATGGGAGGTCCACGCAGTGCGACGAAAAGAGACGTCCCTCGGGACCGCGAGGAAGACACCGGTGTCGTGGGGACTCAAGTCTGTCCGTGGGGAGTGTACGAGTCACTGGGTCCCCGGACCACCCGCGGGTGACCCGTGTCCCGCCGTCTCGGCAGGGCCTCCTCCTCTCGACTCACCCGTCACGGAGCAGGACGGCGAGGCGGACGTCCCGGTCCCTCCGCCGGCGGGGCGGCCGCCGTGTCGACGTCCCGACTGGAGAGCAGGGAGAGAGCAGTACCGGAGGTACGACGGACGGAGAAGGACCTCACTGGAGTGGCCACTTCTCTCTGGAACTTTTCAGCAGGGTATCGAGGGCCGACTACTGGTAGACTGTGCACTTTCGAACGTAGCACTGACAGGCCTCCCGTCGTTAAGGGAGGGGTGGGCGGGGCACCCCTGTCGCCCCTCACTTCTGGGTCTCCTGGGACTATCCGTGCTACCGTGACCCGCGAGTCTCTCCTCCGACCGACGAACTTCGTTTAGACCCACGGAGTCTCAGTGGGCCTTCCCCGGGCACGTGGGACACCCGGAGGTGGTCGGGGGAACCCCGACTGGGGTGTCGGCCTTGTGGACTTGAAATTGTCCAAAGTCCCTCCGACGGTCGTGGTCACACCCTTGGTGTTCCTCTTGGGTCCGAACGACCCGAGCCTGCACCTCAGTCTAGTGGACTCAATCTGGGGGTAAGGTCCTCAGTGACCTATTGAAGACTCTTCAACGGATTAGAAGGTCGCGAAGTCTTTTTACTCTTATTTACCACGACCGGAGTCTCCCGACAAAGACCCTAATTTGATCAATTATAGGGACGACCGAGTCGACCATTCCTTAGACGGACGTCACGCCTCTGGACCCAAACTGGGGACCCAACCCTTCCAGGGGACCACTTCCCTTTCCGATGGGTGACGTCAGGAGACCAGACCTCTTGAGGTGCCTGACATGTCAGGTGCCCCAGCGTGTCTCAGTCTGCGCTGACCCTCTGAAAGTGAAAAGTGAAAATACTTTTCACGGCCCTTGCCCGCCCCCGTCTCACTCACGAGCTCCTGACACCAAAGGCACTGCTACCGCGACTGATGTATCGACCTCTCCCGAGGAGAGGTCTTCCCCTCTCACCTCCCACCTCTCTTAAATTAGGGTCAAGACAATCAGTCTCGGTGTCTGAAAGTGTCTACCTTCCCTGGAGCTCCATGGTGGTAAGTTAAGGTGAGTAAATCTTCCACCCGATCGCCGACTCTCGTCCCTCCGCCCCACTGGGCAGACTTCGGTGTGTCGGCCAAGCCGACCACCGCCCTGCTCTCCGACGCGGGGGCAGGTAAGGAGGAGGTCCGCGTGAGGCGAGGGTGTGCGAAAGGACCCCCTCACGACGTCTACCGACGATCCTTGGGGCGCACCCGGAGACACGCGGACGGGCCCCTGGGTTGGACGGCCAACCCTTCGCAAGTGTCCCAGGGCGTTCCACGACCGTACCTCCTGCGTCCCGTCCCCCCGCCCGTCTGTGCCACCTGCGGGACGGTCCGAGTCCCTTCAGGTGTGAACCACGTCCTTTGTCGAAGTTATCCGGCTATAAACTAAACCCCTTCCCGAAGACTCACATTTGAGGTCCCTCGGAGGTCCTCGACAGCCCGTACCCCCGAGGGAGTCGGAGACAGGACTCGTTCGAGTACCGGGCGTCGAGTCCTACCTCCCCGTACGCCGGCCCCTCGAGAGGGTCCCAGAGGGGAGGAGGGTCGGGAAAAGACACTACCTCTGCCTGAGTAAGACCCAGTCAGTCCCAGAGTCTTTTTGGACACGGGTCCCCGGGTCTCGGACGCACCGGCCGGGATCCATGGTGTCTACGGGTCAACACGACCCCCGTCGTCGACCGACTCCGACCCCCACGGACCCCGTCCTCGTGGCTCCGGATCCCACCCTCTGAGTCTCCACTATGCGCCCCCCACCCCTCGGTGTCCGGACCCCCCGAACCGTCCCCCGGGGGACTGGTCCGGACCCTCCGCGGGCGGCGGGGGCCTACTGACGGGGTGGGGACCTGAGAGGCTCGACCGAAGACCGGGGGTGCGTGTCCGACGCACCTTCTGCCCCGAGTCGGGGACCCACCTCCCACCGGCGCGCCCCCCGCCGTGAGTCGCGTCCCGGACGCCCCTCCTACGGTCCTCCCCTTTGCCGGTCGTCCCCACCCCCCGCCCCCCCACGTGGAACCCTACCCGGGGGTCTTGACCGTGGACAGACGGGGAAGTGGGGTCCTGAAGTCGTGGACGGACAGGTCGTAGGGTCCCTGGTGGGTCGTGAGTGTCGTAGGAGGATTGACTCCTGCCACCGGACCGTTGGAGTAAGTAGTTTTGAGTGAAGTTTGCACAAAGGGTGTTACAAGGCTAAGTGTTTTTAGTCCTAAAGTCGAATTTTCAGTGGGAGGGGAGTCATGAGGGCTTCGATACTACCTATCTAGGTCTAAATTAGTAGGGCAGAATTGAAAACCAACGATTTATATTCTTGTGGGGTCGTGTGTGTCACACATTCGAAACGAGAAGACCCTCCAGTCCAGTGAGAATAATCGAGCCAGGACAGGTGTTACAAAGACAATATTAATAAAGGATCTACGACTGAGTCGTTGCAGGAACTAACTTTCTCTACCCTTCCCTTCGGTCAATGTAAATTCTTTTGTAAAGACACTGTCATTATGACCTCGACTCACTGTACCCTCCTCTCCTTAAGGTGGTCTATTTTTTGGGATCATCAGATGTCTGCGAGGGTGTTGTGACGACTTTTAATTCGTTTTTGAAGGAATTACAAAAGGTTTAATTTTTTCTTTTTTTTAGTTCTCTTAAGGATTTCCAGACTAGTGAAATTCTTGTGTATCCTGTCCTCAAAAAAAAAAAAACTCAGAAATATTGAAATTTATTTTAGACCTTTTAGTCCAGAAAGTATTTAACTTAATTATAAGAGTTCTGTCAATTGTATAGCTTATCAATTTTTAAGATTTTAAGAGGGGGATGGGGGATCATAGTTTAGTTGTATTTGGAGAATCTCTTCGAATTGAGTTTAATGGTCTAAGACCTCTTGTTTGGAAATAAAGAACCACTGATTTTAAAAGTCAACAAACTGTTCGTGGTTACTGACAAGTTCTGGCTCCTAATTCTTCTTTTTCAACACCCTCGGACACTTTGTGGTCTCCACCGAGAGGGCCGTTTGCGACAGCCGTCCCCGGCACCCCGGTGGAAGCGACGGTTGTGTCGTAAAAGTGTCAGTAAAGTATACTTACCAGTTACAGGCGTGACAGAAGGACTTGTGATTAAATCACAACAAAAAAAACGACACAGTTACTCACAGTTTTATAACAAGAAGATTATGTACTTTCATAAACGTACCTCGAAATACTGACTAGAAGCCTACAATCGGTCTCCGTTTTACTTTGTCTCTGTGAGGTCAACCCTTTAGAGGGGTCGTTACTCTCCGTTCTGAGAAATTGTATAAGACGGAAAGACGGTTAAAAAAAAGGGGTTGACGTGTTACCGAATAAATGGGACGCTGACCACTTTAATTTTCGTAACAGTCTTTCTCGTTTTGATGTAAAGTTGTCATTCTGGATTCCTAAGGTAAAGGGACTTTTACTTTGCCTTTCAAAAGTTCCTCCTTCTGTTTTTAAAGTTCTCCTTTAAGATTCTCGGACTGTACTTAATTTCATGTTTGGTATAAGTGGTTAATGTTTTTTCGGCTCTTCGTGTCACGCGACATTGGCACTCGACTCCTGGTGCACCCGCCGAGCGGGACCCGGCACACGAACGCGCAATAGAGGAGCGTCTACGGGTGCCGGACACCGGCGCACGTGCACAGGGTCAAGATTCCGCTCGTCCCGGTGACCCGATAGTCAGAGAAGTCTGGACGTCCGGGGCCAGTCGCTAGACTGCCCAAAGCTAAGGCGAGAGAGGAGGAAGGGTGAGTCCTAGACCCGTGCCGCCAAGACTGCCCTTTCCGCGTTACGGAGAGTGTCCTCGCGCCCAGGTCGGTGTCGAATGAGTGGTGCTTTGACGCCCGACCCGGCGACGCAGCCCTCTCGCCCGGGCCCCGCCCTCGGTCCTGTCCGTCGCTCCGGCGCGAGGCGGCGTCTCTGATCTGGTCGGAAAGTTCAGTCCACGACCGAACGTCTGCTCGTTCGAGTAGTCGGACGTTGTTGGAGGTGTTACAAGAATAACTAGTCTTTCCGAACACTGCGTTCCGAGACCCCCCTGCCCCCCGCCCCCCGTACACCTTTAGACAGGACCGAGAGAGCCGGGTTGAAAGGCTCTTCCTCCGGGAACCCCACCACGAATGCCTTCCGTCTGCAATGGGGTCCTACTCGCGGAAGGACCCCTCTGCGCGCTGCACGACCCAGGAGCCCTGGGACTCCGACGACCAGCACGTGTCTACGCGCCGTAGAAGTGACAGGCCGGGAATGGCGTCTGCCTCGGACCAATCTCTCGACCGGAGACCATTGTGGAGTTTTGAGTTAGACTTTACTAGGGCATCTGCAAAAAGAAGGGACACTGTGGGATCCATTACGACTATCAAAACAAAAAGTTTAGTTACAACAGCTGAGTTCTCGTCAATAACTTATAAACGAGGTTTTTAGTATTTAATTACATTCTCCGGTCTAGTGTTCAATTCTCCGACGATTGAAAGCTCGTCCTCGCACACACACTCGTCTTGTACTTCAGTGGACAGTTCCGAGACCGTGTCCCCGGGCGCACTGTCAGTGTGAAAGACGAGTTAGGTGTGCCTAAGAGGTCGAGGGTAAAGATGATTTGAGGAGGATTTCAGTGTCCCTTTCTGTTGCACCGCTCCCCTAGCCTCCAGTCTCGAAACCCTGTACGCCCCGCGACGGACTGGTCCCGGTAGGCCGATCGTCACCCGTCCCTGAGGAAGGGCGGGACGGGCGGGGGTAGCCGGTGTCACTTCGGAACGCCCGCTTTTGCTTCCCTTTGTCCCGAAGGGTCCGCCGTGGCACCAATTTTTTCTTTAAGGCAAGTGTGTGGTGGGTTCACTCTGCTTCGGAGTCACTTGACGGGGGTTCCTTCGGACAGAGGGGCCGTCCCTCTCCTTAGGCGTAGGGGGGCACCCCTCGGGGGTCGGACCCCACCCGCCTCTGCGCCCCACCCGACGTTACGGGCGACGGGGTGGGGACAGGGCGCGGAGACTCACGGGTTGCGGTCCGGTGTACCCTTCCCCGCACTCGTGCACGAGAGTACCCCCGCACCTGCCCGTCCCGAGACATAACCCCCCGTCGCACTACAGGGTCGGTCCGACCGTGTCTAGGGGGGTGGTCCCCGGTCCTCGTCGCAGAACGCCACGGTCAGTGGAAGTAGAGGACGAGGCACAATCCAATCCTGGGACTCTTCTCCGCGTCAAACCCCGGAAACGAGGGTCCGCACTTACCACAGGGGACCGACCCTTGCGCAGTGGGCACCCCCGACGGTGGACGAAGTCGTCTCTGGGGCAGAGAACCACCCGGGCGACGGGCGCCCCCCAGCCCTCTCTCGTCCCGGTCGGGGGCTACTATGGTTGAGGAGGACGACGACCTCCACCTCCCGTTCCTGTTTCCCTTCTCACTCTTGCCGCGGGGCCGAGGCGCTCCTAGGGAGGGCGCTAGCCGGCACTGGAACAGTACCCTCCCCCCAGTCAAGGTGTTCGGCTCGGACACGACGCTTGTGGCGGACCTCTCTGGGAGGGCGGAGGGTGTCTGCCACCCTACACTTCCGGACCTTGGTGGTGCGCAAGGGGGTCCTCTCGCAGTGTCCCTTTACCCGGTACGTCCGGACCCGGTTCCAATACGCCACCCTTCTTGCACCTGTCGTCAGGATCTGAGGCCCGAGTAGTACGGTCTGTGCGGTGGCTGAAGGATGAGTCCAAGGGGTGCGAAAGGTCCCGGATCTCGAGGGTAGTCTCCCAGAGAACTTTCGTGAAACACTAGGTGTTCGACAAGGGCGATGACGTTTACGACTAAAAGGACCTCTTTTAAAGGACCCGATTGCGGATCCTCTAGTCACTGGGCATTGCTAGAGGGTCTATACTACACTATTAAGGTGCCGGACAATAGTCAGGATTGTACTTTTGTGTCGTAAGAAGTCTCGTGATTAAGAAAAATTTCTACACAAAGTGTTACCTTAGACACCAAAGTTGTAGGAATTCTTAAAGACTCAGGAACTGATTCCGTCCAACCGATAAATTCAAATCTTTCTCATATTTTTAGGACCATTAAACACACAAGCGGAATATACACGCAAAGACGATAAAATCCTTTTACTTAGACACGATTCGTTCGTCTACGAGCCGGCCCCCCGCCCCCCGCGGACTGAGTACGGAAGATATCGCAGTCGAAGTACGTAACGACACACGAAGAACCAGATTATGATAGGAGTTCAACAGTTGTCAACAACTATCTTTTTATCTACAAAAGGGTTGTAAAGAGTCACTTCATCTTTTCGGATATTTATCTCGGACTTGACTCCGTGCTACTCTTCCAAAGTTGTTTTACTTCGGAATTTTGTTTGTTTTGTTTGGAAAATTCTGCCTCGTCAATTGACCTCTCGCTCGGGACCCCACGACTCGCGATGGCATTCACGTTGTCGTTTAGACTGCGGTAGTAACGAGTCAGCGTAGCAGGATTCATAGAGTCAGATTTGTAGAGGTTTGAAGTGGCAAAGAAAGCCGCATCCTCGAGGGTGGGGGAGGTGGAGAGGAGGACCCCGTCGTCCCCTCCGACCCCGTCCTGACCGCCCGTGCCTCATCCTTCCGCCCAGACTCTTCGGGGGGTTGGCCTCTCCGTCCGGGTCTGCCCCTGGTGCCACCTCGGGGTTCTTTACAGGTAGACGGCAGCAAAGGTACTTCTATAGTCGTCTTAGAGGGACGTCGAAGAGTCTTTCTTGTAATTGAAGTGACAGAATAAAATGACTACCCCTTTTGTTTGTCCCGACCCTCACCGGAACGCTTCCAGTGCCCCCGCCTTCCTCCCTCCCCGTCCGAAGGGCCAGGCCCCGGTGGCAGGTGGGTCCGGCGGGGCAGGGCCACTCGGGCGTCCCCGACTCCCAACTAGTCGTCGAGGGACTTTTATGGGGCTCGGTCGGGGGTCGTGGGTGGTGTCAGGGACCGGACCCCCTCCGTCGAGGTCCGTGTCCGGCCGGGCCCTGAATCGGTCCTGCACTCCCCGAACCTCTCCGGGTAGGGTCCTAGTTACACCCTGGGAGGAGGAAGGGGCGAGAGGTCGGACCTGTACTCCCCAGGAAGGTCTAAGACGACCCAGGGGAGTAATAACTACGAGAAGTCTGCAGTGCCCGTGTGCAGGAGACAGAGTCCCCAGTCTGACCGGTCTGAACGAAGTGAAATACTTCTACTGCCCCTACCCCCACCCACAATTAGACTTCCTAGGACAGAGATGCTTCCCCGAAAGGTGTGTCTTGGACTTGCAAACGATCTGTGTCGTGAGGGGGCGGGTTGAGACTCGTGTCGTTGCACGAAGTAAGGCACTAATTAAAAAACCGTCTCTTCCGTCCATTAAACCCTTCGGGTCCGATGACACAGAACTTAGTGACCTTTGACTTTGCGTTATTCCTAGTGTCTTGAAAGTTCTCGACCCTGTAAACAAAACCCAAAACCACTATTCCTTTGACAGGTTTCTCTGTAAAGTCTGCTACTCTCTGCCGGAACTACGCCCCGGGGTCAGGCGGATACCCTCCCGCAGACAGGTCCGTGGGACTCTTCGTACTCCGTCCAGTCACTTCGGCACTGACATTATAAGTTCGTAGACGAAAATATGTTTTCGATCCTTCCCGAAAGGTCACTTGTCTCGTGAAATGAAGCGTCTCACTAGAGAGAAAATTGTGTCGTGACCTAGTTCTCAGGTCTCCAAGTGTGGAGGTCACTGAAGTCCCCGTGGCCAACCGGTCCCTCCGTGGGACCACTGGACGTCCCGTATAAGGGAACCCCTTCTCGACCCTTTGACGGCCCTACTTCCACAAAGGGTGTACCCTACCCCTTGGTCAGATCGGTCCGGAAGACCCATATATTCTCTTCGACATGTAGACTTTACTTTTTGACTGTGAAAACAATTTTTTTTTTTTTTTTGTGTGATTAAAATTTACGATCAATTTTTTTTTTTAATTTACAACGGACTTGGTTTGGTCCGTATCGGTGTCGGGTCGAGACCACGCCAGCCCTTCCTGGGGTTGTCCTCATAAAAAGGGTTCCTAGGCTGCACCCACAGGACAGGTCGGTCCTGGACGTCTGAGAGGGGTGTGCCGGTGACGGCACGTGTGAGTCGACGTCAGTCAAGTGCCTCCTGTTACCTGCTCGGTTCTTTACACCGAAGAGCCAAACAAATGTCATATCTCATGGGAACAAGGGGTGAAAAAGACTTTAGGTAGTGTATCCTTTGCATTTGGTGTTTCTCTTATATTAAAATTTTGGTCTTTGTACAAAGGGTTTGGGGGAACGGGGTTTAAAGTAATTTACATCTTCTCTTCTGTAGGAAACATGTTATCGATTATAGTAATGTTTTATTAATCAGCGTCTCCAGGATATTTTTTTGGGTACCGGTTGTTGGGAAGTTAAAGTAGGTGGGGTTTAGTCACTTAAGTAATAGACTCCTTATTTTTGTGGTTAAGTAGATTAAATTTAACTCCCAATTCTCTTTTCTTTTACTGAACGTTTGACGTCGGGGCGAAGGGGTGCGAAAAGGGCGGAGGCACCTGCCTCAGTCTGCCGTCTGCTGCCTCTGGCTTCCGGGCAGGCCCGGGGACCGGAGCCCCCGCCGGTGGAGTGGGTCGGGGGTCTGACTGGAGGGGCTCCTCG
Source organism: Capra ibex (assembly GCA_006410555.1). NCBI lineage: Eukaryota > Metazoa > Chordata > Mammalia > Artiodactyla > Bovidae > Capra > Capra ibex. Next base: position 879,422 of record SJYO01000647.1, read on the forward strand.
GTCTGCCCGACTGTCTCTGCAGTCCGTTCACGACTTTCCCCTGAGCTCACAGACCGTCGCTCAGACCTCGCTCAAAGAGACGCTTGAGAGACCCCCGGCGGCGCGAGGTCAAAGAGTCCTTACAAAGCACGGGGGGGACGGGGGGTCTCCAGTCCCTTCGGACGCTGCCGGGCTCCCGTGCCGGCCTGATTCACTCGTCCTCCGTCGAACCTGAAAGGAGGTTTGTGCTTTTATGTTCCCTGCCTTAAAGTAATTTTCGTCTTCTGCTCGACTAGGTTCAATTAGGGCCGAGACTCGACGACGTCTTTGGCACAAATGCAAGGCGCGCGGAGGGACCCTGTCTCCAGTGGCCGCCGGTGTGGCCGGTGCGGTTCACAGGTCGCGCTGTAGTCGACTGGTCTGGAATCAAAGGGTCACTTCGAAGTGGCACCCAAACCCCCACAATTTTATTCATAAGTCGGACAAACACACACTGAGGTACTTCGTCATTCTGGGACCCCATTTTTTATTTGTGAAGTCCTGAAGTAGGAAAGTGATAGAAAATTTAGCCCTTTGTCTTTCGAAATGATCCATTGCACTCGGTAATTGGTATACATTCACACATTTGTACCCTTACAGATTACAGTTAAATCGTTCCGTATATGACAGTGTCTGCATGAAAGATAGTATAGATGTTTATAAACTTTCTCGTGTAACATTTATAAATTCTACTACCACATTAATTATTCAGCACGTTCTCCCGCTCCTACTGTAAAGTAGTAAACGAAGATTTTTTAAATTAACCTTCCTAGTGAGATCTTTTCCATGTTACACCGGACAACTATTGTATGCTGGTTATTTTATAATGTCTTGAGTTTGCACCCACGAGTAGAACCTTGGAAGAAGAAGTCGGTTAACGGCTACCCCGTGACATGTAAATGTGGGTAGTGTCCGTAAAAGTTCTACGGACCATCCTGAGTCACTTTAGGTGCCGGGGTCCTGGTTCGACTCTTAAACGGGTAACCTTCCCACTTTGGGTTCACAGTTGGAGTAATCAAAATTCGAGATTGTTTGGTTTAAGTTAATCGAGTCTGTACTTTACAACTATGGGAATCCATTGTGTCTCCAATTCGGATTGTAAGACTACTAAAGACAGAGAACAATGCCTACCATTTATTTTGGAATTCTAAATCCCGACAAGATAAAAAATTTCGTCACTAATAACGGAAATAACCCCAGTACTTTGGGAGACTCCTACACTAATTCTTACTCCTTCTACGCAAGAAGAAGCTTTTCGTGCGCACACTCTCAGACGTACCCGTGCGAAGACGGGTTCCAAAAGCCTCTGAGTGTCTACAGGGCCTTTCCGACAGACGCCTGTGACCGAATCTGTAGAGACTCAGTGTCTCCTGTGTGACGTCGAAGGTGAGTAGAGTGTGAGTGTCCGAGTGACTGCTGGTGTCACTCCACCCCAGCCCTTCGACTCACCCTACGGTCCCTCGGCCCCTCCGCGACTGGGCACGGTGCCGGGCGCAGTCGAGTCGGCCCCCACTCGCCACGGAGACGGGCGTAGTCGAGTCGGGCCCCGCGAGGTCTGCCGTCGGGGACACAGGTCCGGACTCGGGAGCCTGCCGCTGGTCGAGACGTCGACCCTGTCACGTCACTTGTCACGGACGAAACATTTGCCGCCTGCGACTTGTTTGCAATCGACAGCCAAATACTTCAGTTTGAACGGAAGGGCGGAACTCTCGGTCGGTGCCTAGTCCCTTCGCCTTGAAAGTGGGTCTTTCCCTTTCGTTCCTCCTCAGCTGACTAGTCTTCGCAGGTCCTACAGAAGGATGACTCCCCTCTTCTGGAGAAGTGGTCTTCGTGGGTTCCTTGACAAGACTTTTTTTGAAAATGTACTGCTAGGAAATTCTTTATTTCGACGGTGTCGTTATCTCCTTCGCCTCGAACGTCGTCACCTGAAACTGGATGTAAGAAGTGACCCAGTTCTCTCTGCATTCGTTTTGTGACTTTAGTTTAGTCGCTTTCACAATGAACGAATCAGTGTGGGCTGAGAACACTTGGGTGCCTGACATCGGTCCGGGGGGCAAGTACCTTAAGGGGTCCGTTCTTATGACCTCACCCATCGACAAGGGAAGAGGTCCCCTAGAAGGGTTGGGCCCCTAGCTTGGGTCCAGAGGGCTCAACGCCCGCCTAAGAATTGACAAACTTGGTGGTCCCTCCGGGTACATTGTTCTCCGAATACTCCGTGTCGAACGAAGACTTTGAGTGACCGCCGAATACGGAAGACGCGACTCTGCGGACGGGCGGCGCCAGTTCGTGAACGAAGAAAACCTCGAGTTTGTAGATTTGGACTTTTGTCCCGATGTGATCCGGGGAGTCGACGGTCTCTCAGTCTGGGGTGTGGACACCTCTCGCCCGTGTCATTCCCCGGGACCGTGTCCGTCTGGCCCGTCCTGAGGTCGAGACGACAGAGTACAAGTCCCACGGCCCGTTCGGGAAGTCGACACTACACTTCCGTTGTTTCGGAGAAGACGTCCGAAAGTTGTTTGTGTACTCTTTTGCTCACATTTCACGGGCATTGTTACCGGTCGGTGTCTTCGTCCAGTTGTCCCCGTCGACGGCATTTGGACGTGATTCCTCCGGTGAGGGGTCACAGACTCCGGGTTTCCGGGGGTCGATGTCACTCTGTCCGAGACATTTGTGGGTGTGCGAGACGGCGGACTCGGCGTGTCACTTGACCTCAGTCAGCCGTCGTGGCACCAGGGGGGAAGTAGGATCTCCTTTGTTGCGCACCTTCCACGATCACCTGCCCGACTTCGGTGTGTCGTTCTGTGTCTCTGCCGGACGTCCCCGGACAGTCAGTGGGGCGGTCGTTGCGTGGGACGTGGTGGTCGTGGGTACCCGGGTCGTCCGAGGGAATCGTGACGTCCACAAGTTCTCTTCCTTTTCCTCTTCGGGGTAGACCCCCGCGCTTGTGTACTGGTCCTCCGTTGGTCAAAACTCTTTTACCCCTCGTTACCTTTCTTCGCCCGCTAGCCGCTTCTCGCCGGGGGGCTGGTGGCCGTGTCGGACACCAGGAGGCTCCCGTCCGGCGGCCTGGTCCTCTCCGGGGCCGTGTCGGACGCCAGGGGGCTCCCACCCGGTAGCCTGTCCTCTCCCACCCGCACCGTCCACCGCTCGAGACGAGGTCTCAGAGTCAGAGTCGCCGACAGTCAGTGACGAGGTTTCGTTTATTTCGCCTGCTCCTGTGGTTGAACAAGTACCGGTTTCGGTTGTGCGAGAGAGAGAGAAGTTAGGGACTCCCATCCCGCCCCTCCCTATTCACCTCCTTTCTCACCTTAGAGCAGGAGTGTTCACCCCCCGTAGACTCACATACGTCTCGTCCAGACCCTCTGTTGAAGGGGGTCAAGAAAGTAAAGAGGTGGTCTCTCTTTTCTTCGAAGGCGTAGACGCCCCGTATTCTCCTCTGCGGAAAGGTTGCGACTTCTCCGGAAGCTTCCTAGAGTCACACACTCGTGACCCTGACACAGGAGTCTCCACCAATTATTTGTGAAAAGTCTAATACAAATCGAGAGTTTTACGTCGTCGAGATGTTCTGTGGGTCCTGTCGCCGGAGCGTCCCCCAGGGTCCTACGCGGGGGTACCCGCTCCAGCGGGTCCGACTGCAGGACTTTCCGACAGACCGTGGTTCGAGTAGACATTCTTGAAACTTTTGTCCGACCACTGACACCCCTTTCTGACTACTCCCCTCTTGGTCGGCTTCTAATGACACTAGGGCCTCTCTTTTGACTTTTATTTTTCTACGTTTATAAGAGATAAAGTAGGGCTGAAGAGACGTCCACGTCGAACAGTCGTTAACCAAAGATCTTCCCCCCGCTAAATAACTTTTTTGCCGAAGATACAAAGACAAACTATAAGTAGGACAAATTCGGTCCTACGTGTAAGGTCTCGTTTTACATTCCATTTCTCTGGGCCCCTCTTGTGAGACTGGTAGTGATCGACCCGGAAGAGCCGTTTGCCGTCTGGGTGCCGGGGGATGGACACTCGTACTTCGGGTTCCCGCCCCGAGTCGACGGAAGACCTCTGCCGTCGAGTCCCTCCTTGTCTCTCGTTTTTGAGCTGTGAAATGTGTCTTTTGTGACTCCTAGGCGATAAAGTCCAAGTTCCATTCACGTGGAAACTCTCTTCTGTCTTCGATGAACCCAATCGCTTCCCGAGAGAGTTGTCGCTACCACCGGGAACCAGTCATAGTCGTAGATTACTTCATTATGGAGGAGTCGACCTTCAGGTACGAAGACTCCTCTACTACCGACTTCCGGACGACCCCGAGTCTCGCGAGTCCCGACGTGTCTCGACCCGAACCCGCGGCGAGACAACGACGATATCAAGTCGACGAGTCAGGACAGACTGAGAGACGTCGGGGTACCTGACGTCGTGCGGTCCGGAGGGACAGGAAGTGGTAGAGGGCCTCAAGTGAGTTTGAATACATACTACGGTAGACTGGTAGAGTCGAAGACACAGGGGAGGAGGGATACACGTGATTTCGGTAGAGTGTCTTCCGAAGACCCCCGGAGGTCTGGTGTTGTTCGTGTCAGTGCGTCTACTTCCGGCTCGGATGGCGAGCCGACCGACCCACCGTTGCAGTGTCGAAGTACCGTCCTGTCACCGGAACGTGAGCCCCCGTCAGTCTACACCTGACTTGGACACCAGGCGTCACGTACGACGACCCCGACCGGGTCCAGAGTCGAGTGCTACAGACTGCACACTCCAAAAAATTATGAATAGATAAACCGACGAGGTCCAGAGTCACCGTCGTACCACCACAAAACAAAAACAAACAAAAAAAAGTCAACACCTTGTGTCCTAGATTAAGGGACCGGTCCCTGACTTGGAACCCGGGAAAGAAACCCTCACACGTCAGGATCAGTGACCTGGTGATCCTTTCAGGGACTACACACTTAAGATTTACCCGTCAAGGAGAACTCTCTCATGTCCTCTGTTTAAAGTGACCCCATCAAGGTAGAATAAGGTTTTCACAGTTCTAAAATCGGAGGAACATTACCTCAATCTAAAATTGTATTTTCCCACGTCCACCAAGAATACTTCATAGTTTAGGTGTTTGACAGTGTTCCGAAAGACGGCTGTTCCTACTGCGGCCCACTGCTCGGCTGTACTCCATTGTCCGACCTAGGGTGCTCGGCCTCCCCGTCCGCACGCCACTCAGCGCTCCCGCCAGGGAGGCGACGACGTCTCGTACAAGTCGGCGACGGTGCGGTCCGCGCTACGGTAGAGAGTGCTCCGACAATCTCGCCCAATCCCGGGTAGTCGTCCAGGGCACGACTGACGCACGTTCGCACGTCTGTGCCTGCGTGTGCCGCCCTCGTGTACGACAGGCCGACGGAGGGGCCTTCGGATCGTTTCCACAAAGTCGACCACCGGGTGTGACTTTCGTGTGCACGGCGCTCCATCACGTCCCTCGGGTCTCTGAGGACAGTCCCGTCTTTCGTGAACTGGGTGCGACTTTTCCGTTCACGAAGAAGGTCTTGGACGGAGACACGAATACTTCTTCGCCCACGAGGACGCGTAAGTGGTGTCTATAGAAGTGGTCAGCGACTCTGCCTAGTGTGTGCACGTCTCAAGATCTCGGCTCCCTCCGGGAGACACAGGGAGTGGCGCCCGCCCCTGGGACCGCAGTCTCGACTTCCGTCCCGGGCCCAGTCCCCGTGCCTCAAAGTCCTTCGCCTGTCCACCGACGGGCAGGACCCCTACAGGTAAACCTCCGGTAGGCAGAGACCGAAGAAGGCTTCCTGTCCAGAAGACCTCTGTTGATGGAGTAATTACAGACATTGTGGATTACACTAATACCTTTATTTATTTCATCGAGTCCCTGGGTTCGGCAGTTCTCTCCTCCACTTAAGACGACTGCACGTGTACGTGGTGGGGGTTGGGGCGGCCCCTCTGCGGCCGCGTGTGCCTCGCGGGTCCCGGCCGGTGCACTGCGGCCGCGTGTGCCCCGCGGGTCCCGGCCGGTGCACTGCGGCCGCGTGTGCCCCGCGGGTCCCGGCCGGTGCACTGCGGCCGCGTGTGCCCCGCGGGTCCTGGCCGGTCTGTGGGACGGCCGGGTCCTTGGTCCCTACNTAAACCTCCGGTAGGCAGAGACCGAAGAAGGCTTCCTGTCCAGAAGACCTCTGTTGATGGAGTAATTACAGACATTGTGGATTACACTAATACCTTTATTTATTTCATCGAGTCCCTGGGTTCGGCAGTTCTCTCCTCCACTTAAGACGACTGCACGTGTACGTGGTGGGGGTTGGGGCGGCCCCTCTGCGGCCGCGTGTGCCTCGCGGGTCCTGGCCGGTGCACTGCGACCGCGTGTGTCCCGGGGGTCCTGGCCGGTGCACTGCGGGTCCCGGCCGGTGCACTGCGGCCGCGTGTGCCTCGCGGGTCCTGGCCGGTGCACTGCGGCCACGTGTGCCTCGCGGGTCCTGGCCGGTGCACTGCGGCCGCGTGTGCCTCGCGGGTCCCGGCCGGTGCACTGCGGCCGCGTGTACCCCAGGGGTCCTGGCCGGTCTGTGGGACGGCCGGGTCCTTGGTCCCTACCCCTCCGTCGCCGGACGCCGGACACTGCTCTCCTGGTTTGTCGGGTAATAACGAAGGAGATCTTTGAGTATAACGACTGCTCAGTTCCACAGAGGTCCTCTGCCTCTACGAGACTATCTCAAAAGTTTCCATCTACCACCAAAGATTCCCAACCGTAAAAAAAGAAGTTTAAAAAAGTTGAAAGATTTCACTTAAAATGAGAAAAGACAGATACGCATGCACGATTCAGTGAAGTCATCACAGGTTGACAAACGTTGGGGTACCTGACGTCGGGCGGACAATACCTGTCTGAGGAGACAGGGACCCTGGGAGGTCTGTTCTTGTGACCTCACCCGGCGGCAGGGAAGGAGGTCCCCCAGAAGGCTGAGTCCCTGACCTGGACGCCGAGAAGACAGAGGACGTGGCCGTCCGTCCGAGGAGAGGTGGTCGCGGCGGTCCTTTCGGGAAGACAGAAACAGCACTTCACGACCTCCGACCCCCTGGTGCCGCCGGGACGAGACCCCGAGTCGCACACGAACGGGTGGAGGGAGTCGTCTGCACATGCCCAGAGACACGACGGAGCCAGGACCCTCTCGTCTCTGTCGACCCCTCCGTCCGCCGACCCCGGGTCTTCGAGGCAGGTCGACACGTGACTGGTGACTCGTGCTGGACCTGAGTCGTTGCTCAATCCTGGTCTTTCTGTGCCAGTACCCTCCAGTGCTTCTTGGTGGTAACGAGAAAGAGGACTCAGAGGTTCAGTTCCCGTCACCGCCGGGAAGAAATGCGGGGAAAGCAATTTTGTCCACCTACGGGTGACTCCAGACTCCACGGCGACGTCCGTACCCCGGAGAGCCGGGCGCCCCACGGCTCGCCAGAGTCAGGGTCGAGAGCCCTCGTCGGACCCCGGCACGACAGTGTCCCCAGTCGATGCAGAGCCCGAGGTCGAGACTGCCTGCCCAGCGTCCGACGCGACTGGATTGACGGGACTCGTAGTAAGACCAAGAAGAGATTGACCTCTGCGTTGAAGGTGCAGGGGAGGGGAGGGGAGTGGGCTCTCGGATAATAGTGTCCTTTACTAGGTCCTTTCCCACTTCTGTCTACGAGAAGAAGTCGTTCCCGAGCGTCCAGACCCTGATCCCCTTCGTCGGTGTGTCGACTCGGGCGTCAGGGGCCCGTCCACAGTCTGTTGGTGGGACACTTCGTCGCGCCTCTGCGTCCCCGCCCGAGGGGTGGTCCGGTACACAGACGGGTGTTGGGTGCACCCACGGGTGGTCCCGGGCACAGACGGGTGTGGGGGGTACTCACGGGTGGTCCCGGGCACAGACGGGTGTGGGGGTACCCGCGGGTGGTCCCGGACACTCACGGGTGGTCTGGGACACAGACGGGTGTGGGGGAGAGGCACTCGTGGGTGGTCCCGGGTACAGACGGGTGTCGGGGGCACTCGTGCGTGGTCCGGGGCACAGCCGGGTGTGAGGGACACTCCCGGGTGGTCCCGGGCACAGACGGGTGTGGGGGTACTCACGGGTGGTCCCGGACACTCACGGGTGGTCCGGGACACAGACGGGTGTGGTGGGGACACTCGCGGATGGTCCCGGGTACAGACGGGTGTGGGGGTACTCACGGGTGGTCCGGGGCACAGACGAGTGTAGGTGACACTCCCGGGTGGTCCCGGGCACAGACGGGTTTGGGGGCACTCGCGGGTGGTCCCGGACACTCGCGGGTGGTCCCGGGCACAGACGAGTGTGGGGGACACTCACGGGTGGTCCGGAGCACAGACGGGTGTGGGGACACTCGCGGGTGGTCCCGGGCACAGACGGGTGTAGGGGACACTCACGGGTGGTCCCGGGTACTGACGGGTGTGGGGGACACTCCCGGGTGATCCCGGGCACAGACGGGTGTGGGGGTACCCGCGGGTGGTCCCGGACACTCGCGGGTGGTCCCGGGCACAGACGAGTGTGGGGGACACTCACAGGTGGTCCGGAGCACAGACGGGTGTGGGGACACTCGCGGGTGGTCCCGGGCACAGACGGGTGTAGGGGACACTCACGGGTGGTCCCGGGTACTGACGGGTGTGGGGGACACTCCCGGGTGATCCCGGGCACAGACGGGTGTGGGGGTACCCGCGGGTGGTCCCGGACACTCGCGGGTGGTCCGGGCACAGACGGGTGTGGGGTGGGGGCACTCACGGGTGGTCCCGAGTACAGACGGGTTTGGGGGTACTCACGGGTAGTCCCGGACACTCACGGGTGGTCCGGGACACAGACGGGTGTGGGGTGGGGGCACTCGCGGGTGGTCCCGGGCACAGACGGGTGTGGGGGCACTCACGGGTGGTCCGGGCACAGACGGGTGTGGGGGGTACTCGCGGGTGGTCCCGGGCACTCGCGGGTGGTCCCGGGCACAGACGGGTGTGGGGGCACTCGCGGGTGGTCCGGGCACAGACGGGTGTGGGGGCACTCGCGGGTGGTCCGGGGCACAGACGGGTGTGGGGGCACTCGCGGGTGGTCCGGGGCACAGACGGGTGTGGGGGGTACTCGCGGGTGGTCCCGGGCACTCGCGGGTGGTCCCGGGCACAGACGGGTGTGGGGGGGACTCGCGGGTGGTCCCGGGCACTCACGGGTGGTCCGGGGTACAGACGGGTGTGGGGGCACTCGCGGGTGGTCCGGGCACAGACGGGTGTGGGGGCAGGGAGTGCCGCGTAGACGTGACGGGCGAGGCGAGGATGCACTTCCGTCTTCACTCTGGTCTTGTAGGACCCGACTGTTACGTCCTGGAGATTACCGGACACCAGACGGGCGGAGAGGTGGACGAAGGACGTCGGGCCCGACGTCCCCTTTACCCCTCTGTAGTTTTTATAGCTACACCGTTAAGATCTACCTTTTTAGTGGACACACGTAAAGTATAATAAAGACATACAGAAAGACTGTGTCGAGGTTTGAATGACGACTTTTGACTTCGACTTCAACGGTTCAAAACCCTTTAAATGTATGCGTATATGCGTGTAGATGTATATGTGTGTATACGTATACACACGTCTGTAGGTGTGCGTGTGGGTGGCTATGCGCGCGCCTAGTCGAGACGGACCCTCTAGAGTGGAGGGGTCACCTGCAGTGCGGGCGTCAGAATCCGGAAAAGATTCTAGTGTCATTGCACTGATAAAGATGTTTTTCCCCTGAGTACAACGTTCACACACGAGGACCTTGTGGCGCGCAACAACCGTTGGGACACACCTCCCCCGCGACCTCGACTCGTTCTCCAAGGCGCTCACCTCCAGTGTCCCTCGTGCAAGAGCCCCTCGTCCCTCGTGTCTGTCGTTCTTCCATGTCTTGTGGAAGGAGTAAATTTTGTGGTTGACCAGAGAAGTCCGTCGAGTGGCACTTATTACTTGGACCCTTAATTTTCGAAATTTGGACAATTTCTTCGTTATAATTCAAACCATATTTATATCGACTTTATTAGGTCTGTCAAAATACTGGAATGTGGGGTTTATTTCCACTTTACGACTTAAGAAAGGGATCTTTATCACCACTTGTGTCGATTGTCTACCTTCTCGACTTACCTTTAAAGTTATTTCTCTCGGTGTTTCTTCGTAAACACTCGAGTCCCCACGTGTGAAATTTTTTTCTTCGACTTTTTACCTTGAAACAAAATAAAACTATCTCACGGTTTTGTCCCGACGTAAGGAATGTCTCGCGTATTTCCGCGTTCAATCTGGCCGGAAGAGTTGTGGAGGGCTTTTCGGGGGCACCCGGAGTAAGACGGTCCTGCTGACAAATATACTGTCCATTCCCTTATCAAGACGACCTAAGTCAATGTCGGCCCGGAGACACTGGGGGCCCAGTTTTCTCGTCTCCGTCTTCACTGTTCCATCTATTAACGGGCGAATCGCACTACCTCCGCCGGCGCCGGGCGCTGGCATCGTGGACCTTCTACTTACCCGGCGGCGCGCCCGGGGTCCCGTCGCCCGTCCCGACCCGCCGATCGTGGGTCACCGGTCCCGCGACCTAAGGTTCCCCTCCCCGTGCGAAGGACTGGACCTTGAGTGACTTCGGGCCGACAAGGTCGTAGAGTTTATCCGATCAGACATTTTGTACGGACTTCGTCTTCGAGTCGGGTCACGGGGTTTGACGTCCTAGTCTCGTTGTAGTCATTTGCGCCGGAGGTAATCAAAGGTGGCATTGGAGGGTTCCGGCGCCGCGCGGGGTCTAGGTAATGAAGACAGACAGTGACCTCCCTTGAAAGGGAAGGACGGTCGGTCCTTTTTCGGACGACTGCAGGCGTCAAATCGGGACCCGCGTGCCGGCGCCGGCCTGGCCACACCCGGTCCGGACGTGGGCGCGGCGGTGTCCCGGACCGGAGAGTCTGCGAGAGCAAAGAAAGAAGGAGACTCCGTCTTTTGCGGACTCTCATAAAAAGGTTAGGGTCGTGGGGGACGGGAGGGTCAAGTGTCCAAAGGAAGACGTCGGACCGGGAGGACCGCCCCGACGGTGCCGGCGGGTCCGACGAGGGACTGGTCCACCGTGGCGAGTGCCGGTCCGTCGGGAAGAGGCGGACCGCAGGGACCGTCGGAGCCGGGCCTCGGGAAGTCAGGTCTGCGAACTACGGTCACTGCCCTCTGGAGTCCGCTCCACAGGGGACGAGTCGCCGGGGAGGGGTGTGACGCCGGGAGAGGCGTGGGTCTAGGGTGAGGGAGAGGTGGGTCCGGGGTGTGGGGGAGGGGTGGGTCTGGAGGAGGGGGTGTGACGTCGGGGGTACGGGGGAGGGCTGGGTCCTAGGGAGGGTCTGGGGGAGGAGTGTGACGTCGGAGGTGTGACGGGAGGGGTGGGTTTGGGGGAGGGGTGTGACGTCGGGGTGTGGGAGAGGGGTGGGTCCGGGAGAGGAGTGGGTCTAGGGGAAGGGGGTCCGGGGGAGGGGGACCGGTTCGGGACGAGACCTCGACGGGGGTCCGCGCAGGCGGACAGACACCCGGCCTGGGAGAAAGGGGCTCGGTAAGACTCCCCCGGGTTGCTCGGTCCTCGATAGACCCTTCGGGTCCTGACCCTTCCTTGGACCCTGGGCCGGTACTGAAGGTCCTCTCTGCCCCGTGAACCGCGAGGACCCTCACGACAGNGGTTTGGGGGAGGGGTGTGACGTCGGGGTGTGGGAGAGGGGTGGGTCCGGGAGAGGAGTGGGTCTAGGGGAAGGGGGTCCGGGGGAGGGGGACCGGTTCGGGACGAGACCTCGACGGGGGTCCGCGCAGGCGGACAGACACCCGGCCTGGGAGAAAGGGGCTCGGTAAGACTCCCCCGGGCTGCTCGGTCCTCGATAGACCCTTCGGGTCCTGACCCTTCCTTGGACCCTGGGTCGGTACTGAAGGTCCTCTCTGCCCCGTGAACCGCGAGGACCCTCACGACAGACCAGGCACCCCTGCCGCAGGGTGCCTTCTCGGCGGTAGCCGCGGTCGTTTCCGTCGACCAGGACGCGGGGAGCTCCGCTGTCTCCCTTCTTCGAAGTGGCCCAGTGCCCCCGGTCCGACTGACTTCGGAGACGGGACGACTGAGGTCGAGACTCCAGGTGAGGACTCCTGGAAGAGAGGCTTCCCGGCTCGGCGGGTGGCGGGTGGGGACGTCTCGGACTGTCTGGGTCTCTTCCTCTCCCGCCGACTCGTGCAAGGACGTCCGTCGACTGTGCTCGCCTTTCCCTGAAAGACCCCGGGCGGAGACCCCTGTCCTCTTTCTCGACACAAGACACTGGGACCCGCTCAGGGGAGGGGGAACCCCCCCAGGTCCCAGGTACTCCTCCTCTGGGTCCCCCTAGAGACTTCTCTGTCCCAGTCCACAGTCGTGAGTCGGACCCCTTGTGCACCTGCTCTGGGTGTCGCCGGTACGGACGGAGGTCAGGGTTCGAGGGACCTCCGCAGACGTGACCAGATCCCACCCCGTCTTTCCGGGCACCGGGGGGTTGGGGCTCATTGTGAGTCGTGGGCGGGGGTCCCTTGGCCCTCGACTCGGCAGCGGGACTCTCGTGGGCCGGACGGAGGACAGGTGCCGGACACCCCGGCTCCGCCGAGAGGTGGGAGGACGACCTAAGGTCTGCGTCGTCGCCCGTCGGAGGGTAGAGAGACGGGCGCAGGGGAGGACTCTCCCGGTCGCGCCGGCCGTCAGTGAACGGGCCCGAGGGCCAGTGCTCAGTTTTGTCGTCGACGTCGTGGACTCACTGCCCGCCGGGTCGTCCTGGGCGGGACCACAGGGCGGACTGAGGTACAACTCCCGGGCGAGGAAAGACTGACGCCACGACTGACCGTGGGGCTCTAAATGGTCAGGTGTTTACCGTGGGGCTCTAAATGGTCAGGTACTTACCGTGGGGCTCTAAATGGTCAGGTACTTACCGTGGGACTTTGAATGGTCAGGTACCTACGTGGGGCTCTGGGAGGGTAGGCGCCCACGCGGGGCTCTGGGAGGGCAGGCGCGGGTGCACCGCCGGTCTGCAGGACACGCACACTACCGCGTCACCGTACACAAGCGTATATTAAATTTTGGTAGGTTAGCTCTCTGGTGTAAAGTCCAAAATTTTTGATTGGGTCGAAAGGAAGGAAGTCTAGTGTGATGGGTGTGGGACTCAGGTTCCTTGGTGGACGCCCTTCTCCCGAAGAGAGAGTCTGTGCGGACGGTCACGCCAGTCTGGGGCCCTGAACCGTCGGACCGGGACCTACCCTCCGGGCCGAGACACCCCCCACGTACCGTGGGGCGACGTCGTCCTCCGAGGACCGACACAAGTCCCATGGGAGTGCCGCGGCCCCGGGGTCCTTTCTCGGCGGGAAGGGTCAGGGAGGCACCACAGGCTCGTCAGGGTAGGGGGCAAGGGACAACCTGGACCGGGCCCCGGTGGCACACTCTACACCGGTGGGGCGGTCGAGCCCCTTGTGTCGGACGGCGCCTTCAGGGGCCTTGCCTGGACGACCTGTGTCGCCGGAGAGGAGGTGTGAGTCGGGACTTTTTGCTCAGTGGTCGAAGGTTATGAGAATTACCAAATACCTCGGAAAATGTTAAAATATCATAACATCCTTATTATTAAATCTTCATCGTGTTAGGAGAGTTTGGTCGTTAAAAAAAAAAAAAAACCGTTTTCAACTAAAAGTCTCTTAGGGTCGACAGGACTTTATAACTACTCGCCCCACCTTCCCAGGTTGAAGTTTGTGCTAGGGTAGAGGTGGGGAGCGACGGTTCCAGTTGTCCGCCGTGTCGTGTCCGACAACACGAACCTAGTCTTCCGGGGTCCCGACGCCCGGACTTTATGTCGGCTAAAATAATGCTCACTTTAATTAAGTTACCTTAAGATAACTTTGACGTACCTTCCTTCTCCTTAGACCGGACCACCTCAGGTCTGAGTGTCTTGACCCAGGTTGAGAAGGTGAATAAAAGAACGAGGTTGAATCGGGGTTTCTTTAAAGATCGTTTTCTGGATCAATGTACATAAATTCTTGTTCTTCCTTTTTGCTTTGTGGGCATGGATTCGCGCAAGATTCCCCATCCCAAAGATCTGCGTGTCGTGGTTCCCATTAGTGCTAGTCAAGTTCGAAGCAGTAGGACTCAACCTGTTACTCCGTCAAAAATGGAGTGGTCTCCGGCTTCTTACGGAGTTCGGAATTAGAACATTATTAGAGGAAGTTCCAGACACAGTCCTGGTTATTTTGGACTTAGATCTCGTTTACCTGACAGTGTCTTTCGGTCCGCCAAGGTGGGTGTCTCTCTACCCGAACACCGGCTTGCAGACTCAGGGCAGAGCGCCTACACTTGAGACCGTTTCTCTGTAATCCGTGCCGATCCTCCGGTACTTACGTCCGTTTTAACGTTACACCTAGTTTTACCTCACTTTATAAATATTTTGTTGGAATGATTTCCGGGTGCGGTACGGTCGACGGTTCGTGTGCGGGGGCGAGTGGAGTAAGGTCCTGTCGGGACGTCTCCCCCCCGATGCCGGGGGTAGCCTTTCGCCTCCCACCCCTCCACTCCTACGACCGGTCCGACCCCGTCCTGCCCCCGACGAGTGAGTCGGAGGGGTCGTCGTGGGGGTACGACCTTCCGGCCGGCGACTCCGGTGTGCCCCGTCGGCGTGACCTGGGAGTGCAAAGTCCCCCCGGACACACGCAGGGGTCCCGCGGGGAGAGGGGTGACGTGGGGACGCGGACTGGACGGTCTGTAGTCACTCTCGATTTACGGCTCCAGTCCTCGGGGTTCAGGTTTTACTGGGTTTTCCTCCCGTGTCGGAGGTGTGGGAAACCTTATGTTTCAGACGTTGGTCCAGACTCTACTTCCCCCGCGACACACTTCGGTCGCACAGGCAGGAATTCTTCGAGGTGCCACAGAGTGGCCACCACCGCCAGGACGACCTTATTTACGTCAAACCGGAGAATTCTCCGTCGTTAAGACAATGATGACTTTTGTGCGTTTTCTCCTTACACTTTTGCAACCGTGTTCACCACACTGTTCCGTCGAACGAGCCAGTGTAGTGACTCGACGCGTGTGTGTGTGATTCTCCAAGAGTCCGGGGCCCCGAGCCACTGTCCGTGCTACCACTGTGCACCAGTCCGGGGAAGGGGTCCCAGGGACCGGTCGGACCTAGACACTATTAATCCGTCCACCAGTCCGGTCTACCCGGTCAGAATTTTTTTGTCTTTGGTGTTTTTGGAGAGTTGTAATCAGTCCCGGAACGGTAGTCGCTTTATAAGTCTTCAAGTTAGACGACATTACCTTAAATACGGAACGTACAATGGCGACCCGGTAAATAAAAATGGTTACTTCTTTATTTAGATTCGTATTACTATACTTTGTCTCTGATCCTTTCGAGGAGACGTCCAAAGGGGTCCGGAGGGGCCGGAGGGACCGGATTCTCACGGGTCGCAGACACACTGGAGTCCTCGTGGACCCGGTCCTTCGTCGCAGCCAGGTCTCTTCCCTCTCCACCCGTCCCGACGAGTCTCCTCCGCTGCACGTCCCGTCTGAGACCCGGGCTCTCCCGCCGCGCGCCCACCTCTCCGCGGAGACCTAGGCCCGCGGTCGAGACGCAGTGCCCTGCCCCTCGGAGGCGGTGGAGGCACCGTCCTCTCTTATTTTCGCGAGAATTCGCGGAGACGCCCCAGCCCGAGGATAGCGAAATCCTACACTGGCTGGTGTCCCGTCGAACCAAAGGAGACGGAACGTGCTACAGGAAGAGACGGGGCAGTGTCAATGCGAAAGTCTAGACTTATTGCCTAGCACCGTTGAGTGTCTGCTTTTACCACGCTACTAGAAATTTTACTACAAATTTCTGAAATTCGTAGTGGTAAGTCTTTTGTGCGTCTTTCTTTCTGGAAAGGTCTCATCGAAACTATGTCTTTATTATACACAACGTCGTATTCCAAAAGAAGATTATTTCGTATTTGTTCCATTCCTAGTTTTATTTTTTCACGACGTTTCGGGGTTCTTATAGGGGTTTAGGATTCTTCGACTGTAAGAAAAAGTAGTCTCTGACTATACTCGGTTTGTCCCAATCCTTACGTTAAGTACTTCAAGAAGTCGGTATCGTTTAGGTCTACCAAATAGCAACTTTTTGTCCTAATCTTTATACAAAAATAAACATGAACATTATTTAGAAGTCGTACTTCATATATTTTCTTATTTTTTCTAGATATCTCCACCGACCAATTCCCTTTAAGATTGTTCACTGTTCTTTCTCTCAAATTAGACTACCTTCAGGACTAGAAAAGACCCTACATTGTCCGACGTAGTAATCCGGAGTGAGGAACTTCTCTCCGTAAATTGGTTCTGGTCCCGTTGTCCCGCGGGACTGCCACAAACTACCTTGAGAGAATGAGGACTTCCCGTCGTGTCCTTTTCCTGTCAGTCTCTGCGAAGCAGAGTCCAAGCTTCACACCATTGTGGAGTAAGCCCTCTATAGTATAAGAGTCTCTTCTCGGGTGGCAGTGACATGCTACCACGGGTTTCCCCTGCGTCCGTGTCCCGGGACACTACGGCGGTCCGGACCCGGGTCCCGTGCGTGACGACCGTCTGCCCACTGGTGTCCAGAGTCCTGCCGGGACACTGTCGCTACGTCGCAAGGGTGACTCGAGAGATTTGCAAACTGCGTAGTCATTTTTCTCTCTTTACCCACTTTACTAAAAATTGCTGTGTAGCATCAACAACAAGTCCATTCAGTACGGGTCCAGAGACTCTAGGGTACTTGACGTCGTTCAGTCCGAAGGGACAGGAAGTGGTCGAGGGTCTCAAGTGAGTTTGAGTGTACGTAACTCAGTCACTACGGTAGGTTGGTAGAGTAGGAGACGGCAGGGGAAGAGGAGGGCGGGAGTTAGAAAGGGTCGTAGTCCCAGAAAAGGTTACTCAGTCAAGAAAGGTAGTCCACGGGTTTCCCAACCTCGAAGTCGAAGTCGTAGTCAGGAAGGTTACTCATAAATCCCAACTAAAGGAAATCCTACCTGACCAGCCTAGAGGAACGACAGGTTCCCTGAGAGTTCTCAGAAGAGGTTGTGGTGTCGAGTTTTCGTAGTCAAGAAAGCGTGAGTCGGAAGAAATACCAGGTTGACGGTGTAGGTATGTCTCCTCCGACCATCCGATGTCAGGTGGCCCTGCGTTTCTCAGCCTGCACTGACTCACTGAAAGTGTGTGTCATTATATAATGAATTAGATTATATAGGTCTCGTAATAACAGAACTGAACGTTAAGTATATTTATTAGCAACTCTATAAAATACAAGACGAAAAACGGGAACCTTTAAAACACAGGTTAAATGTAAATGTTGTTAAAGTCCAGTCTGGTCGGGACAAGATCCCCCTACCTACTTGACCCCCCCC